>CAJNDT010006231.1:0-257616 GCA_905221615.1 Symbiodinium sp. CCMP2592
CCAGAGCCTGATAAATCAAGCAATATATCGCCACAGAAAGTATTGCATGCATGCACATATTTCTGCAGTGCAAGCATGAGGAAAAGGCATGTGCATGATTCATGCATGCATGCTTGCAAGTATATACAGCGGTGACTTCAAGACTCGCATGCAGGGCACACTGCTCGCATGCAGACATGCACTCATGAAAGAGACTCGCATGCAGGGCACCTTGCTCGCATGCATTTTTTTCGGCTAGCGGCTAGACCAAAACGATCGCTTTGCCATCCTTCTCCGAATAGATGCAGCACGATTTGATGCTGTCCGTTGTCGTGATAAAGGGGTCGAGGTCTGTGCATTCAAACATGTGCTCGTACACATGCTTCCATGGGGTGACACAAGTCCAGACTTGGCCTGCAGCTTGGAAGTGAAACTGCACTAGACCCACAGTCGTAGCATCCAAAGCGACGATATCACCTTTTGTGCAAACGAACCCGCCGGCATGCATGGCCCGCAAATCATGCAAAATGGGCCCCGTTGCAAATGGCATGACCTGGCCCACGAGATCAACGAGCTTCTTCGGGGCCGGCTTGGGGTTCATAAGCCGCACCTTTGAGGATGGAAGCTCTGCAGATATGCAGTTCAACTGCACTGCCAAGACATCCTTCAGGACACTCTCCTCGAAGCCCCTGGAGCCATCCAGCTTTTGGTTCGCAAACCGCTTGACGACTTTGTGTTTTCGCTCGTGGGTGAAGCACCACACCAAGTGGCCAAACTTTGCAAGAAATTCACCTAGATGAAGTGACATATGGTTCTTTGGAACCCATATATCTTGGCCATAGGTCTCTAGCAAGCAGTTCGAATGTTTCACGATCGTGTCGTGAAGGACCGCCGGGTCAACAGCACGTCCTCGCACAGCATCATGAAGCATGTCTACGACCTTGCACAGCATCAGGAAGCACATGCATGCCTGGACCGTGCCCGGGCTGATCGCTGTTGTCATGACAAACTTCAAGATAAAGATTCGCAAAACAGGAAGAGCATTGAGGAGCTCAGAAGCCTCAGCCTTCACAGGAGATGTTTTCTTTTCCCGTTTTGCAAAAACTCTTTTTGCATCGGGTGAAGCGAACTGCTTCGGCCACCGAAAGCTGGACACAAAATCCATGAGTCGATCCTCGCCGAAACCTGCATCGCGAAGCTCGGCAAAGAAGCAGCCCAATTCATTTCCAACGATGCCATGGACGAGGTAGATGTGAAAAAAATCGAACATTATGGCCTCAGGCACCTTGTGTCCTATGATGTCATCCATGAGCAACCCGTGCACTCGCAGATTGAATCCCAGGGCTGTTTCCAAGGCCTCGAACTGTGCTTTGCTAACAGTGCCATGCTGTGCATCCAAGAATGCCAGGAAATCCCGAGTCGTGGCATTGGTGTGTAAACGAAATTTCGAATAATCAGTGCACAAGCTGGACACGAACTCAGATCGCATGTCACTCACCGTGCTTCTGGCAGCAACGACATTGCTGCATCGGCAGCAGAAGACGGTGCCTGAGGCACCTTTTCCCTCGATGGACTGCTTAATGGCCGCTTCATCTGCGACTAAGATCTTCAAGTCCAAGAAGATGGGGAAATGGTCTCCTTCCGGAGTGTCCACCACCATGCCTTTTCGCATGTCGTGATCTGTGAAAAACAGTCGAAGCATGAGTCGCCACAAACACGTCAACCCGCCGATGGAAGAACAATGGTGCGACCGTAGGCAGGTCAGTGGAAACCATAATGCCTCAGACGCCAAACCGCGACTTCCAAGTTCGGATATACTCCAGTATATACATTGGATTTTGCGGGAATTGTTGGCTTTGAGTGTGTTGCCAGGGGTCACTTCATCAGCATAGAAAATGAGACCCCATGGCCGAGCATAGGATGGTGTCTCCTTGTGTGGCAACACCTCCTGTCGCAGAAATTCCCACAACGGAGCAAGACTGAAGATGTGCTTCAGGAAGGCAGCCGGGTGGATGTATGGCACCGTCACCGTCTTGTTGCACTGGCCCTCCACCGGGACCTCCATCTTCTGCACCAAGGGCCCATAAACACCGGTAAGAGATGCAAGGTCCTCCTCCCGAGCTCGCTTGATGGAGCTTCTGGAAGATGTAACGTCGTCGGCAAGCAACCCAGACTTCTTTAAGTCTGTCAACACACTCTCTATGCCGTGTTGTGACACATATGCCTTGCGGCCCAACATAGCCAACGGAGCCTTGGAGCTGCTTGCAGTCTCAGTCATGATGATTCAGGAGAGGTGCTCGACGAGTCAGTTCGTGAAAATGGAAGAAACCCTGACCACGAGCAAGTGCCCTGCAGTCGAGCAATGGCTGGATGCATCCGTGGTACCGGATGACTGTCTGTATATAGTCTGAACTTGTGCATGAGAACCATGTCTGAACATGAAGCATCTATATACATATGTGTATAAATTTACGATACGTAAAAGCAATATATACCTATATAAACCCATATATAGATACCATATAGTACATACGAGGGAAAACCCTTTATATATAAGCCGACAGACCTATATATATATATATATATATACATCCCCTATAGATAATATATAAACCTATATAACCGTAAACCCTAAAACCCTATAACCCTGAAAACCCTATGTATTTATAAACCTGAACCTACAGTGTATATATTATATATTTATGAACCTATATATGCACATGGCATGCATGCCTCAGCACTTGGAGCCTGCACACACTGCAGGCACAACACACACACACACACACACACACACACTCGCCTGCCAACATACACATCCGGAAGAAGCTGGCAGCACGGGCTTCACACATGGTTGCATGGCATTCATGCATGATGCAAGGAAAGCTCGCGAGCAGCTTTTGCCGACTTTCCTCAAAATCCTGTCGCGATGGAGTGCATTTAGCGAAAGCAGGGGCTTCAGACATGGCATTGCATGATGCATGATGCATGGAAAGCTCGCGAGTATAGCTTCTGCCGAGAATCCTCAAAATCCTGTCGCGATGGAGTGCGATGGAGTGCATTTAGCGAAAGCACGACGGAGTGCAGCCAGGGCTTCGTCGGCATTTGGGGCAACCAAAAGGCCGGTAGGGCTTTCGGGCTTCTTTGCTCATCGTTTGCATCACCTCCTTCGAGGGCATGGCCTTGGCCTTCGCATGCGACTTGGCTTTGGCCTTCGGCTGCGATTTGGCTTTGGCCTTCGGCTGCGATTTGGCCTTGGCCTTCGCCTTTGATTTGGCCTTGGCCTTCGGATTCCCGTGCCCCACTGCGGCATCGGCAGCAGACGGCTTCTTCATGGCCGGGCCCTTGTCCGATTCCAGCTTGCGACTCTCCCATGCCGCCAGCATTGCATTAGCTTGCTCGGCTGGTTGCAGGGGCGGCTTATTCTGGTCGTTGGTGGTCTCGGACTGCAGCCCCCAGTTCTCAATCTGCTGCTGTTGCCCATGCGGATCTGATTGATGTCCTTGCGGCTCCGATCGATGTCCTTGCCCCGCCTGGTTGGAAGGAACGATCTGTGCATCGGTCGGCTTTCCCTGACTCTGATGTCCTGCAGGCTGCCCCGGTTGATTGAACAGAACGAGGTTCGGCAAGCCTTGGGACTTCGGGGTTGGCGGTGCCATCCACTGCTGCTGCATATGATTGTATGCCTGCATCATCTGCTGCATCGTCATAAACTGCTGCCCATGACTCGGCAACAGCGGCACATGACTCGGCAACATATGACTCGGGAACATGCCCGGCTGATGCTGCCACGAGCTGGCAGAAGTGGAAGGCGAAACACTCTTGTGCGACTTCCTCACGGGTCCAGTGATGCCCACTGGGCCACTTCGCACCGAAGCCTGAGGGCTGTCTTTGAAGCAACGTTCGGCCAGGTCCTTTGGCAACTGGTCGGGAGTGCTGAATGTCTGGACATGCACTGAAGCAGGCAGCATCTTCTTCACATGTCCTTTCAATGCCGCCTTAAAGTCTTGAACAGACTTCAAGAACTCGCCCGGCTCCCCCAATTCTGCTACCTGCATGTGTTGCTTGAGGAAGCTGATGGCCCTCCCGCATGACTGCTCGGTTGGGTTGCTGCACCCCACTCGAGAGAACACCATGCTCAGCCGTGTGACCTTTGCGAGAACGTTCAGATCGGGATTGCTCAGGCAACTGACATCGTCTTCCGAGAGGAACGGAGCAACATCAGGCAGTTCTTGAGTGCATTTCTTCGTCCTCTTGCTAGCAGCTGCTTTTGCAATCTTCTCGGATACGATGGTGATCAGCTGATCTTTTTGCCCCGGGGAGAAAGGGGAGTCGGCGATGGTCTTCATGAGGGGTTCCATGTCTTCGTTGCCCAAGTCCATCGCCTTGAGCTGCTGCTCCAAGCTGTGAAGCTGTGCCGTCAAGACATGTTGGCGAGCCGTGTCATCCTGGAGGGTCCCGATGATGGCTTTCACCGCCGCAAATTGCTGCATCATCTTCGCTGGCGACAGCGGATCTTCACTATCGTGCTAGACAACGTGATATGTCCTGAGAACCACAACATGAGTACATGCATCATGTGTGCAAAGGTGTTGTGTGAATGTCCATCTTGTGAATGCATCAATGAGCATGCAGGACAGCATGCAAGCGACTGCATGCAGGCTTTCTTTTTTCAACATGTATTCCATGAAACTTCGCCATGCTTCTGCATGGGCATCAAAACTGTGCCAGATGCTTGTGCAATGCTTCTGCATGGGCATCAAAACTGTGCCAGATGCTTGTGCAAAGCCACGAACCTCGGGTCGGTGTTGCCGATGATCCTCTACTTCGGCAGCCGCCGCTCGAAACTCGCCTTGCTGCTGTTCGCATTCGCCAGATCTCCCGTGGATCGCATGATCTCTTGCTCTGCATGCTGAAGCTCTTTGGCCAGACAACCCGGCCGGAGAGCATTGCCCGAGTGGTTCGGATCCACACACTGGGCGACTATATAATAGCTAGAAACTATATATAATAGGCACCCTGTCTTGAGGACCACAACATGAATATATGCATCATGTGTGCAAAGGTGTTGTGCGAAAGTCTGTATGTTGTGAATGCATGCATGAGCAGGACGAGCGACTGCATGATTTCTTTTTCAACCGATGCAGCTTCTTGTGCATGTGCCACACGAAACAAAACTCAAATCAGAGTGCATGGGCACAGTAAACAACACTGAAATCAAAATGGGGCCATATGCCTCCCTAGAGCCAGGTAGCGAGGGTCGGTCTTTCCGACCATTCGCCTTTTAGGCAACTGCTTCTGGTATTGCGACTTCTTCACATGTGGGGACCACAGCTTCGCCGTCTTGCTCAGGATGCGTGTGTGTCCCATGAAGACCACCTTGTTGGTCGATCTGATGATATTCTGCCGCAACAAAACGGTTCTGACTCTCGCCGAGACAGTATTCATCCTGATGTCAAGGGTGGCCAGTTGTCTCCCTTTCCATGCCACTCGGCCCGACAGCATGGTGCCCTGAAGCCAGACAAATCCGTCCTCGAGGCGGGCTTGAAGGTTGATGTAGAGGGTGCCAGCAGGGGCCGGGCGAATGATCATGGGTCTCACGTTGCCGTTCTGTATGGCCCGCCATAGACTCCCATCCTGATTCGCCAACGGTCGAATCATGTGGCAGTGCCATCCACGAAATGAGATCACGTCATAACCCTGGGTGAGTCTGTAGTTCGACACATAACTCAAAGCCTCAAACTGGCCATTGTGAGGAAAGTCGCCAGAAGACCACTTATCAACGAAGGCAGCCTCGTGTGTTCGGATGTCGGGGTGCAACACTTGATGCACTGCCATGATGGATGCGGGTTGTGGCAACTGGCTCGTGACGTGCTCTGCTCGGCAACTCAAAACCTGCGGCAATGCATGACATGTCTGCTCACGAGCACTGCCCTGCGAGCGAATGGTGCATGCTCGTGCATGCACAAGCACACATCTGTGATTGACGTGCATGGCTGTCGATCATGCAGGGAATATACTTCCGTGTCATGTCACGTGCTGCCCTCCAAAGGAAAGGGCTCGGCGGTCGAGTTTGTTGGTTACGGTTGGCGGCTTTGGTTGTTTCTCTGTACCTTCTCTCACCGTCTCTGTCTCTTTCTGGCTGCAATGTATGCACACACTGCCGGGCTGGACCTGGCACCTTGCACATGCACACAAACATGCATGCAAATATCGCTCTCTCTTTCTGGCTGCACTGAATGCACACACTTCCGGATAGACGTGGCACCACCCCACCGCCCCGCCACCCCACTGCACCCCACCATGGGCTGCAGGCTTTTCGCTTGTGGTTTGGGTTGCTGTCTGCATGGGGTTTGGGATTTCGTATTGTGGGACTGTATATATATATATATATATATATACAGTGTTTTGGTGTTTCTGGGTTAGAAGTGTTTTGGTGTTTCTGTGTTTTCGTGCTTCCTGGTTGTGTGGCTTTGTTGTTTGGGGTGTTCGAGTTCTGGTGTTGTGGGCTGCCTCTGGCTTCTCTTTCGCTCTCTCTCTTTCTCTCTCTTGCACAGAACACATGGAAACTTCGCGAGGCTGGTACACACTCCCTGTCCCAAGGTGCACACAATCTCAGGTGCATGCAGCCGATGCAGCCAGCTTTTTTTCTTCCTTCTTCAAACAGTGTGTTCTGTACAAGAGGCAAAATGCCTGAGGTTCCGAACGGACAGCACACGGAAGCGAGGCAAAGGATGCCAGCCTAGAGGTTGCCAAGCTAGCTAGAGCCTAGGCACGAAGTTTATCAATCTATAAAGGGTTTTTAAAACCACAACCCAAACCATATCAATCTATAAAATCGCTGGCAATATGGAGCCCACAATTTATCAATTTATAAAGTTGTAGCCTAAAAACACAGACAACCATATCAATCTATAAACTTTCAGGGTCCAAGGCACACACAACCATATCAATCTATAAAGTTATGTGGTTCATGGACCCAAAACCATATCAATCTATAAAACCTGTGTTCTAGCCCCTATGCACTAGAACGGCCTACTTCCGAGTTTGCCCCGGATGTTCGGACCTTACATGAAGCCTTTTTCCTTTGGCCCCGCTGCCTGTGCCGTCAATTTCCTAGCTTCTTTGCCGCAGCCGGTGCACGAGAAACGGGCTTGGGTCTATGCTGCTGTGCTGTGTGCATGAGTCTGTGGCTGCTGTGTTCTGTGTGTCTATGGCTGCTGTGTTGTGTGAGTCTGTGGCTGCTTTGCCGTTCGTGGCTGCTGCTTTTCTACCTGACAACCTATAAGCCCTTAACCCTTTCTCATGCACTCGACCACAGCCTCGGACAGATTGTGCACGGATTCCCATGCCAGGTTCATGGGTCCTGCCATTGTGCACAACCATGCATGTCTTTCGCAATGTGTTGTTCACGTGCACTCCCCGGCCTTGACCGCGAGATCGTGGCCGCGATCGCCCTTCACCAGGCCTATGTGCCACGAGACATGCATCATGATCCGGTTGCCACGAAGTGCTGAGCCCCCAGCCCGTGCCATTGGCCAGTGGTGGGGTTCATCCACCACTCCCCAATCCTCCATCCTTTTCCATCCCACTTCGGCACCGGCCCATTGGCCACCGCCCCAGGCGGTGGGACCGGCCCATTGGCCACCGCCCCCGCCGGTGCAATGGGGGGGGGGGGGAGTCTGGGGCGCCGGTGGTGGTGGGGGAGGGGGGGCATGGCCTTTCCCACCCCCTGCAGGGGGTGGTGGTGGCGGTGGCCACCACTTCCTGGAGTCCTGTCAGGATTGGGTGTGTGTGTGTGTGTGTGTGTCGTGTGTCGTGTGTGTGTGTGTGTGTGTGTGTGTGTGTGTGTGTGTTTCGTGTGTGTGTGTGTGTGCTGTGTCTCGGTGTCTCGGTGTGTGTGTGTGTGCCTCTGTGTCTGTTTCTTTTTTTTTGTGTGTGTGTGTGTGTGTGTGTGTGTGTGCCTGTGTGCTTGTGTAGTGTGTGTGTGTGTGTGTGTCTCTCTGTGTTTGTGTGTCATGTTATCAGTGCACCCACGACATCATGCATCAGCGAATCAGGCCTTGGAAGAGGCTCCCCCCGATCCGGATGCCCTCTGCTCCTCACCACATGTTGCATGCATTCGTGCTTACAAACCACTGCACCCCATGCATGACCGCATCTCCTTGCCCTTCGGCGGATGCTCTGGCTCCCGGGGCTTTTTCGAAGTCTCCACCTGCGACAGCACATGCATATCACATTGTATCCAAGAATCTATCGCCCTAAACCCTATAAACCCCTATAACTATAACCCTTATAAACCCTAAACCCTTATAAACCCACGGACCCTTGCCTTCGGCATCTTTGTGGTCTGCCAACCCTGTCGGGTGAACACTAGAAATGTTATCCAAAATGAAGATGCTTGCGATCTTGGGCACCGGCTCCCTTTCGTGCCTTTTTGTTGCCACTGCCCTCCTGCAAACGGCAAAGGAGGAGTGGGTTAAACAAAGAAACAGAACATGCATTCTCCTCCGAAAGCAGCCACTTCCTCTTGGGCACCGTGGGCATTTTCTTCTCCTGCACCCAGAACTATATATAATTGTGTTATATATAGTTAGGGTACCGGGGCTTGGGTTTGGATTATATACTCAGATACACACACACAGAGACATGACACTCTCGTGTGCAGGGCGACAAGCTCGCATGCAGGGATCTACCAAGGCGGGATGGAAGCCTTCGGCTTCAGAACCACGGGGCCCATCTCCATCTCCACTTCCACATCCTGCCAAAACACATATAAGAAAGGTTCAATATAAGCGAGTATACATGCCGGCTCCTCGAAGCCTGAACTGTCTGATGCCTGCCAATCTGCATGCAAAAACAGGGCTCGACACTTCGCGGTTTTCGAGTTGGTGCCTCTGCAGCAGGCACCAAGTTGATCGGCTCCCGTGCCTGCATGCAGGGCTGAATTGAGTACTTCGTTATAAGCGATGGATTCGGCACCTCCGGCGGCTCTACATCGAAATCCCCCTGGCAACATGCATGCATGCCCTATATAAGCTTGGTGTTCCATGCAAGAGGTGTCCTCCAACCGCAGTGTGCTGGGGATCCACGTGTTGTCGAAGTCGAGGGCTTCCCAGCCTGCAGATACCGATATATATATATATATTCATATACGAAACTCCGAGCAAATGACCTTCCGGGGGTGGCTTCTCGGCACTTTTGTCCGGGTGCCGGAAGAGGCACATGCCTGCAAGGGATATTGTTCTAAAAAAGCAACACAATGAATTCCCAGACGGAAAGCCCGACCTCCGTCCTTGATCAGGATCCTCCACCCCTTGCCCTTGGTCCAGCGAAGCTCCCCGGACTGGCTGGTCCACATTCCCTGCAATTGTACAAGTATATACCGGCACTCAGCAAAGTGAAATACAACAAGCCTCCTCCGTCTCCTCCATGCCCCCCAGCAGCTCGACCTGCATGAAGGAGCTCCAGTCCACGGACTCCTGCAACAAAAAATCATTTATAAGGTCCAAGCGAACGAACAAGGCCGGTCGATCCTCGGTCACATCTCCGATGGAGAACCGCATCATGGCGACCCCCTATGAAGCTGCCAGCAGGGTCTGCATGACATGTGCATGTGCATTGCATATAGTGCACTGCTGTGTGCATTGCCTGGTGCATTGCTGTGATGGCATGCGAGCATCATCTATCACATGTGGCACGTGTCTGTATATGTATACACACAGCACACCATGCCCTCGGAAAACAGGCGAAGCCATGCCTACAAAACCAGCTCGGAGCCTGCACCATGCATTGCACAAGACATTGTATCCTGACATGATCAACAGCCATCAGTCAAGCTTGCAGGACAGTTGCGAATCGCAAAACCAAGCACAACCCCCCTATAAACCCAACTGCTGACATGGAGCTGGTGATATAAAGACTTTTCTTTCTATGAATATAGAAAAACATAGAAAAGACAGCAGCACTTTTCTTGATTTCCAGCATGCACATGAGCTACGAGTCGGGATTGCATCATGTTCGTGCTTATATGTTCTCTGCCGACGAGCATTGCCCTGCCGGCGAAAAAGCTAGCCGCCTATATCTCTTTCTTTCTCTTGGCTCCTCGGGGCTGCCGGTCCTTGCTCTCCGAGTTCACAAAGCCAGCTTTCAAGTGTCGCAAGTTCGCCTTTGTAAGTTCAAACCACAAAGTATGACTGCCAAGCCCTTCGAAGAGAACCTTTGCTGTGGGAGTCGGGCCACCTTCCTCGATGGCAGGCAACTGCATGTCGATGTAATACGGGGCATATTGTTGATGTTTGGCAGCTGTGGCTTTGAAACTCTTGAAGACCTTCTTGTTTTGGGGCGGGGTGTCCTCTTGGTCGTCGTCTTCGCTTTGCAGGCGCTTTTGGATGACTTCGTTGAATGTCGTCTGTCTCTGGGTCATCAAGTCATCGAAGAATTTGCTGTTTAACGACCGGCTATCCTTGTCCTTCCGGAGATCTAGGGCCTTGCCGAACACAAATTTCGTGAAGCCTCTGTCCCACCTGCCGTTCACCGAAAACCACACCATGCCCTCTTCGTTCTTCTGAGTCGGGATCCACTGCTCGCCCTTCCCATACATGACCACGGTCTTTGTGCATAGTCGAACGTCACGGTCATCTTCATGTTCAGAATCATCAGCCATGTCGACGGGAGGTGTGTGCACACAAGAGCTCAACTACACATACAAGCTGTAACATGTCATGCAAGGATTCGCTCATGCACATGCAAGCACCTCAAGTGAATGCGGCTTTGCCAATGACAGCACACCACAACAGCGATCACGAATGGCATTTTTTGCACAGCTGCATGCTGCAATGCTGCCATCCTCGCGGTGTCATGAAGATCGTTGTGTGGCCCAAGCAAGCATATATGCATGCATGTGCCAATGCTTCCCCAAAAACCATCGTGGCATGTGCATGATGGTGCATGTGATATGCTGTGGGTCTGCCGGAGCCAAACCACAGTCTTTGTGCAAAGTCGCAGCCCAGCATCTTCTTCGTGTTCGGAACCAGATGCCATGTCCGTGGAACAATCTCTATAGGACTCGAGAGCTCATGAGCTACACAGCAACCGGCAACATCCGAGTTCTTGCACCGATTCACTCAGGCATGCACGAACACTTCAAAACTGACTGGGCACTGTCATGTGCCAACTACGAAGAGCAGCTGAAGCAAAGTTTGCACATGCAGCATTTTGCACTGATGCTCGAAAGCACCCATGCTGCCAGGCGCTCAGAATCGATATCTATGCCAGTGCCAGCACAGAGGCTGCATGCATGCAAGTGCCAATGCTTCCACGAAACCTCCTGTGCATGTGCATGAGATGTGCATGCCTCACTGTCCCGGACCCTTAGTGCGGAGTCTCTTCCCGGGTCGGTTCGGGGAATCTGCATCCAGAGGCACAACCTGCTTTTCAACCTTGGGCTTGTAAATGAAAAGGCTCTCACCCTCTGCGATTTCCCGTGGATTCTTCAGGACCGGCAAGTGCACCTTGCTGTCCCTGTGACTCTTGATGTAAGAGAGCTCCATGTTGCCGACCTCCTCGTCGTGTGTGGTCTGCACCATGAAAGCCGGGTTGGCAAACCCGGGGTCCCCTTCGGCCTTGGGCAGCATCAACATGGGCTGGGACCAAAAGTGAACCCCTGCCAAAGGCTGCATGATCTCGATGCAATCATCCGGCAGCTTCGTGCCACTCTTCACCTGGAGAGAGCACGGAACCACGATCAACTTGTTCTTGGGAATCTTGCTCACGGCTAAGACCTTCTTCTGCGGCTTCAAGTGCATCTCAAGCCGTGAAAGCATAGTGTTTGCTTCATGCTTAGCCTGCAACTCCAACATGTCGAGTGTGATCATGGCTTGCATTCGCTGCTTTTCAAGATCAGGATGCTTGCTTGGGGCATACTGCAAGATGTCTTTGAGAAGCACCGGCTCGGGCTTGGGAGTGTAGGTCACCCAATCTCCACTCAGAAACACATCCATCACGACTTTGCCTAGAGTGCCATCGATCTGCTTGAGCTGAACCTTCCCAGCTTGGCACCCCGCGATCTGGCCGGACTGGCCATCGCTCTTCCTCCTACAGAACGATCCGATGGTGAAGCCTGCATCTTGCAGAAGGGTCAGGCCATCCTTCACGGTCCCATCGGGATTGAGTTCCCGCATCGTCGTGACTTTTGGGCTTGGGCTACTACCCGACTCGCTTTGCACTGTCATGGCATGCTGCTCCCATGGCGATTCGATGTGCCGGTGGCAGATGCCTCGCATGATCACAACCACATCGTGTGCCAGGGCCTCTTTCGAAGTGTACTGCTTCACTTCCAGTGGCATCTTCAACACGAAACCGATGAGATGAATGTCTGCCAAGCTGAGAGCTGTGGAAAGCTCGGGCATTCTCAGAAGATCCGTGCCTTCTGGGAGCTTCTCTACCAACGATCGCCACTGGTGCATGAACCCGTCCGCCGTGCGAACCTCGCTCAGGAGGTCTTTGTGTAACAGCCTCTTGACATCAGCTGCCTGAGCAATCTCTTTGGCATATGCGAGCTTCACCTGGGCTTCTCGAAATTAAATGTCAGATAAACATATATGTGAAAATGTGTGCAACATGCAACAACAAAGCTCAACATGTTCTGTTTCGGAATCACGGGGCAAGTTAATGCCTGGCCCTGGGGAATTGGTTTGTGCCCTTCACCTCCTGGGAAATCTTGTCCCAGAACTCAGCACCTAGGCTCCGAGTGCTGGGGCTGTGCCGCCTCACGAAGGATTCCGTCTCGTCCAACAAGAACGGGATGCGACCGCCCCCGAACTTCAAGGCGAAAGTGTAGAGGTGTGGAAGAGACTTGTGATGCACAGTCTTTCCGGTCGTCACTCGCTTCTTGATCGTCATGAAGTCAACGTGTTGGTGCTGGGTTGCTTCGAGCATCCACATGCCGTGTAGGCGACGCATCAGCTGCAACTCGTGTTCGTGGCGTTGAAGAGTGGCGTTTCCCATTCTTTGTACCATCGACATCAGATGTGGCAGACTTGCTGCAGCTTCCTTGGTGATAACTTTCCACGTCACCCCATTTTGGGCGGCTTTGTAAAAGCTTTCATCCTTCTTGCGGAGCAGTTCCATGTTGAGACGTCCATCGTGACAAATGCTCTCGTCTCCCTCGTGCTGGATCTCTTGGGACAGGATCCGCAACACACAATTTGTGTGCGAGCCAGCCAAGCTTAGACACTTGATGGCACTGGGGTCAAAGGTACCCAGCATTCCGTGTGTGGCTTTGAAGAACTCCACGTTCCAAGTCACTTCGGCTGCAGACTGCACCTCCACCCCGATCGCGGAGACCCGGTCCTCGAGAAAGCCTGCGGCCAAGATATCCGAAAGCAAATCGTGGACGTCCACGGCATTCACGCCGCTCCCGTCGCGGTTGAGCGGCGATATGCCGATCATCGACGGGTGCAAAGCCATTTTGTACAGCAGCCCCCGGGACTCCAAGAGTGTGAGGCACTCGTGAACATTCTTCACGAGCCCCTCGCCGTCCTTGGCGGAGTCAAGGATGCTCTCGCACCTTGCGAGAAGAGCGGCATCCATCGCACCAGCTGGATGGCAAACACCGAAAACCGTGCGGACACACTTGAGCAGCTGATGTGCCATGAATATAAAGTGCATGTGATTCATGAATCATGAGGAGCATGCACATGATTCTGCCGACGAGCATTGCCCTGCCGACGATCATGTTTGCATGATATATGCAGCACCCATGCATGCAAGCAGTCTGTCGCATGTCTCCAAATGCCGCTCTCGCACGTGTTTCATGCAAGTTTGCTCTTTGTCTGGCCAGCTTTCCTGTGTCTTTTCAACACAGCATAAATCCACTTACTTGACTTATAAGTTGTCATCCAAATAAATATATTTCATGCATAATCATTTACTAATTACTTATGAACCATTTACCTAAATGTTGTATTTGAAAACTAACCATGACAAATATTTATATGTGCTTGATTGCACTTACTATGATATATAAATCACTTACCAAACTTGAAGGAGTTATAACTTGATTTACAAAACTTATATCTTCAGTTAGCCAACATAATATCTTCTTCAACTGGCATATCCAAATAGTAAACGACACGATCCTTCAAGTAGTGTCTGTTTGTTTGCGTAAACCTCTAAAGGGGTAGCTCTAACAGGTACCTACAGCAATGGCTGCATGCTCATACATATACATTCCGCTGCCCATTGGCTCACAGTGGTTTTACCATATTGAGACAAGACAAGCTCTCCTTGCGTAGCAAGACAAAACAACTACTGTCCGTGTGCAGGGCGCTGCCCTTTGATCCTTAGGGAATAAACTGGTCATACACCTCCTAACAAGGAGCATTTCCTTGTGGGTGTATCGGCTCACCCCCCTTAAGCTCCCCTTTAAGCCCCCCACGCAATCACACACACACACACACACAAAACAAGAAGAAGAAGAAGAAGAAGAAGCCACACGAAATCGTTTTATGGGTGGTAGCAAACTTAATGAAACAAAACACAATTACAAGCCCCCACGCAATCACACACACACACACACACAAAACAAGAAGAAGAAGCCACACGAAATCGTTTGATGGGGGGTTTTTGCGAAGAAAATAAAATGAGAAAAGCAGACTTCACGAAATCGCTTTTTGGGGCGTTTTGCGAAGAAAATTTCCATGTAGCACCCATACTTTGAAGGCTTCGAAACCCCTTCTTCATCCCCCCTTCAAGCCTCCTTCAAGCCCCCTTCAAAGCCCCCCCTTAAGCCCCCTCAAAGCCCCCCTTTAAAGCCCCCTTCAAAGCCCCTTAAACCCCCCTTTAAAGCCCCTTCAAAGCCCCTTAAACCTTCGAAGCCCCTTCAAAGCCCCTTAAAGCCCCCCTTCAAAGCCCCCCTTAAAGCCCCCCTTCAAAGCTCCTTTGTTAAAGCCCCCCTTTGCTCACCCCCTTAAAGCCCCTTTAAAGCCCCCCTTAAAGCTCCCCCTTAAGTCCCTCTTTGTCAAGCTTTCAAGCTTTGTGGATGCACCCGATTACACTGAACTTCCGGCCTCTTGCCACTTCATGCATCAAGGTGTCCCGCTGCAAGCGGACAAACTTCCTTTTTCCATTGCGGGTTCCTTGTGACAATTGCGGAGACCTTGTGATTGTTTGCTCACACGAACCCAGCGCAGCTTCGACAGCAGAAGTGGGACAACCTCGGCAGCCCATCTGCCAATATCACACGCGTCAATAAAGGCCTGCCAGGCCCTGGGCCGCGCATTTCTTGCGGCCCAGTCCGCCAGTCCGTCGCAGACAGCCCATACCGGCGGCAGAGTTGCGAGTTTCCAATTGTGTCCCACTCGCTCGCACTCAAAAGCGTCCACATAGGCCTGCCAAGACCCTGGACCGCGCATGTGTCGTGGCAAAATGCCAACTTCAAAGTGGCCTGGCTCCTTAGCAAAAACAGAGAACCCCTGGGCATCCGTGGAAGGCTCCGTAACAAAGATTACACCTACGGACTCGCGCGAGCGTCCACCAAAGCACCGCTTTGTGCAAGCCTGTCTCTTGCCGGAGCGGGAAGAAGACACAGGCGTGCCGTTCATCATGCCGGCCAGTCCAGCAAGAGCGGTTGAGAATGTGTGGCAGCGACAGCGGGTGTGGTCATACTCTTCCAAGGCATCTGCATTTGGACAGGGCGCAGTTTGGTGGGCGAGAAATGCGACGTACCGCGATCGAGAAGAGCAGCGACACTTTCAGCTTACTTTACGGCTTTCAAGAGCCGTCGTGGACTTGCTTCCTTTTGTCCAGTTCCAAGAGGTTCCCCGCACGTTCTACCCAACTGTGCCAGTAAAAACGCAGCATTCTGCTCTTGTCCGGCTGCTCGTAATTGCTCTCACTCTGCATATGCCACTTGGGCTCAGTCTTTGCACACATGTTGCCAGCACCTTCATTTTGTGTCTTGAGGTCCGCTCTGCTTCCAAGATGGCGGCCTCTGCCTTGCCTTTGCTGTGAAAACGCCTTGATCAGCACATTAATGTTCGCTGTGGCACCATAAGTGGCAGAAGGCGGGCTACAAGACGGTGAGAGTGTCTCTCATGACGGTCTGTGGTGTCTGGACCGGACAAGCCGGGCTCAGCTTCCCAAACCTCTTTTTTTAAACAATGTGAAAACACCGTAAACCATGTCTCAACAGGCCACCTGCCGTGAATGCGCGGGGTTAAAAAGAGGGCTTCTGTGGCGACAGCGCAACAATGAGTAACTTTGGCGCGCCCAAACGCTTTTGGCAGAGAGGCTAAGGCACCAAACCATGCAAGACTGCACGGACACCCGACTTTGGAGTCTCAGTCCATTTCCCCACAGTTAAACGATCTGATAAAGGTTGTGGCAAATGTTGGGCAAGAAACAAAGTGGGCCCATAGAACGCCCGGAGTGTCTTGTAGCCGCCACCTGTGCTGTGGGCACAACATTTGTGCTGGCCATTACAATTGGGTGGCAACGAATGCACTTGGAATTGGCTTGAAAGCACAGGGCTGCAGGTAGCCAATGCCCTAGACAGCAGTCCGGCACAGCAACGCCGGCTCCCTCGAAGGCAGTCCACCAATACGATGCATCGGCAACGGCCTAAGCTGCCTCTATGGACCTCTCCTCCTTGCACCAGCAGCACATTTGGACGTGGCATGTGGCCGCCTGCTAACGCATCCAAGAGAAGTTGCCCACAGTTACTGTTTGCCCTTCTCTTTGCGCCGCAGCTTAAGAGTTGCTAGCTGTCAGTCTCTGCAAGAAGACCGCTTTTTGCGCCCAGCCGGCAGTCGGAGGCGGCTGGGTGCTGGAAGCAAACTTTATCCGCCACAAAAAAAGTGTGCGAGTTGCTGTGGCAACGGCATTTTTTTCACCATGTTGCTTGAACGTGCGTCTGTCGTGCGGGGCTGCCAGCACGTCAACATACTTTAATGTACATTTTCTAACCCCTCCAAGATGCCTGCCCACGTTGATATTCCAGGCTTTGACATGTTCTTTAATGGATGTTACTTTTGCGCTGACTCTGGCGTTACAGAGGGATAGTCTTCAAAGGGTATTCGCCGTCGTGGATGAAGTTTCTGCCTGATGGTAAGGACGCCGTCTTCCGCACGAGACAAACGCAGCCATGGCACGGCAACACAGAGGGGGGCCACTCAAGCGAAGCCAAAATTGCTAAGCTTGTTCGACCCCACATTTGGAGTCGCGTGTGCTGCAGTTGGTCCGCACCGAAAGTGGACGTCGGCGGCACTGGTGGCCAAACACGTTCCAGACACAGCAGCCACTTCCACCTTTGAGCTGCAGGCGGACTCATGGGACAAACAGGATCTGGTCCAAACAGGTTAAAGTCGATGCTTTCTCAGGCACAGGTACCTTCTGGGAGAACTCTCACCTGCACAGGCGAGGCCGTGGCGCTTCACAGCCCTTGGGAGTCGACTAACAAGAAAAACAGAGTGCGCAGCACTCGATTTTTTTTTTGAGCTCAAAACATTCGAAGCAAAAACGAAACGAGACAAAACGAGTGCGGTCACTAATCTGATTCAAAAGCAGTTCTTCCATTTGAGACAGACCGAAAAACCTGTGTTGCAGGAGCAGCAGCGGCACGGGTCTGTGTTGCGCAGAGATGTGGATTTGCTGAGCAACAAAGTCGGTTGGAGCGCCTGCTGCGAGCGATCTTTTTTTTGTCGGTTTGTGACAGCGGATGCAACCATCCTGCGCAAAGACACACGCAACCATGAAGCAAAAAAAGACCCGATTTGACGATGGAACTGACTCAGAGAGCAAAAAGAAATTGAAGCAGAGGTGCAATCTCCGAGAACAGCGAAAAGTGCAGTTCGGTCTTTTGAGGGAACGCAACCACTGGTCTAGCAACAGCAAATGCAATCAGAAGCAAGGCAGAGGCAAAGAATGTTGCAAATGGGTCTCTGCTAAAAGAGCAAAAAAAATCTGGCGAGAGCCAGGTGAGCCCATGTCGTGCATGAGGGGTTTTGGAGTTAAGCACCGTGCACAAATTCCGAACCGTCAGCCACACCTCTCGATACCATAACTCTACACAGCTCAAGAAGTCCTGTTCAGATCTGGTGGAGATACCTTCCAGAAAATTCCGCCGCTCTTGTATGATCTGTTCCGGCCCACCTTCTCGATACCATAACTCTGCATGGCTTGATCTGCTCTGTTCAGAAATGCTAGAGTCACCTCTGGCAAAAATTCCCTGTCTTTGTACGATCTCAAAGCTGCACAGTTATGGGGCTGTCGGGCGACCCCATTTTAAGGCCCGCAAAACACAAGCAATTCTGGCTTCGCGAGGTCGGCCCTCCACAGTTGCATTCCGCTGGCTGCAGCACTATTAAGGGCGAGCAACACAGCTGCTTTGGACAAGTTCCGACCTTCCAAACGGTCCTCCACCAGACGCTCCCCAAAGTCAATACAATCAATGACATGCGCAGCTGACGAGATTCAGCCGCTGTGGGTGCAGGAATCAAACTTGCGACCCCAAAAATGGGGCCGTCTCGCGGCCCCAGAAAAGGAGCCGCGAAATCCAGTCAACCTCCTTCAACATATTTTGACTGGCAACCAGAGGACCCCAAAATCGGGGCCGCTTGGCGGCCCCTATTTTGGGGTCGCGAATTCCTCATTTTGGGGCCCAAGCCCAAGCCCGTGCGTTCCACACTGCTACATCAAGGCGACTCGCCCACAGGCAGGCATCCAGTGTGGAAAAATCGTTCTCCAACAAGAATTTCCAACAGACAGCTTGCCTGTGGAAGTGATAGACATGAGAGAACAGAGGGGGGCCACTCAAGCGAAGCCAAAATTGCTAAGCTTGTTCGACCCCACATTTGGAGTCGCGTGTGCTGCAGTTGGTCCGCACCGAAAGTGGACGTCGGCGGCACTGGTGGCCAAACACGTTCCAAACACAGCAGCCACTTCCACCTTTGAGCTGCAGGCGGACTCATGGGACAAACATGATCTGGTCCAAACAGGTTAAAGTCGATGCTCAGCCAGGTATCTTCTGGGAGAACTCTCACCTGCACGCGAAGCTGTGGCGCTTCACAGCCCTTGGGAGTCGACTAACAAGAAAAACAGAGTGCGCAGCACTCGATTTTTTTTTTGAGCTCAAAACATTCGAAGCAAAAACGAAACGAGACAAAACGAGTGCGGTCACCGCGCACTAGTTCGGGCACTATTTCGGGCACTATTCGGGCACTATTTGAAGGCCTTTCCTACCCTGCCACACCGACGAGCTTTACGAGCCCATTTTCGGGCCCGGAAAAAACAACAAAAAACGTAGGACACATCAGAGTACCCCCACAGTTACGCAAACAACGGTGCTTGAGCAGCACAAGCCCAATCCCAGGGCAGCAACGGAGCGTTTCGATTTATTTCAACAGACGCGGTTGCTCGCGACACTGGTTGCCGCATGTCGGGCAAAACCTGTGCGCCGTAGCTAGCGTTTTTGTTTACTTTAGGGGAGCCAGTTTGACCGCTGTCTTTGTTTTGTTTGGTCTTGTTGGTTTGTCTTGTTTGCAGGGACCGAGTGCTACCAATGCAAGGAAGAACACAAGTCACTTGTGCGAGATGGAAGACTGCAATTGCTGCCGGCCTTGGGACAGATAGGCTCTGCGATGCCTGTGCCCTGGTCGCTCAATGTGTCCGCCGGCGAAATCGCAGTTGCGGCCTTGCCAGGCACTTCACCTTTTACTTTTGCGCCATTGCCTCGGAGACAATTCTGGACCGGCTCCAGATCTTTGTCTGTCACGATCCTCAATAAAGAAGTTCTCCTTCCGCCGGTGGCAAACACGGGCCTTCCGCCTGCCCTCTACAACTGACGGATTTGCTCAGTCCAACCCAGCGGATGCATCCCGGCTCAAAAGACCCTAACTTGACCGCAGAACTCCGTAGCCAGAGTTGTGCTGCTTCCACTCCCACAGTCTCTTGTGCTACTGTAGAGGTCCGACCTCGCGAAGCTAGAATTGCTTGTGTTTTGCGACCAAATGGGGCAGGAAGCAAAAAAAAGATCCGATTTGACAACACAGAGCAAAAAGAAATTGAAGCAGAGGTGCAATCTCCGAGAACAGCGAAAAGTGCAGTTCGGTCTTAAAGCAAGGCAAAGGCAAAGAATGTTGCAAATGGGTCTCTGCTAAAAGAGCAAAAATCTGGCAAGAGCCAGGTGAGCCCATGTCGTGCATGAGGGGTTTTGGAGTTAAGCACCGTGCACAAATTCCGAACCGCAGCCACACCTCTCAATACCATAATTCTACACAGCTCAAGAAGTCCTGCTTGGAGCTGTTCTGCTGTGGAGAGCCAATCTCACAAAGCCAGAATTGCTTGTGTTTTGCGGACCTAAATAGAGTCGCCTGACAGCTCCATAACAGTGCAGCTTGAGAGATCGTACGAAGGTGGGCCGGAACAGATCATACAAGAGCGGCGGAATTTTCTGGAAGGTATCTCCACCAGATCTGAGCTGGCCACAACGAGCAAGGCTAGAGAGAGAGAGTACACTTGGACAATCGGCTGAAGGCTGAAAAGTGTTCACTGAGCACGGCGTGGCATGGCTGCCAAGAGTAATCAGGCTTAGTGGGGTTTGTCCGCTACGCGGTGAAACTTGTCTTGACTCTGCTGTCGTGCATTGTCACACTCTTTGGCTTTTCACATGTGCCTGCCCAGGACAGTCCTCACTGTAGGCGCTCGCGCAAATCAGTGGGTGTCATCTTTGTCACGGGCCTTCCACGGATGCCCAGAATGGATTCTCTGTCTTTGCTAAGAAGCTTGGCCAACTTCATACGGAAGTTGGCATTTTGCCGCGGAGGTTGTCTCTCTTCTGCTGTCGAAGCTTGCGCAGCTCTGCCCCCCGCGTCCCAGACCCCAGCTTCAGTGTGAGCATGAAGACCTCCAATCCCGATGACTTATTGCGGGAAGTCTTGCAGCCGCCTCAAAAGGGCCAGAGGGGCCCACGAGCAGTGCGCTAATTCAGCAGTGCGCTAATTCCACACTTTTCGCCTTGAGCCCGAGCCTGCCGGGTATGCAGCCTGCCGGCTCTTTATGGCCAAAACGCTTTCCTCGGAGAAGGCTTTTTGAGGCACTCCTGCGCCTTCTCTGTTGGCTGCGCATCATCCATGCTCGCAAACACTTCTTGTGCCCTTGGGTGCTCGATTTTGCTCGGGCTGCCATATGGGTCACCCCAAGAATTTGTGCGGGAGGTATGTATTGGTTGGTTAGTCAATGTGCCGGGCGAGCTTTTGCCACAACTACCCACTTGCTCCTGCGTACTGACCAGACACTGCCGGTCCAGGTGGATGTCGCCGCCGCACGTGCCTTTCTCCCCATGCGCAACCTGGAAAAAGAACTGGAGTGGGCCTTCCACTCCCTTCATTTTTACCGTAGCAGGGGTCTGGTGGATAGCGAGGTTGGAAAGGTCATGGATGCACTCTTCCCGCACCGCGTCACTGTGGAGGCAATCAAGCAGCTTGTTGCCATTGACTCCTTGCCTGTCTTCTTGGGGTCATCCGCACCGTCACGCCTCTCTACCACATTGTATCGCGGAGCTGCGCACCTGGATCATTCAGGAGGTAAGGCTTAGATGTTATGAGGAGGAAAAGTCGGTCAACCTGCCATTGCCTGCTCCCGTACAGACTTCCCTCGGAGAGCTGTCGCTTGCGCGTGTCGTGGACTTTCTGCACTTTCATGTCTACAGCCAAGGCGCTGCTCTTGAGGATACTGGGCAGGAGAACAGACGGATGTCGCACCAGGACACGACCCGACGCTTCGCCCCGTCGTTACCGGTTGTGCTGAAGGTGGAGGACTGTCTCAGCTTTGGCACATACGTGCTTGGCTTGTCGTGTCCCGATGGCTTTACGCCATCGCAAAACACTGGCTGGTTCTCGCATCGCCAAAGCGGCAACCGGCCCCCCTCCGAGGGTTGCCTTCTGCGGATGGAGTTTCGTCAAGGGCACCTCCTGGCAGTCTTCGTAGAACTGGTGGTTCCTGACAAGGTCAGTGGTAAAACCCGCGAGCAGCGCAAGGCGCAACGACGCCACAACCGCCTTAACCCCATTGCCGCCCTCCTGCTCGTCCGCCAGTGGCCCGCTTTTCTTGGGGCCTCCCCGCAACATGACCATGTTTGCCGTTGGGACCTCTCCCTGCGCAGTGTGTCGTGTATTAAAGTTGGGGGGGCACTGGAAGTCTTTCTGCAAGTACTGAAAATGCCCCTGGCCATTGGCATGCCCGTCCGGCCGTGCACCCAACCTGCGCCGCGGCCTCGGTGCCACTTTGCTACTGAGGGACACCTTGTGCTGTCTTTCCTGCAAGCCGTGGAGGCAGCCGCCCAAGCTCCTCACTTCCCAGCTCCCCCGAACTTAACGCCGGCCCAGTTTGTCGCACTCAGGAAAAGCATCCTCGCCCTCCATCCGGTGGCCGAGCGCTCTAATCCCCGGGATGCTTTCAGCAAAGACTGGCGTCTGCCTGCGACTCTGATCCCGCCTGAGTTGCACACCCTAGCCGCCCTTATGGGACAGACTTTTTGTCGACACATCGCTGAGTTGCTCGCCAGTCCGGACGGCCTTCTTAGTGGACACATCTCGGCCATCCTGGCCGCCCGCGCCCAAAAACGCAGCTCGCTCAGTATTTTGGGCTGCGCGGGCTCCTCCAAAACATTCTCCCTCTGGTGTGCACTGGTCTGCATGGACGCTGTGTTGGAGCTGTGTTTTGGACAGCTCAGCAGCATTCAGCGCTCATCGCAGTCGTGCGTATCGCTTCCAACCTCTTGGCTGATGCCCCCGAATGGCTGCGCCCGCTCATAGTCGTACGGAGGGTCTCTGGCGATGCTGAAATGATCGACACGTGCTTCGACCATGTGCCCTTCACCGAAGCAGCTGAGCACAAGGCGGCAGGGCTTGGGGACGTCGCCACGGTCCAGCCGGGGGCCGACGGGGCACAGTGTGCCTCTCCTTCGGTCAGTAGCGCCCACATGCTACTGCTCACACAGGGGTCAGCTGCGCTTCAGCTCCGCTATGCCAAGAATTTCTTCAACAATGCGCACGTCATTGTGATTGACGAGGGGCAACAGGAGGGCCAGCCTTCCTCGGCTGCCATTCTGGCCAACGCAGAGTGCCAGCTTGTCATTCGCACAGGTGACCCCGACAGCCCGCTGGAGGTGGCAAAGGTGAGGTTCAACTGCGCACGCTGGCCCGCCTCATCGCCAAGCCTGTTGGCATCCGTGGAATTGCTCAGCTTGCTCCTCAACCCGTTGCCCCGGGGCGGCTAGCCGATGCACTGCGTAGCTTGGTACACTCTACCTCCCCGGATGGGCCGCTGCACACAGTTCGGTGGTGTAGCCTTGGACACCACCACAATGGCCATCAGGGCGCAGAGCCACCCCCGGGCACCAGCCTCACAGTATGCCGGGAGTTGTCGGAGTGTCTTTTTGGAGTTGAAGGTGAAGTAGAGGTTGGCCTCGACTCAGATCTTCGGGACCTCCGCGGCTGCCGGGTTACCCGACAATTGCTTACCTACTTCATCCCTTATAGGTATCACGAGGGTGGGAGATCGGGTGTGCCCACACCCCGGTCGCCTCACGCCGGCTGCTCTTGCGGTGGATTTCCTCCACCAGTCTGCGTCCCATAGCGAAGCGATCCTATGCTACCTCAACCGTCTGTCGGCAGTCGGCGCAATACTTGCGCCGCCAACTACAGCTATGCAAGCTGAAGGCCTGGCCCCTATCAACGGGGTTTGCTTGAACCTAGCCCTGGTCGCATCCACTCGATTGCTCGCCGATCTTTACCTGCTTATCACCGCCGTCCGGAATCCGCAATCCAATGTCTTGCACGAGGCCTCTGAAGCCTCTCCGTGCCCGATTACGATTGGAGAATTGGCGGCGGACACCCCCGCGCGGAGACTGCAACGAATCGCGGCCGATGGCTCTCATCAGCCGGGAGTGTACTTCGTTCGGCTGCCGAAGCAGGCGTCTTCGGCCACACAACAAGGGAGCTTAGTGGAATGGTTTTGGGTCCTGTTGGTCTTGGCTTACAATGTGTGCGGACATCGGTTTGCTGTTCAGGCAGGACGGAAAATAACTGTCGTCACGCCGACCGCCAGGGTTTTTGATTCCCTGAAGCATGGCCTCGGCCTCGACACTGGTGATGCACACAGGGTTGCTGCAGAGGGCACCTCCTTTGCTGAGTTCATTGCGGAATGGTTGCCGGAGCTCCCTCCCCCGGGACAGCTAGCCAATGTGGAGCATCCCTCTTCACCCTGACCCTGCTGTTTACCTAATTTTAGGTGGCGAGCAATTTACTAAACAAAGCTTGGTTTACACTTCAAATTTACGAAAAAATTTACGTAAAAAAAAAGTGTAAATTAATTTACTTTGTATAGTAAAAAATTTACACTGCAATGTAAATTTTTTTACACTGCAAAATACATGTTTTTAGGTTACACATTCCCGAATTTGAAGAAGTGAAATGCAAGCTAATTTTGGTTGGTTTTGTTTCTTTTATCATGGTTCTGCTTGTTGATTGCATGAGATTTTCCTGCGACTGTACAGTGCGGCATGGTCAGGTGTGAAGATAAAATTATGAGAATTGTGTTGCAAGCATACTTGTTAAGCCATGGTTTTCCATGTTGAAATCGCAGCTCGGTTTGATTCTGTGCTGGGTCGAGCCGGCGGATTGCTTGCGATGTGTGCTTTTTACATGCGAGAAATCGGTACATGTACATTTGCGAGAGTCATCACAATATAGTTTATACCTGCGAGGAGTCCACCTTTACCTGTGCGAGACTCTTGTAGGTTACATGCGAGAGATCTACTTATATATATATATATATATATACTTTTCTGAGATCCGAGAGTGAGAAAAATTTTCGGACGTTGCAGCTGTGTGTTTGGTCCAGACGAGACCCAGAGGTAAGTGCGAGGCTGGATGGAGACAGAGACAAATGCATTCCATTTTTTTGAGAAATCATAAATCCTATACATACACAGTATATACAGTCTTGCGAGCATGGCTTCCTTAGCAGCTGCAGCTTCGGTCAAGCTGGCGGACGGCGCTTCCGCTGCAACGGGCAAAAATGCCAAGGACCGAGTGGTTGCCGATCCGCTTATTACAGCAAAGGAGCTGGCGGATGTGGTGTTTGGCTTTCTCGAGTTCAAGAAGACGAAGGACCTGTGGCCTTTACTGTGCCCCCCTCCGGGCGGGCCAATAAGCTACACTTGGCACACTGCCGCCCACGGTCCGTGGTTGGCAAAGACAGCTGGGCTGCTGTTTGACCTTCTTCGCCTCGCCCCGAACACGAAGTTGTTGTCGCAGCGGGTTACCCGAAGCTTTTGGATCCTTCACGAGCAAAAGAACCTGCTGCTCGAAGGCCACAAAGACTACAAGGCAGAGGACCTTGTGGACAAGATGGACACCGCCATCCGTCTTCTTCTTAGCCACCTCCGTGCGATGAAGCAGAAGGAGAGCTTCAAGCGGAAAGTCTACAGGTCCCTGTCGCACGAGGATCAAGTGTGCAGTGGCTGCACATATATGTTTTTCGTGTTTTTTCGCTGTATATATAATTCGTGTGACGGAACAAAGAAGTGTTGCAAACTTTTTTTTACCTATAAGTCTGTGGAAACATACAATCAGGAAGCTTGACCTTTGCCTGGAAAGGGTGCAGGTGCAGGAGTTTGCCCCGAAGCCTCTTGATTCCCCCAGCACGGCCCTTGTTCCCGTGAACGAGGATGAGAAGCCTGTTCCTTTTCGTGGTGACGAGAAGCTTACTCCTTTGCAGGATGTTGAGTTCCCGGAGTTGCCGGAAATCTTTAAGAACAGCAGCCCGACCAAGTTTCCGGACACCTTGAAGAGCAGCGAGCCGAAGAAGTTTGCGGAGAAGTTTGTGCACATCCATAAGAGCAGCAAGCCGAAGAAGATCGTTATGAAGAAGGGCACCCTGAAGAAGAAGGCCACAAAGGCAAAGAACAAAAAGGCAGGAAAGGCAAAGATCAAGACTGGTGCCGGGGCTGAGCCGGCCAAGGATGTGGAAGTGATCTCTTCCACGGATGAGTGCGACTTGGACATCCTCAAAAATGCCATGGCTTTCATGCCGCCGGTGTCTGTGGCTGTGGCCAAAAAGAAGGGTGCTTCGAAGCCCAAAGCCACCGGCAAGCCGAAAGAGAAGAGCCCCAAGCCCAAAGCCACAGCGAAGGCGAAGTCGGCGGCGAAGACGAAGGTGGCGAAGCTGGCGGCGAAGCCGAAGCCGGCGGCGGCGACTTCGCCGTCTAACAAATGGCTGTCCGCCGAAAAGTACGGATCTTGCAAGGTAGAGTTCTACTCTGAGAAATCCTACATCCGCAACTACGATAACGGCGGCAAGCTGAGGAGCATCATTTCCAGTTGCTGTCCGAAGCATCATGAGGTGATCGAGAAGATGATTCCCTACGTCGAGCAGGGCATCCCGCTCTTGGAGCTCTACAAGCTGCGAAAGGACGTCATGAAGTCGCTGGGGGTTTGAAAACCAAAATGTGTTCAGTGCGGGATGTGATGTGCACCCTGGGTTTTCTGAACTTTGTAGACTATATAACAATCTGAGTTTCAAGCATATATATGTTGTATATAAACGTGGTTTGTTTTCCCACAAATCTGAGAAAACCCATGGGTGCTAGTCACGGTGTGTTTCTATATGTCTTTCGTTTACATGTAGAGCACTACATCTGCCACAATGCCATTTAGCATAATGCATCTTTGGCCCTTTTAGTGAGAAGCACAAAAAGGGTGAACCTTCCGGCAGCAGAGGGGCAATGACTGCGAGAAAAAATGTTTCTTGCATTTGTGTGTGTGTGTGAGGTTGAGTGCTTCCTGTTCTGTGTGATATATGTATTTGATCCCTATCATATACTGTATATATAAGCCTTTGTAACCCCGAAACCACCAATAGCCTAAAGCCTCAAAGCAGGTTTACTTGCGACGGTGATTTTTGTATATGTACTTGCGATGAGTTCTGCTTTTTACCTGTGCGAGTGTTTCCTTTTACATGCGATGTGAGGAGCTTTGTATATTACTTGCGAGATTTTCCTTGTGTGCACCTTTACATGCGATGGGGAGCTTTGTATATTACTTGCGAGATTTTCCTTGTGTGCACCTTTACATGCGATGGGGAGCTTTGTGTTACTTGCGAGATTTTCCTTGTGCAGCTTTACATGCGATGGGGAGCTTTGTGTTAC
Source organism: Symbiodinium sp. CCMP2592 (assembly GCA_905221615.1). Taxonomy (NCBI): domain Eukaryota; class Dinophyceae; order Suessiales; family Symbiodiniaceae; genus Symbiodinium; species Symbiodinium sp. CCMP2592. Next base: position 27,188 of record CAJNDT010006231.1, read on the forward strand.
TTGCGAGATCTACCTGCGAGTGTGTCTTGCCTTTAAAGCAGTATTTCACAAAAACCCTCAACCCTCACTAAGCCCTAAAACCCAAAACTAATTTTAAACCCATAAACCCTATATAAACCCCAAAACCCGAAACCCCAAACCCGACTCCCCAAACTTAAACCGCAAACCGACAGCCCGGATTCCTTGTGAGCCCCCAAAAAAACATTCTCCAATGTCTAACACTTTCGAGTTGGAATTGCTTGAGTGCAGAGAATGCCGGCTGAAGAGGTTTATCGAGGCTTTTTTGCGAGATGATGTTGGAGCCGAAACTTGTGGCCGTGGTCGCTGTTTCCTTTACAGCAGGAGAGACTCTAGTTTTGCGACGTAGTATCTCCTACACACGATGTGTTCGACACGATGTCACCACCATGTGCCGATGCGGCTTATCCTCACAGTATTTGTAGAAGGTTTGGATTGTAGATAGCTTCGCATAGATGCTCTGGACTTTTAAAGCATACAACCCAAAGCCATTACCGAGTTTCGGGTGTCAGGCTTTCGGCGCCGGGGCTAGGCTCTAGGCACATTTTTATCCACAAAGAATAAAGGCTGTTCACTTTGGGTGTTCTAACACATATAGCAAGTTTTGCTTCGCGGCCATGGCTACTGTCGACTGCTACCGTGTCTACGTGAAGAATGTCACGTACAGTGCGACGAAGTGGGCCACTCGAAAGAAAAGTAGCTTTGGGTTTAGGGTTTAGGGTTTAACATATATACTTTATATGTACACAATATGTAGATATAGATAAACTCAATACACGTCTATTGGCCACAATCTGACACTCATTACTTTTCTTTTGTGTCTAATTATATATGCTTATATCTACACATATATACAAAGGGTGAGGTTGGTACACATATAGACAGGCATACATATATGTAGTTACATGAGAGAGAGCCGAGGCGATCAGGGCGGCGATCGAGGAGCTTGGGGTGCTGGATTGCCGGAACATACAAGTGGTGCGGGAGCGTTACTGGGAGAAGAAGCAGAGCAAGCCTGATCACTGCTCGATCTTCTTAGAGTTCGCAACTTGGTTTTGAGAAAAATTACTTGCGACCCCTACATAAACCCTAAACCCTAAACCCTATAAACCCCAAACCCCTAACCCCCAAACCCTAAACCAAAGGACTCGCCAGATGCCGCTCAGCTTGCCCGGGCTTCGCTCGACGGGCAATGGCATGGGAAAATGGCGACGAACAAGTACCTGGTGGCAGAGCTGGCGAAGCCGCCCCCTTCGAAAGCTTCGAAGGAAGACGAGTCGTGGGGCAAGTGGGCACCACCACCAGAACAGCCGCCTTGGAAAGGCCCTCCGCCCACCCCCCCTCCACTGGGCCAGGCACCACCGCCATCCCAAAGCCCACCAGAGCCCAATGTCCCAGAACCAGCACTCCCACCAAAAGCCAAAGCGATGCCGACCCAGCCCCCGTACCCACCGCCGCAACACCTTGCACCACCACACCCAAAGGTTCCACCTGAGCAACTTTACGGTTTGGAGACGGTGAAGCCGCAAGCCTGGGAGCTCTGGGTACATGGTGGTCCACGACCCAAAGAATCTTGCATTGCATAGTTCAACAACATGTTTTGTTACACATATCTGCATGTGTTTTTATATATATGTATATATAATCAACATGTGTACAAAGAGCTATAGGGCAGCTAGGGGGGCCAAATCTAAGAATGCTATATGGCATCATGTGAGAACCCCAAACGACCCGCCCTAAAAGATTCATAGTTTCATATTCCGACGACAACACCAGCCCCAGGAGGATGCTGCTGCCCCGCTTGCAGAAGGAGCCTTCGATTCGAACACCAAGACCGAGGCCTGTGGGTGTGTGTACCCTTACTTGTGAGAAGAAGAACAAACTCCAGAGCCACACAATGAAGTAGAGCTCCCACAAAAAAGGACGACAAGCAGCTGCCGCTGGAGCCGCCTGGACCAAACTCGGTGGTGGATGACGGTGCAGTACCCGGGCCGAATCATTTAAGCCATCACCCTGCAAGTAAAAGAAGGCCCTAAATCGGAACTCCACAAACCTATACACAGCAAACGGTTGCTTCGGTTGCTTATATATACTATATATATAGTGAAAGGAAGCTGTGGCCGAGAAAGCCCCCGTCGTCGACGTTAAGCCCTGGAATGAGATGACGGCTGCTCGGTTGGCTGTGGCCCTATAAAAACCTTACTTTTCCAGAACCTTCAACCCTAAACCTTGAACCCTAAACCCCTAAAACCTAAACCCTAACCCTAAACCCAGACAACGATTCCCACCCAAACTTTGTGGTTTTTGAAACCAAAAGCTATATCCAGTGAATCCTCCCAACTCCAAGCTCTATCCCCACAGGCCCAAGAGCAATATGACTGGGCTCTTCTTCACTCTGGCGACCCTTACACGGGACCAATTCCAGAGCCTTTTTCTGCGATAGCAGCAACCTCAAAAAAGCCGCTTTATAAACCGGCACCAAACCAATAGAGCCGGTTTAGGGTTTAGGGTTTTTAGGGTTTCTCTCAAAAATAAAGTGTTCTATGAGCCCACAGCCTTATGTTTAGGAGTGTAGACTTTTTTGTCAACCCTAATTTCTGCCCGAGTCTGTGTGTATTTTTACTTGCGAAGAAGAAGAGTGTGTGTTTCTTCGATATATAGACAACACAAAACCGAGGAAGAGTTTGGCACTGGCTTCCCACCGGAGCCGCCGATCGCCAAGCCGAAGCCGTCTGCGAGGAAAGTGGCCCCGGCCGCCGTGGAGCCGCCCGTGGACCCGCGGCTGAAGCGGCAGATCGCCGAAGCTGAGCAAGCCAATGAGCCGCCCAGCAGTGTAGATGAAGATGAAGAAGAGAAAGAGAAGAAGAAGAAGAAGAAAAAGAAAAAAGAGCCCAAAGCCAAGAAGGCAAAAAAGGAGCCGACCCCACCCCCAAAGGAGCCCAGCCCGACTTCCGAGGGTGAAGGTGAAGATGTTGAAGAGAACAGGGCTCGGAGCTCGGGGCGGGCTCGTAGCTCGGGGCGGGCTCGTAGCTCGGGGCGGGCTCGTAGCTACTCTAGGCGGGCTCGTAGCTACTCTAGGCGGGCCAGTAGGAGTCGTGCTCGTAGCTACCGGAGCCAAAGGCGAAGGAGCTACCATGGTCGCAGCCGTAGCTACGGTCGTCGGCACAGGAGTGACAGCCGTAGCTACCGCAGGTACAGAGGCGACAGTCGCGGCCGATACCATCGTCGTTACTACCGCCGTTGAATATAATGCAGTGCCCTATAAACCCTTAAAACCCTAAACCCTTAAACCCCTGTGCTGTTTGTGTGTCTATAGCATATAGTCTAGAGGGATAAAGCTTTACACAACAGTAACGGCGATGGCAACAGCACAGTGCTGCACGAGAGACGATGAGACAGGCCGAGCCACTCATTTTTCTCACAATTAAGCACAATGTGCAGCGACCCCATGGATGTAGTATAAAATTGTAGATGCATAGTCTACAAATAAGCACGTATGTGTGCATATGTATATGTATATGTTTCTTTATACATATATCTATATATACATATATGTATATACATAGTCGAACTTACACCACACTACATTATATGTGCCCAGGCAACAAAACCTCGAGGATCCTCAGAAGGTCGTCTGCACATCCGGATAATTGCGAAGCTGTGCGAGACTCCGACAAGCAAGTGAAGCGGGCGATTGGAAAGAGTTGTAGTCGCAGAGATTGTGGTGGTGGCTACATACACACGTGCACATGTCTATAGAGTGTATAGAGAACACATGTGAACATGCCTGGGTTGCTTGAAGGGCCTATCAAGTCACACGATAGGACAAAAAACAGCCCGGCCCGAACCCTAAACCATTTATGAAGATACTGCATACACCACACATGAAGCCCTGAATCCCCAAACCGAACATGTAGATTGCAGAACCTGTATTCATGCATCTATATATAGAGAGAGGGCTTAGGGGCTCAGGGGTCTCGGGGTTTAGGGGTTTAGGGTTTCGGGTTTAGACACACAGTGTGCCGGTCCCCACACACGAAGCGTAGCGCTTGAAGCTGGGAAACCACTTGTGGGGATCCGATGAGATGCGGCTTAGACCTTACATGCGAGACTCGAACAACACACCGGAAAGGCACCGGTGGGCAGGTTTTGCAACAATCTCCCCCAAATTTTCCATAGATTTTACAAAAATTTCAGCAGATTTTACAAAAAAATCAAGAGGTTTTCCAAAAAATCTCGATGCAGTTTCGATGCAGTTTATATGCAGTTTCGATGCTGTTTCGATGCGGTTTTAAAACTACATACAAACTGCATAGCTTTTACAGCATTTCGCGATGCAGTTTGTATGTAGTTTTAAAACCGCATCGAAACAGCATCGAAACTGCATACAAACTGCATCGAAACTGCATCGAGATTTTTTGGAAAACCTGTTGATTTTTTTGTAAAATCTGCTTAAAATCCATTGACAAACTCCCCAGCCCACCCCACCAGCCCCCACCTCCCCCCCACCCACCCACCACCCCACCCCCCACCCCCATCCCCCACCCCCCACCCCCCAACCACCCACCCACCCCCCACCCCCCACCCAACCACCCACCCACCCCCCACCCCCCACCACACTCCCCACACCCCCCACCCCCCACACTCACACCCCCCACCCCCCATCTCCCACCCCCCACCCCCACACCCCCCACCCCCCACCCCCACCCCCACCCCCCACCCCCCACCCCCACACCCCCCACCCCCACCCCCCCCAACCCACCGCCCCACATCCAACACTATATACGGTGCTCTGCGAGGATCAATCGTATATTGTATAGCTTTTCGGCTCCAAAAAAGTCTGTCCTTCTCCCTCCCTGACTAGACAGAACAAAGCCTCTCTTCGAAGATGCCACGACAGGAGACCTGTGTTGTTCTTTTGTTTTTCCGACGAACCACATAGTCACTTTTCTGAATGCAGAAAGGGAATAGCTATATTCTCGTGTTCCAGGAAGACAGGAGCCGAAGCCGAAGCCGGAGCCGGTCGCCCAAACGAGTGTGGAAATGGGCTTGGCGGACCTGTGTCCATCATGGACGACAGCAACTTGGTTGCATTAGATCTATTGTATAGGTTTTGTTTAGGAGAGTAATTTGGCTTTTGAATATTATACATAATCCCCAAGGGTCTGGTACTGGGTCTGGTGGAGCGAAGCAGCAGCTGAGCAGCAAGACCAGTGAGCTACGACTTGCCAGCACGTTGTACAGAAGTGCATGTACATAATTAAATTGTCTCGTTGCTTTTGCAGACGGAGCTAGATATAAGAGCAGCTGTTTTTCTGCACAGCAGTAACTTCTATACTTTATCGTGCCTGCAAGTGTGAAGCAAAACAATGAGCCGGGCCGACTCCAGGAGACTGCCTATAAAAGCCCGAGAACCCAACAACTGATGTCATATAAACCCTGAACCCTAAACTATATACCTTATATACAGAACCCCGAAACCCTTCAACCTCAAACCTGTGTGCCAGACCCCACACAGAAGCTTGCATGTGTCTTTACACCAGAGCTGGCGAGAAAATTATATATACTTGTGTGATTCAAGCTATACTATGACTGTGACGAAACACATTCGGTGTTGTCTGCATGTCAGAGAGAACTTACACTGCGATGACAATTATGTTTACTTCTATCTGCAGCTGTGAGCACTTCAGCGAGGGGTGCCTTTTTTGTGAGGACAGTATATCATCTTTACTGTTCGTGTTTTCCCTGCGATGGCTGAAGACAGCCAAGCTCCGGAGGCGCTTTTTGGTTTTTGTGTTTTGTAAAACCAGAGTGTTATATATATATGTATACGAAGGCCGAGGAAGAGCCCCAGGACGAGCAGGCAGAAGAAGAAGAGCAGGAGGTGCCCATGAAGAAGCCGGCGGCGAAGATCACGATAAAGAAAGAGCCCGGGACCGGGATTTTGAAAAAGCCTGCAGCAGAAGGAACAACGAAAGCAACAGCAGCAAAGAGCAAGCCCAATCAAAAGCCCACTCCGAAGGCCAACCCAAAGAGCACCCCAAAGGCCAAAGCAAAGGGCAAAGCAAAGGCCGAAGCAAAGGCCCCAGCCAAGGAGAAGAAGAACAAGAACGAGAACAAGAAGGAGAACAAGGGCAAGGAGCAAGAGAAAGGAAGCAAGCCCAGTAGCAGCAGCAGCAGCAAAAACACTCCCAAGCAGAATGACAACAACAAGAAGCGGAAGCTGGAGGACAACTGGGCTGATGGATTCGAGGAGGTGGAGGATGCCGCCGAAGAGCAGCCAGAGGAGGAGACACCCACAGACGACGAGGTGCTGGCCATGGAAGACCCGGCGAAGGACTCGGGGAAGATGGACCGCAGCAAGCAGCACAAGTTCATGAGCCTGCTAAAGGACGGGTCATTGCCAGAATGGCTCGAAGATGCATGGGAGAAGTCCCAGAAGATGAAAACGGGCAAGCGGCAGAGACAGCGGGAGCTTATCAACAATGCTATCGACCGACGATCCGGTGTTGACACCAGCCTGGTTCTCAACTTTGCCAAACCAATGTTCCACTCCATGCAGGTGACGACGAAAAGATGGGTATCGGGGGTGATTTCAAGGTGTGCTCGCTTCCTTAAGTGGAGAGGCACTTCGAAGCCGAAGGCGAAGTCGGGGAGTGTATAAAGTATCTATAGTATATATAGGTCCAGCTTATAGCTATAGTTTTACAATGAGCAAAACCTTGAAACCCTAATACACCACAACCCTTAAACCTTATATGTAAACTACGAAGCCATGAACCCTAAAGCCTGCATAAGCCTTACACCTTTAGAAAATTTAAAACCTTCAACCCCATACACCTTGAACTCTGGACCCCACCGGCTTTTGTTTTGTAGTTCTAACTGTTTATAGAGGGCTCTACTACATTTATTTTTATTATACCATATATGCATATCTAAAAACACTCTATAAATGCATTCCCATACAATATATATTATATATAATTGCTATACTATACGTATAATAATGATGACCACAACCCTTCGTGCACCCCAAACCTTAAACCCTGAACCTGTGCACCTATATATATATATATATATATATATATATATATATATATATATAACCCCAAACCCCAAAGCCTCAAACGACGAAGCCCTGAACCCTAAAACCTTCAAGCCTCAAACCCTTAAGCTTGAACCCTAAACCCCTTCGGCTTGTCTTTTCTTCTGTGGGTGGAGCGAGGAGAACTACACGAAGTCCGAGGCGACCAACAAGAAGAAAACCCTGGGCAAAATCTTGCTTCAGGGGAAATTCAATCTTAGCAATGAGCAGTTCGAAGCCGCACTCGAGAGTGGCGAGATCATCGCTGTCCGTTCCAAGAACGGACCCGATCGTTACATGTGGTCCGAGGATGTGCACAACTCCACTTCAGGGAAGGAGAAGAAGTTTTCCATGGGCTCCGATGCCAAAGCGAAGGATGGCGAGGCCAAGTTCTTCGAGAAGCAGTCCAAGGATTGGAGGATTGGTTTGTTTGAGGAGAAGAGCGAGGGCAAAGCAAAGCCCCAGAGAGCTCTGACAAATGACTCAGAGCAGCTCGCAATCTGCGATGGTACCGTGGCCGCCAGCAGGAACATGACGGAGAAGCTGTGGAAGGCAGCAGATGGGCAGCTTACAAAGGCGATCGCGGCCTACAATAAGATCCTTGTCGAGGGCAGAAAGTTGGTTGCTTCCGTGGATGAGAAGCAGGACAAGGACATGTACCAGAGTGTGCGACTTGGACTGGTTTTGTATTCCTGAAACAACCTTGCCAAAAGCTTCAACTTTTTTATCCTCGCAAGTAAAGTCACCAATTTAACTCGTAAGTAAATACATGGAGGCTTCAACCTTTGTCTTCGCAAGTAAAGCACAAACTTTAACTCGTAAAAGTAGTCTCTTCAACAACAGTCGCATGTAACCAAAGTGTTGTGCTTTCTCTCGCAAGTAAACCCAGTGCCCGAACACCGAAACCTGTGTGAGACCCCACAGCTGTAAGGAAGAGCATCGTCCAACAAGCAACAAAATCGAAGCAGGGACTTGAGCACCTTCTCTCGTGGCACGAGTACGAGGATGAGAATGAGGACGGGCCGATCACGGTCTCATCATATTCCAAGACCATGAGAGAGTCCGGGCGAGTAGCAACTCATCTCGAAGAACAAATGGCAGCCGTGAAAGCCAAGTTGACTGTCCGAGCCAAAAAAGGATGCTAGACAGATTTTGAATGTGTGCAGTTCCGGAGCTGTCGCCTCTATGTGGTGCAAACGGCGATTCTGAGTTTTGGCGATGAGAGAAAAAAGCAACGGCGATGATGAGAGCTTGAGATTTGGCGCTTTTCTGGTGATTTTTACATGTGAGCAACGACGTGTATAACTATAACCTTTTGAATCATGTTGGGGTGTTGGTCTTCGTGACTTTCAGCTTCAATTTTAGAGTATATATAACACCGATGGTGTTGTTGTAGCCTGCTTTGCATGTGTGAGTGCACACATGTGTAAAGCTATACCTCCGAACCTCAAGCATTGAATCAACCATGAAAGTCCATACCTCCAAAACCCTGTGAAGCTCACAACACAACCTTCGTAACCCCAAACCCTGAACCCTCTATAAACCCTTAAATCCTGAACCTTATATATAAACCCTCACAAGATTTGTTTCGTCCAGATTGAGGGGCAGTGGACCGTGTGGTTTAGGGGGTTTGGGTTTTGCGGGGTTGGGGCAAAAGCTTTCTGTTGTTGTTTGTATAGTATATTTGGTGCCCACACATATATGTATAACTTGCTCACAAGCCTCAGCCTCAATGCTCGGTGTGTCTGACCATGTGTGTCCCGTCCTTATAAAATGTTTTATGGCTATAGCGAACAAACCACTGTATGAAATAAGGCACAAAAGTTCAGCTGGCAACAAACACCAACTTTGCATAAAGGTGCTGTTCTGTTTATTTATATATGGAGAGAAGGTACCATGGAGGATGCAGGGCCCGAGCGAAAGCGACGAAAGGGTGGGGTCCAACAGAGATTGGGCCAGGCGGTGAGTGAGAAGTCCACCTCAAGTTCTTTGCACGATTTGCTGATGACGTATTTGGCACAAGGCCTCCTGTCGGCCTCTATGATTCATGCAATTGCAGTTGCAGCGGCTGCCGATATTAGAAATGCAAGGGACGGGAAAATTCTTCCTGATTTGGACAGGCTCAGCAAGGTGAAGCATGGAAAAAATTTGCAATCTTCTATTGACAACCACTTGGCCCAGCAGTCCAATCTTCCGATGCCGACAGAATTTAATATCCCCTTAGCAGGACAAGTCGAAGGCACGGCGACTTCCATGATATTGCTTCCGCACGAGATTATGCACCACCTTTGGAAGACGACGACTGGATGGATTACTTCTGTGTTGCCTGATGCGGAGGCTTTGCCTCGGTTTTGGAGATCGTTCAATGGACACCCTTGCATGTCAAATCATGCGGTAAAATCGCGAGCTAATTGGATGCAAAGGGCTATTCCCCTTTGCATACACGGCGACGAAGTTCCTGTTTTTGGAGTGGGCAAGATATGGGCTCGCAGTGTTTTGGCTTTTTCATGGGTATCGCTGATGGCCACAGCGGCCGGCCGATCTGCTGCCGATTGCAACCTCTACATTTGGGGCGTTTTTGAGAAGTTCATTATTCCGGCTGGCGGCGAGGGGGCTGGGACAATGGAAACTTTTTGGCAAGTGATGTATTGGTCTTTCAACATTCTTTACACCGGTAAATGGCCTGCTCGGGATTGGCAAGGCAAGAAGCAGCCTGGTGTGTTGTTGTATATGTACACATGTGCCAGAAATCTGGAAACCCTTACATTTTAGGACCCTGTGGGAACCCTATAAGCTGTAAGCCTTTTTGTCTTTCTTGATTTTTTATGATGTGGGTCCTGTTTTAGATATGTGACTATATACATACACACCCTATGTATGAGAGCCCTGTTCTCAAATCCAACCCTAACCCAACAGCTTCCTTGATGGTGATGATATATATATATATATACACAGTATATAATATCGTATAAACATATATAAGCCACAAAACCACGGACCCGTGGAATCCCAAAGCAGCACGAACCGGATGTGAGAAAAATCACCACACAGTATACGTAAAAAACCCTCTCACCACATGTAGATATATATATGTAGATATATATGAACCTGTCTCACAAGTAAGAAAATGTTTGTTACACGGCACAGAGGTATGGGGCCAGTACAAAGGAGGGCGAACGAGCGGGAACCGACCTATGCGGAGGATATTATGGTGTCCTGGTTCAAATGGCTGGCGACTTGGATTATTATGCGAAATGGCTGGAGGTTCCACGATGGAGCAATCACAGCAAACCTTGTGCTCTTTGTCGGGCCGCCTTCAAAGGACCACTAACATGGATGGACAATCGTGCAAATTCGCCGTGGCAAGCCTCGTGCCTCACCACCACCAACTGGAGATCCCACTGGAATCCATCATGCCAGCTGTATTCTTTACCTGGCTTTTCGGGACTTTGTATCACGATGGACTATATGCATTGTATGTTTTTGGGGTGGATACAGTTTTTTTATGGCTCCGTGCTCAGCATCGTGGTCCACGATTGTTTGGGTGGGAGTATCTTGGCGAATTTGAAATACTGCGACTCCTTCATCAAGAAGTACCAGCGAGACAACGAAACCAGATACACATTCCGCCAGCGACTTCTGAAACTTACAATGATACAACCAAAAAAAGGATTCCCCAAGATGAGAGGAAGAGCTTCCGATATTCAATCTTTGGACAGTGCAATTCTTGCTCTATTCGAAGAGCAAATGGACGAGGGTATCTATCAACACAAGCAAATCCGGCTCTTTTTGCGGTTGAACCTGCAGCTGGCTGAAATATTGGAAGCTTATGGGCCACGGTACGGCTTCTTGGCTTTACCTGAGGAGCAAGCAAACCTGGCTTTCAAGCTCGGTTGCCAAATGGCACAGCTCCACAGCAGCCTGCAAGCCCACTACAAAGGGACGGGGGAGAAGCTCTTCAATCTCACAAGTAAGACCCACTTCGTTTTGCATAGTCTCCTACTCAGCAGTTTTATTCATCCGTCGATGGTCTGGTGCTACAAGGGAGAGACGACGATGCATCGCCTGCAGATTCTATGGAAGAGTTGTTTGGCAGGGGTGAAGCACTGGCATGCTTCCAAAAAGGCTGCCCTCAAAGAGAGGCACCTTTTGTTTCTGCGGGGCAAAGTTGGGCGATCGTGAGAGCTTCTTTCTTTTCTGTCGCGAAAAAAAAGAGTGTCTCTCTGCTATATGTGGTGCTCCTGGTCTTTTGTTTGGGCTTTTGAATCACAGTTGTCGTATATACTGGTGTGGATCTTATAAGCAATCTGCATGGATTCTCTTTGGTTAGTTTATGGCTTTGGGCCTGCGAATTTTCGGAAAAGTCCTTACTTCTGCTGTGGATCCTTTACATGTGGTGTCTGCGATTGCAGAGCAAAACAAACTCATGCCGGTGATTTTTTTAAATCCTTTACATGTGGTGTCTAAGTTTGCAGCCGCAAATATGAGTTCCATGTTTGTGTTTGCATAATGTTTTTATGTGTTTTGTCATGTTTTTAGCTCACCAGAAAATTTACGTAAATTTGGTCATTTTACACTAAATCCTTCGTTTACAGTAAATCAAGCCAAAGTGTAAAATTAGGTAAACAGCAGGGTCAGGGCACCTTTTTTTATAACCATCACAACGAATTGGGCGCCTTTGTTGACCTCTTCACCACCACAGTGTGTGCTGGAACCACGGGTGCGGTTGACATCTGCCTTATTACCATGTCTGGACAGGACGCCCGCCAAAGTCTCACGGCAGGCAGTACGCGGCCCACTGGCCCATTGATCATTGCCTCCCCTTCCCATTGGTGGGGCATTGTTGCCGCTTTAGAGCTTCACGCCTCCCTCCATCACACCCACGTCCTCTGGGAGGAGCTCTACCAGGCCTACGGGCTAGCTCGGCTTGGACTCCAAAACCCGCAGCGCGCGGATAGGGAGACTGCCCGTGAATTCTATGAACGGTGGTCGGTGAACCGCATTCCGCCGCTCCGTGATGCTACAGCAGTCGCTGCACATTGCGGCTTGGACGGCTACCCGGTCCAGCTACTCCTCCGGGGTGTGGATTTTGAGCACAGCGGACCTAGTGGCCGATCCATCACGGCACGCCCGTTCTATCCGGTGATTGACACCGATCGCCCAGTCTTCGGACTGCTGGAGTTTACTGCACCGCCGCGTTTTGGTCTCCACCTTCTTCGAGAGCACAAGGGGGTGGGCGTGCCTCCTCCCAAAAGACTATACAGTGCGCTCCGTTCCACTCACCATCGGTCTTTAATAGGGGAGCACATGTATTTTGACCCGCCTGCGACTGTGTGTCGAGGCCAAACCGACTCCGCGGAATCGCTGGTGGCCGCTGTGCCGGGGGCGTTCTACCTTTATTCCATCGCTTCGGATACTGTTAACACGACTCTGCTGGGGAGATTGCAGCGTTTCGTGTCGTCACAGGTACGCCACTCTAGCTCCGCAACCGTTATGCTGCCACCGGTCGCTACTACAGGCCTACGACGTGCCCTGTACGATCCGACGGGAAAGGTTCGCCCGGACCCGGAGGCAGGCGCCCCTGCAAAGGAGGATCCTGCGTTGACCGCGGAGTTGCGCAGTCAAAGTTGCGCTGCCTCCCTTCCTGCCGCCCCTAGAGCTACATGGAGCCAACGTGTGGCGGCCCTGTTGAATGCTGTGGAGACTCCGCCTAGTCGCTTAGTGCCTGGAGTTACAGCCATTGCTAGCCGGTGTGTACCGGCAGAAGACGAGGACGACTTCGAGGAGCAGCATGATACTCTCCGGCGCTACCAAGCCCGGGGCAGGCAACAGCGGCCTGTCGAGGGAGTGGACTGCGCTAGTGCGCTACAACATTTACTACCCAACCCCACCGATTGCCTTACCTTGCTTTCCCTCCCCTTGTCCCTGCCTGCGTGTGAAGTCAAACTCAGCCCGCAGAATTTTGGGGTGAAGGTGGTTGACTTCGCTGACCGGGCACTCATGTTACGGCGCTGTACTGATGGCGAAGCATTTCGCGTCTGTCTGACACCCATGCTGGCAGTGTCCGTACAGTTTTGCGACCCAGTTCTGCGCCTACCCAAAGGACGAGTTTTCGACCTGTCCTGGTATGAGCTTGCTCGGCCGGAGATTTGGTGGTGGCTGCTCTTGGATGAGCTTGCTGGGCTCAAAGGGTCGCTCCCCTGTGCCTTGGAAGGACGGAAGTCCCCAGTCCGGGACGGCAGTTTGGTGCAAATGTCCTTGGCTCCCAAGCGAGGGCATCTGCCGGCAGGCAGCCGACGGCGCACCGGATCCAGCCATCGGCGCACTACTGGGGATGGCGGCACGAGCGTTGACTCGACCCAAGGGACCCCTCTGCTTCACTGTGGTGTGTTATTGCCAGTGCAGCTGTTGCTTTATTTCACACGGGCATTAGCAGACGACCCTGCGGCTGCTCCACTTTTGCAGCTCACCAACGTTACTCCGACTCGTGACGGTCAGCGAGTCAGATGCGAGGTGCCGGCTACCCTGGTGGGCCAACAAAGAGCGGCTGCATTCGTATTACGTTGAGCAGCTGTGTGAACGTCCTAGGCCAGCCGGCCGTTCAGGAACTTCTTGGGATAACATCCTTAGCACCTATAGGGTAAGCTTTGAGAATCACCTTGAAAGTTTGGAAACCATTGAATCTGTGTGGCATTTCGCCGAAAAGTGCTTGAAGAAGGAGCATTTAAAGGAAGCCTTCAGGTATTTTGGTTTTGAGGACGTATTTAACAGTGCTACACCGCAAGCCGTGCAAGCAGCGATTGTGTTTCCTGAGGAAGAGTGTGAGCGTGACATTGCATTTCAGGACTGCAGAATAGGAGTGTTTGAGCAAGCCTTGATACCAGGGAGTGCGTCGATTGATCTGCAAGATTCTTCCTTTGACTGTGCCTTGCAGCCTGCAGAAGAGCCGATTGATCTTGATTGAGCATTGCTGTCTGAACAATGGCAAGTGGAAGTGCAGGTGTTGGAACAGGTGCAGGTTTGGATGATGATGACCCCGAGCTTGCTGAGGGCCCTCAAGCCCCTCAGGCTCCAGGGAACCCGTTTAGCCCGACAGGTGGTGGAGCAGGGATGCTGAGTATCAGCCAAAGCGATCTTGTGCTGATGATGAGACAGATGATGGAAGCAACAACAGCGGCGAGTACAGCCGCGCAAGCAGCGCTGGCCACAGCAACCAAGGAGCGCAAATCAGGTCTGGGTGGAGGCGACATGTCCCGTGTGTTGCCGAAGCCAGATGTGTTTAAGCCTGCAACGCGTGAAGCTGAACACGGCGAATGGTCGTCGTGGCTGTGGAGCTTGAAGCAGTATCTTAGTGCTTTAGATCCGGCTTTCACTGATGATTTGAGCTACATTGAGCATAACCCCACCAAGGACATGACAGGGGAAGCCTATGCGAGCGTTGAATCAGAGCAGAGGTCCAAGCAGCTGTTCGCTTTGCTTGCGAGCCTTGTGAAAGGCCGTGGTCTTCAGCTGATTCAGAGGGTTGCAGTGCAGAATGGGTTTGAAGCATTGCGCCAGCTTGTGCAGCTTTACCAGCCTGCTTCGAAGACTAGATCGCTTGGAATCTTGAGTGCCTTGACGAGCATGAGCCACTTTCGTGCTAACGAGCCGTTGCTGCCGCAAGTTCTTGATATGGAAAGGATCATTGACGAGTACGAGCGCAGCAGCGCCAAGAAGCTCGATGACGATTTCAAATCAAGCATTTTCTTGAGGTCAGTTAGCAACAACATGAGGAACCACCTTGCAACGGTGTTGACAGAAGATGTGACCTATGATACCTTGAGGGAAACAGCTTTGCATTTTGAGCGCATGAATACTAAGTGGGATTCTAAGAATCTTTTTGCAGGGGACAGTCTGTTTTCCAAAAGCCGTGCATCGAATGATGGTCCAGTGCCTATGGAAGTGGATGCGCTTCAGAAAAAGGGCAAGAAAGGTGATAAAGGCAAGTATGGCAAGGGCGGCAACCAGCAGCCCAAAGGAAAAGGCGGCAAAGGTGACAAAGGCAAAGGCAAGGGTGGCAAGCCGCCCGAAGGAAAAGGCAGCAAAGGTGACAAAGGCAAAGGCAAGGGTGGCAAGACAGGCAAGCCATCAGGCAACAAGCAGAATGTTGTGTGTCACTCGTGCGGCAAGAAGGGTCACTATCAAAGCGAGTGCTGGTACCGTGTCCAGCAAGTCCAGAATGCAGGTAGTGATGCAGCCAGCACAGTTGCGCCTAGCACCGTTGGTCCGTCTGCCTCGCAAGTTCAAGGTCCGAGTGCTGCCAAGAATGTGAATCGTGTGCAGCTTGAGTCGTCAGTTGAGATTGACATGACCGAGGAAGAGTTGTCCATCCAATATTTTGACGTGCCTGCAAGTGTTCGAGCAGTCAGGTGCGCAGGTGCCGACGAGGAAAGATGTGGTGGAAGCCATGCAGCCCAGGGTTTGTTGGACTTTGGTGACCTCGTGAAGGTCCTAGCCCTTAACCCGCACGGGTACCCTAAGCTTCCCAATCTTCAGCCGGTGACCACAGCTGTGTGCCATGACCTAGCATGCACAGATGGGGATGGAGAGTGGACAATCTGTCATATCTCTTGATTTGCAATGTGCTGCACCCGACAACGCCAGAAAGCCTTGCCCTGTCGAGTTGCCTGACCTTGCAGAGGCCATCGAGGCCTTGGATGCAGCCACAGCAGCCAGAAGTTTGTGTGCCGTGCAGCGTTCCAGCGGCGCGGCAGCGCACGCCGAACCGGTTGACATCGAGGTTGTTGTGGACTCAGGGTCCGATGCTTCTTGCTTGCCGATGAGTTGGGGAACGATCGGGCAATCCGGCGGTGCCGACTCCCAGTGGTACCGCGATGCCCAAGGAAACCGCATATCAGGCCGAGAGATGCGCACGGCCACGATCGAGATTGCTGGGGTAAAGTTCCGTGAGCATTGGCTGCTTTCGAGCGTTACCCAGCCTCTCTTTTGTGTTGGCAAGCTGATGAAGCGAAACGGTTGGGACATCATCCATGATGCTGACAGGGTTCCACACCTCACGAGCCCTGATGCTAGAGTCCGCGTCCCACTGTTTTACAAGAACTACAGCTTGCATGCAAAAGGTTTCATCCGAGGAGTCACGGCCTCCGAGGCCGATGGTCAGCCAGGCATCAGAGCACTTGAGATTTCAGGCCCATGGCTTGAGTTGTCTGAGGAATTTCATGAAGTTGCTCCTCTTGTGTATGCCCGGCGGGACTTCAGCGATTGCTTCGTTGATTGTTCAGTGGCATTGTCAGTGCCTCACCTGAGCCTTGGAGTGCAGTACCGCACGACGCTTGTGCAGGACGGTTCGAGTTGGAATGTCATCGAGTTGAATCAGGATCTGTCTTTGCTTGAACAGCCCGAAGCTGAGTTTGAGCCGAAGCAAACGCGGCATGTGATCACAATTGCGTCTTGTGACAAGATCGATGTTGATGTGCTGTTTAATCAAACTGCAAACGGCCCGCCAGAGGCCGAGCAGGATGCAAACATGTCCGAAGCAGGGCTTCCTGAGTTCCCTGCTGAGTCCCTTGATGAATTGCTTGAAGCTGCGCCGGCCGGAGGGATTGGAGAGGTTGACCCGAGTGAAGCCCCCATCGGTGCCGACGCAAGTGCAGCGCCAGACAACTCAGAGCCCGCCAGAGGCCACATCGTTGTTGATGGAGTTGAGCTGCATGAAGGTTGCAATCTTAAGACATTGCGTGCTGCGTGCAAAGCTCTAGGCATAGGCCAGAGTGGCGGCAAAGCCACGGTGTTGTCGAGGATAGCAAGCCATCTTGACAAGCTTAAGTTGCTGGAGCGTCACCAAGTCCAGCATGATTCGATTGCTTTGCAAAGCGAGCCGCGTCAGCAAGCCCCAGTAGCTTCTCCGACGCCCGAGCAAATCAGATTGCACTGCCTGAATCACATCCCGTACCAGCCGTGGTGTGAGCACTGCATCAAGTTCCAGGCCCGTGCTGACAAGCACACACAAGCCAGGCCCGAGACCAGACAGTGCAGCGTGTGTTCATTTGATTATTGCTTCACTGAGAGGCCTGATGGTGAACGCGGGGAAAAGCTTATTTGCTTAATTGCCAAGGATGCCCACACTGGTGCCTGTGCTGCTATCCCCACACCTGCCAAGGGAGGTTCGGTAGCTTTTCGGTTTCTAGTTGCCGGTCATTCTGAAGTCACCCTGCGATCTGACGGCGAGCCCACTTGCCGAGCGCTGCAACAGGGTGTAAAGGACTTTAGGGATAAGCTTAAGCTTGTTACGCACCTTGAGCAAGTCGAGAAGGACAGCCATGAAGGCAATCCAGCAGAGCAGGCAGTCGAGCAGCTCAGACAGTTGACCGGGACACTTTTGTCTCAGGTCGGGCATGAAATGGGCCAGAAAATTTCAACGATGTCCCCGGTACACGCGTGGGCTTGGAAGCATGCAGCATGGTTGCACACCAGGTATGCGCGGACTGAAGCGCACAGCCCCTTCGAGATCATCACCGGCAGACCATATCTTGGCAAGCTAGTGAATTTCTGCGAAGTTGTGTATGCAAGAGTGAAGTCTTCAATCAAAGGTAAAGCCCGTTGGGTCAAGATGATTTCGCTTGGAAAGCTTGGAATTTCAGATCTGCATTTTGGGGCCACGCAAGGAGGTTTTCTGATTTCCAGCCGGAGTGTGCGGCGGTTGCCTAAGCAATTTGACGCGAATTTTCTTGTACGTTCACGACATGCCTTGGACACAAGCCTCGTTCCTGGCGGGGCAGCCAGGGCAGTCTAGGCTCCAGAAGTCGATTGCAGGCAAGAGTGAGGAGGCCAGCGACCAAGCCAAGTTGCCAGAAGTCGTTGCCAATGATGGGCCGAGGCCCATGCTGCGTCCCGAGCCTCTTGTGCCAGATGATACTGCTTTGTCTGCATTTCTTCCGCCACCTCCATTGCTGATTTCGCCAGAGCCTCCGACCCCTTTGCGAGTGAACCCCTCGCTTGGCCGAGCTACTGAGCCTGCCACACCGGCCGATATGCTTCCTGCATTGTCACCTGTTCCGGAGTCTCCAGCGCCGATGCTGGTCGAAGAGAGTGCAAGCGCTGGCGGGGATGCGCCAATACCACCTGCTGCCGCAAGCAGCAGCGATGGGATCTGCCAGCACTGGCGGAACAGTTCGCCCGGCACCTGTGCAGGCCGAGCCACCGGCCCGAAAGCGACTGAGGCTAGATGCTGTTCAGACAGATGCAAGCTGAAATCAGTTGTTTCATCAAGATGAAGAGGTTGTCCTTGAAGGTGAGGTAGCCGAAGAATATCTTGAATGTGCTGATGCAGCTGACTGGGTTGAGTATGAAAGTGAAGCCGAGCTTGAAGTGCCATCTTGTTTGATTAGGCCATTTTCTGAAAGTGAACCAATTTGCAGCCCTGCAGAACTTGATGAAATAGATGCTGTAGCAGATGCATTTGAGTTTCAGCGGCTGTCTGGAATTGGGGTCATAAGTGAAGTGCCTGATCGACTTGAAGGCCATAGAACGCTCACGACCAAAAGCGTGCGGACATGGAGGCCAAAGGTCTACAAAGGATCGAAAGTTTGGCTGAGGCGTTCGCGCCTCGTGGCGCGGGAGTATGCGCACTTAGATCCCGATAGGCCTGGGTTGTTTTGCCCAACAACGAACCAGATTATGCTGCGTGTGATTCCAGCGCTCTTTCTGAGACGCCGTGAGGAAGGCTGGTCGATGCTAGCGCTCGATGTGAGCGATGCTTTTCTCCAGTGCAGCCAGCAGCACCCGACGGTCACCCGCATAGGTGATAAGTGGTTCAAGTTGTGGCGGATGCTCCCCGGACAACGGGACGGAAGTGTGACATGGTACAATGATTTCACGAATGAAATGAAAGTCGCTGTCGGAGTTGAATTGCTTCCCGAAAGCCCCGCATTGTTCAGACTACCCAGTGGAGCAGGCGGAGGCTATGTGCATGTGGACGACATGCTGGCTGCCGGCCAGACTGAACGGTTGCAGGTTCTTGAAAGTCACTTGAAGCCAAAGTTTAAGGTGTCTAGCGAGTGGCTTGAGCACATAGGAGATCAAGTATCTTTCTTGAAAAGGCGCCACATCCTTGTAAGCCCCACTTTGCTAGTGATAGAGCCTGACATCAAATACCTTGATCGCCTCATGCAAGTCACCGGGTTAGCAAATGCAAAAGAAAGGTACAAAGCAGCTCCGTTTCCGACCGGAGGTCTGCCCACTGAGCTCGCATCTGATCGTGAGTTAGATGCAGCCACTGCCAGCCGGTATCGTTCAGGTGTCGGTATCCTCGCTTATATGTCCTCAGACCTTGTGGCGTGTCAATTTGCGATTAGATACCTGACTACCTATTCTCACTCGCCTACTGAAGGATCATGGAAGTTGTTGCGGCATGTTGCATCGTACATCAATTGCCATCGCAACCATGTGATCGGGCTCTCGAAGCCTGTGTCCGGCAAGGGCCTCGTGTGCGACAGGTCCCGCGAGGAGAATACGACCGTGCTTGAAGTTTGTTCAGACTCCGACTGGAGCGGTTGCAAAAGAACAAGGAAGTCCGTGAGCTCTTGTGCGATTCTCTGGGACAACATGCTGCTATATGCGCATAGCAAAACCCAGAAGACCATCAGCTTGAGCAGTGCAGAACCGGAATACAATTCCCTTGTGTCCGCTGCGGCAGAAGGTATTTTCTTGTCAGCATGCATCCGATTCCTCCTTCCTGATTACACGCTTGAACAGATTTGCCTTGTAGACAACTCGGCATGCCGAGCCCTGGCGTGCCGACAGGGAGTTGGGAAAATGCGCCACATCAGTGGTAAACTTCTTTGGCTTCAGCAGATGACTAAGGACAATGTGCTGTCCGTAGGGCCGATCCCTACAGCTGAAAATGTGTCGGACCTCGGCACAAAGCCGCTGAAGGCAGAGCGGATTGAAAAGCTGCTAGGCATGATTGGAATCAGATGTGCAGACAGCAACTATGGTGTTATCGGGGAGTCCTATCTCCTCTCAGCGAGGGACAAACTGCATGTGTCCAGAGTTGTTAAACAAGGAGCGCTTAGCACCCACCAAATCATCCAAGTTCTAGCCATGCTTCTCCAAGTTGATCGCGTCGCAAGTGCAAACGATGAGCCCAATACGCAGAATGCCGAGGACGCCTTGAGCCAGGACGACGACAATCTTGGAGTGTTTGCACAGATTCGTGAATGGTTTGTGTACATGTGTTACCTTGTGCGCGATTTTGCACTTGAGTATCCAACTGGGATTATGCTGATCATACAACTGCTGATCTTGATCATGTTGTGCTGTACACTGCTGAGTCGCAATCGCGTTGCAGTGTTGAGGCAGCAAGCTAACAGTGAGGAAAGCAGTGCGGCAAGCAGCAACACACCCACGCCGAGTGTTGCCGTGCATGTGAAGGTTGAGGGTTCTACGGTTTCGCTAGCTAGTCCCGAACCTGCCGAAAACCCTAAGCTTAGCAAGCCCACTGCAGAAAGTGCCACCAGTGCGTCCAGCAGCGCAGCAGCGCGTGCCGATGATCATGATGCTCCAGACCCCAGTGCAAGCTCTTCGAGTGCCGGTGCGATGCCGAAAGCAACGTCTTTCCCGCCTCCGAGGCACGTTATCGATGAGTGGAGGGCTGAGCAACTTGTATGGGTTACCAAATCCAGAGGCAAGTCATATCATCACAGGCGGACATGTGGAACGCTTGGGAACGCAGAGGCACTTGAAAGGATCAGCAGGCAAGAAGCCATCAATCGAGGATTCAAGAAGTGCAAATGTTGTTACGGCAGTACTTGAAGTAATGCTCATGATGCGCCAATCCATGGGTTCATTGCTTTGGCACTGAGCCGATCGGTTGGATCTTGTACAAAGGCCGCGAAATGACTGTACATAGACTTGTTGAGCAGAACTTGTCTCCACCATTTTGGTGGCAATACCGCATTGACTTACCAACCACTGGGCCAGCTGTGGAGCAGCTGGGAGTCTCCATAGGTAGGCATCGTGCCACCTGATGCATATAGGCATCGCAATCCTTGTGTGCGGATTCCATAGGAATACCAACGTCTTGATGGGGGCAGCTGCGAGCTGCATGAAACCCACTTGAATGTTCCTTGAGTTACTTGTATGCCGAGCGCAAAACTTGAACCTTGGAAGCGCCTTCGCTTGGGTGAGTTAAGCTTATCACTTCGTCGGCTGCTCCTAGCCTTCTGAAGCGGTGTAACTAGTCGTAGTTGTACAGTCCTACGTAGTAGTAGCAGTTGAGCCAACGACCCTTAGAGGCAGAGCTCGAGAACGCGCAAACTTTCTCATGAGTGCAGTCGTGAACTAGTGTATTTGTTTGAGCAACGGAGAATCATGGTACAGAAACCCATGCCAAGGCCATGAGAGTCTGTAGGCGGGGTGTTTATGATTTCTCCATGTTGCGTACCGTATTGTGATGTATTTGTTTTATCGGTGTTGCACTCATTTTCACTTGAGCATGCGAAAGACATGTTGATTACCCGCAGGCGTTCTTCAGAGTCACAAAAGATTTTCACGTTGGATTGATCTCCTCGGCGGACATCGAACCGTCGTTGTCACGGTCGCCTGGGTCCTGGCTGCGCTACGTGGGGTCAACTGCGTCCTTCTTGAGGGGGGGCGGATCCGCTGGGCGTGAGTGCAGTGTCATTCTGATGGTCCACGAGCGGTGAACGCCACTCCCTGCACGACGCTGTGCGTGTGGGTCGCTACCAGGCCTTCATCCCTGAGGGCGCCGGGAAAGGCACGGCTAGGCTGTGGGCTTGCCTTGCTGGCGGGCTTGGTGGCCACGTCGGTGGGGCTTGGATGACGCCCCATTCCGTACTGCGGACAGTGACGCACCGCAACGTCCTGCTACTGCCGGTTTGCACGCGCCTTCAGCTACATGCGTGCCGTGTGCCCCTATGCTTCGCCGCCTGCCTGCGACATACGTCGCTCGCCCCTTCACCTGTCCATCGTGTTAGTTCCCACCTCCGAATGGTGTCTTCACTTGCTGCCATGGCCGCCACAACGGTTTGATGCTGCTGTGGAAGCGTGTGATCTGCACGTCAATGTCCGCCTTGGCGATCTCTGCCTGTCCTAGCGGCTGACCCAGTGTTCCAGCTCTATAGGCACATTGAATTGATTCTGCTGGCGGCGGCGGAATGCGCGCTAGCGTGCCGTGGTCGAGCAACTTTGCCACGGGCAGGACGCCGGCAGTTTGACCGCGAGGGTGTGGCCCACGCAGGTTGCCAGTGTCGCATCTGAGCGACGTCTAGGCGCTTGGCACGCCGAGGGTCGATTGGGTTTGTCCCCTTGGGGTGTGCGTCCAATGACGGCGGTTTCATGAGCGGGTTGCTTGCCTGCGGCACTGGTCTTCGCACTCCTTATCTGGAAGCCGCCCACGCATGCAGTGGGCCCTGGACTTTTGGATTTTGGTGTGCGTGATCGTGACGGAACAAAACACAGGGGTTGTCCGTTGTCTGGCGAGACTAGAACGGCAACCGGAGCCTGGACTTGGCCCCACCTGTTGTTTTGGGCAGCTCTGAGCGACGGCTCTTTGTTGCTCCTGACCGGTCGCTGAGGCTCCGTAGTTTGTGCTGAACGGCTAACACCGGCAAAGCCTGTGCGCCGCAGCCCTTCGTAGAGCTTCGCTTTGCTGTTTCACCGCTTTGTTGTAGTTTGTTGCTTGGGTTGTAGTTTCGCTTGTTTGTAGGGACCGAGTGCTACAGCCGTAGTCGACGAGGCCCAGTCAAGCCAAAAAAAAAAACTTGACAGCTCTAGGCAACAGTCCACGGTTGTTGTAAATTGGTCGCTAAGACATCGTAGCTTGTGCTGAGCGGCCAACAACCGGCAAAGTCTGTGCGCCGCAGTTAGTTGACAATCTCTGTTAATTAGCTGCCTTGTTTTACCGCTGTTTTCGTTTGTTTGTTGGTTTGTCTGTTTGTAGGAACCGAGTGCTACAACTGTAGTCGACAAGGCCCGCTTACGCCAAAAAAAAGCTTTTTTGCCTTACTTCTAGAACCGCCTGTTTCACTGCTGTTTTTTGGATTTGGTTTGTTGGTTTGTCTTGTTTGTAGGGCCAAGTGCTACAGTCGTTGTCAACAAGGCCCGCTCACGCCAAAAAAAAAATTTTGCACCTGCTGGTTTCAGTTTTGAGTAAGCGCGGCAAGATGTGTCAGTACGTGCAGGGGGAATAACTTTGGCAGCCACGCAGCTCCGCAGTTCCGTACAAGGCCCTAGAAGCACCTGCAAGAGCTTTTACCGGACTTATTGTCCCGTTTGCCATGCTTTGAATTGAGCTGGAATGTGTCCCCCCCTGTTTTTGGTCCGAAAAATGGGTATGGTTTGGAGTCCGCGGGGGGTGGCCTTCCCAGTTGCAACTGGAATTGGTAAGACTACATGTAGCAGGTTTCAACTTTAACTGTTAAAAGCCAATGTGTGTTCAAGACAAGCAGTAACTGGGTGCTTCACTTGTCCAGCTGCATCTAGAGAAGAATTGGTGGCATTGGACGGTATTTCTCGATCCGTGTCCAGTTTGCGACTCCAAGAACGAGCTCGAGAGTGGTTCTCCGGCACCAAAATGCGGGCCCAAATATGGGCCCGTTTTCTGAGCCTTCGGTAATTGTGCCAATATTAGCAGGCTCCAGAAACAGGCCCGAATTCCGGGCCCATTTTTGGCCCCGCTTTTCACCCTTTCTGGATGCAGGTTTGTAACAATGTTTGCAAGCAGGTATTGCTGTGAAGGTCAGAATCTTTCACAGTTTCTCTCTTGTTTACGCAGCCAACGTGGCAGCTTGAGCTGCAAAAGGCAGGATTCAGAGACAACGACAGCAACAAGTTGTGCAGCTATGCAATTGATCAAACGAAGCAAAATAATCCGGCACTGGGGCGGCCCAGTTTGAAAGCCACCGTTTTTGACCGGGTTTTGGGTCCCAAAAACGGCCCCGAAGACTTTACAGGTGAACCCAACTTTCTATGCCATGTTTGTGACACTTGGCAAACCAGGCAGTGCCTGCAGAGCAGCTGAAAGCAATCAAAAAAGCTCGCCAAGATGCCAGCAGTCCGGCTTTGGAGCTCTCGACATTTCGCAGCAGGGTCAAGAATGCTGCCCACATAGTGTTGTTTATCGTGAACTCGGCTGCTCCGAACAATAGAACCAACCAGGGGAGGGGGAAAATGCGATTTTTTTTATAGAAAATGCGCATTGCACCACAGCAGGAGACGCAGAACAGAACGGTTCTAAGCATTTTACAGCAGCGCGGCGCGCATTCATAACGTGCTTTAGGCGCGTTATGATCATTTTCGCTGGCGTAACGTGCTTCGCGCGTCCAAAAAAAGACCCTCCAATATTTCTCTGGCGCGCGAAGCACGTTACGATTTCGAGTTTTCCCTTGCAAAGGCCAGCCAAATCGACCGTAACGCGCCTAAAGCACGTTACGATTGGGTGCCGCGCTACTGTAAAACGCCAGATTTCGCTATCACACAGGCCTGGAACTGTGGAAACAGTACGATTTCCACGCAAGATGCTGCTAGAGCAGGGCTGGACCTGTGAAACTTATGCAACTTCGATGGAAGATGTGCGCCGCTCCACTAAGACATGCCATAATTTCGCCGTCAAACACGCCTGGGACTAGAAGCGAACCGTGGGACCGCCGTGCAGATTGTTTGTAGGCTCGGCGAGTAAACCGGAAGTGAAAGCATCAGACGTGTTGCTGTGTGGTCTTCACCCAAAGAATGAAACCAAGAAACCTGTCTGGTGGGCTCCGAGGCTTGCAAACTGGAAGTGAAAGCGTCAGACGTGCTTTTGTGTGGTTTTCACCCAACTTGGAACCCACAGACCACGTTTTGAGCTCCGAAGCTTTTTAAACCGGATGCGAACGGACTGCGATGCCTTGTCAAGTTCTAAGGTGTCACTATAAGAGCTGTGAGCAAGACCGTGTAAAGCGCAAGGGAAGGGGGCACGCTACGCGTCCCTCGTCTCTAGGAGTAGGATTGTGGAAGTGCTACGCACACCGCAATGCCTATCCAACCTTTCAGTATGACCGCCCATGCAACATTGGCTCAAGAATGAGCACAAGCTCTAGAAAGCATTGCCCATAGCTAAAGTGCTATAGTCTTCTGTGACTACCCGAGAGGATAGAGCCATCCCGTGCACAGACGATCCATCGCCGGCCGCGAGGGCGCAAAACGAGCGAGCGCTGGATCTGCCTGCGTAGGAGTGCGTGTGTGGAAGTGGAAGTAACAGTGATCCAGTCTGTAGAGGGCAACCACGCCATCAGTCAATATAGCTCTTTGTGGGGTGAGCGACAGAGAACATCATCAAGATCAAATCCCCACGCAGGTTATCAGCCGTACGCGGCTCTGCCTTTCTGCAGCAAAGACTACTTGATCTACTACGACCACAATGAACTCGGGATCAAGTCAGGATACGACAATGACTTTCGGTGCCGACGTGGCAGCGCCAGCCGTTGGTGAGTCAACAGCTGATGATACAGTGGTGCAATCCGTTGATAGCTCCACGGAAGATGACAAAGGTCAGTCTTCTGCGCTTGCCATTACAAAGGCAGTTCCCAAAGCAAAAGCCAAGAGTCTACCAAGAGCATCTACGCCTTCGCGTCCAACATCCTCAGGATCGAGGACGAGCAAGGCTCCAGAACGACGATCCGAAGCGTCTGGTTTTCAGGCACCTCGGACTCCGTCGAGGGTAAAGGACAAGGGAGTGAAGACTTTGGAAAAGAAATCGCGACCATCATCTTCGAGAAGCTCTTCAGCACGATCAAGGACCTCGGTTACTCGTGGACGTGATAAGTCCATGACATGGAATCGGATGGTTACCAACCAACCACGCGAAGCTGACGATCTGGATATGACTCTGGATACGATTCCAGCACGAGGTGATGCCTCGTCGGTGACCACACCAGCCATAGCCGATGGCCCGAATACCTACCAGGGATTGACGATTCCGCAACAGTTTGAAGCATCGAACCTTGCACAGCAGATGTACTATCGCAGTCAAGTGCAGGAGTACGAAGGTGTTGTTCAGACCCTGATGGAGAAGATCAAGGAGATGCAACAAGAAGATGAAGGATCTGGGATTCGCATCGAAGAATTGGAACGACAACGTGATCATGCATGCTTAGCCATGAGGCACATCAACAATGTCAATCAGGAGATGAAGCGAGACTATGAAACAGCCTTGTTTCGCATGGATGAGCAGAACTCTGCTCAACAGCGTCAAGCACACGCCGTTGCCGAGGAGCTAGCTCAACAGCTACATGCGTTTCGCACAGAAGCAGCCACTAACTTTGTGCGGTTAGAGGCAAGAGCGCAGGGCGACGGTGAGCTTATGGCGCGTGAGTATGAGCATCTGACTCAGGAACTTCATGAACACGCCAGAGAGAACTTGTTCCTCCGGTCGAACACAGCAAGTTCGGAACAAGCCTTGCAAGCAATGCAGGAACGATTCCACTTGGTCAGGAATCAGGAATTGCGAGCCATAAACGAGATTCAAGGGCTAGCTGGAAACAGCGCAGCCATTGATCAAGAACGACTTCGGCTTCGCGAACGTCTTGGCGAGGAGGAAGAGTACCGCAAAATGGCTGTGAAGAGGATGCAAGATGCAGAGGACCGACTCCATCAGAATGAGGATCATGCAAGGCATGCATTGCCTACCTTGCACGACGAGCTGAGTGAACTCAGGAAAGCGCTCAAAGCACAAGAAGATCTTCAAGCGAGGACACGCAGCGAATTGGAGGCAGCACGGAACTCCAATTACCATGGCGGAGTGACACGGCCTTCGAGCATGCCCATGTCTTCGAGGACTACTGAGTCTGGCTGGGAGCACGTAGGAAAGGATGTAGTGCCTGCATTTTCCGTAGGAGGTGAGGTACGATCCCCTGAAATACGGTCCCCAAGTCAAGTTAGTCCAGTCGCCAGAGGGAAGTTCGCATTCTCGGAATCGAACAAGGACAAGAACCTTGCGATGGATGGCATTCCACTTACCGGTGGAAACTTCTTCACTGGCAACATCAAAGGTGAGGCCAATAAGTCCTACACAACACCAATTGTGGCGGATGCAATGCCTGAGCACCACGTGCCAGGCAATAACAGTCCAGCACATGAGCGTTCCACGCCTAGTGCAGCCACTCTGTTCGGTATACCAAGTGGATTTCATGGACGAAGTGATGCGGCAGCTGTACGCGACCGACAGCTACGTGAACTCTTGGAGGATCGCGGGATGTTGGGATCAAAGTCCACAGCATCTGCCAGCTCTTCAAGGCCTGTTGATATCGACGGCATTATCGCATCTATGAAAGGCAACAACTCCAATGTTGCCCAAAGGCCTACGCCTGTTGCCTATGATGACTCCATTCACGAGGCAAGGAGACGTCAGATCGAGAAAGAGATCGCGGACCAGTACGAAGAGAAGATTGCTGATCTGCGAAGCGAAGTACTTAAGGCTCAGAAAGCCGAACAACGTCTCAGGGCTGATCGTGACGAGTGGAGATTATTCGCTGAAACGATGCAGGAAGATAATGGAGACGATGACGGTGATGAAGCTGGCGAAGAGAACGAAGATGGAGAACAAGATGAAGGTGCTGGCACAGGGTACGACCCTCCAGATCCGCCTGCTGATGACGGAGATGATAAGAAGAAGAATGGTGGAGGCAAACCTGAGCCAGATCCTGACTCTCATGCGCGTGATCCTGACGGAGATGCAGATCCTGAGGTTACGGAGGTGAGAATATCCAGAAGAGAAGCCGACAAAGTGACGGTTCCTCCATGGCCTGTTCTCACTCACCTGAACAATTGGCGGTCTGTATGCACGGCGAATGTTCTAGGAGCGTCAGCCGACCCAAATCATGAGGACTGGATGTTGTGGCTGGCACCAGCTTTCAATCCATTCCCTGATGTCGAAGCATTGAACGATTCAGGACACAAGAAGTTCAAGAGCATAGATGTCAAGTTGGGAGTCGCCATGGTAGCGATGTTACGCGCTGGTGGTGACAAATCCGCTGATCTGTACCTGGAGGTGAACCGGAAGGCCAATGATTACATCAGCAGGCCCGAAGGGAAGATCATCAAAGGACGACAAATCATTGCGATGATGTACGAAAGCTTTCGAACGCACGACCGTCTCGATATGATCATCACTCTCGATTACTTGGTGAAGCTCCAGTACCAAGGCGACAACAAGCTTCATACGTTCAAGCAGACATGGTTGGAAGTTCTCGGGCGGATGAGACCAGAGGACATACCATCCAAGACGGCTCTCCGTGATTGCTTGCACAGCAAGATCAAGGACTCGCCCGCAATGAAGATGGATTTGGGCATGCATTATGACCACTTGCCCTATGACCACGAAGATCGATCGTACGACAATCTGATGAAGATTATCGATCGCGCCATCATGCGGAGACGAGAACAAGCAAACCTCACTCAGACTCAAATTGGCTTGCGCCAGATGCTTGAGGGCAAGGACTTGCTTGCCGCACCGGCCAAGGTACCTGAGAAGCCAACGCCCAATGCAGCTCCATCCGCAAAGGTCAAGGCATCTCCCACCAAGCCAGATAAAGCAACACCTGTGCTACCTCAGAGCAAGGCGAAGAGTCATGCGAAGACCAAGCCAAAGCCCAAGAAGAAGACGAGAAGTGAGTCAGCGGACAACAGAGGCGACAAGAGCAAGAAGCAAATCCGCTGCAAGTTCCATTTCACTGATGCAGGGTGTCGAAATGGTGACAAGTGCCCTTTCAGCCACTCGAAGAAGACTCCAGAGCGACCCTTTACGCCGAGGACGAGAACTCCAAGTCCGTCTGGAGGAGGAAATCGGATATGCTATTCTTTCAAGAACACAGGTTCGTGCTCAAGGGAGAATTGTCCTTTTAAGCATGAGGCCGCAGCTGCCCCAGCACCGGAGCCAAAGGCGAAGGCCAAAGCCAAATCCGAAGCGAAGGCAGCTCCAGCGAAACCGAATGCTAAGGCTAAGGCAATCCCTGCGGCACCCGCCATCAGATTGTGCCGAAGGTGGAATCCATCAGCCCCGGCTATATGGAAGCGATCTTCAAGACAGGATGAGGAAGAGTCAGATTGTTCATCCGTTGACAGCGACGCTGACTCGGATTGTTCAACCGACGACGAATCATCGGGACCGACTACGTCGACCCGAAAAGAGGTCAAACGCAGCGTATGTTGGGTTGAACTGCCTGATGAAGCCTGGCACCCATCTGCAAAACGGCACAAATTCCGTAGACCTGTATGTCGATTGGTCAAAGCCCTATATGGACATCCTGGTGCAGGTACCATGTGGGAACAACATTGCCATACCGCGGTTCAGAAAGTAGGATTCAAGCCGATTGGCGACGAATGGCCATCATTGTATTTCCACCCGCAAATGAAGCTCTTGCTCGTCATCTACGTGGATGATCTCAAGATGGCAGGGCCCAAAGAGAATCTGTCTAAGGGTTGGGACATGCTGCGCCAGGAACTTCGGTTAGAAGAAGAAACGCCACTAGGTTTGTATCTGGGTTGTCGCATCTCCAAGGGCGAGGCAACGTTGCATGACAAAACGAAGGTGCAGACCGTTACCTACGACATGGAGACGTACCTGGACATGACAGTCAAGAAGTACTGCGACGTGACTGGGTTCGATCCGACAAAATTCAAGACGGTACCATCGCCGAGTCCGGCTGAGGAGACTAAGAATCACCCAGCTCGCGCTCCGGCACAGTCAGGTAAAAGCCATCGATGCACGTGGTGTGGACACACCATGCCTGTTGACAAGGATGGTCGGCTTATTCCGCCTCCACCCATTCCCAAGGCGCCAGAGGAAGAGGAAGTCAGCGAGGCCAATCGCGGTGCACTTGCCCCGCAGGCAGCGAGCATTCTCATGAAGTTGCTTTATGCCGCGCGCATTTGCCGCTTTGATCTGCTGCGAAGCATCAACAACCTTGCACGCAAGATCACAAAATGGACCAAGAAGGAGGATGCTCTTCTTCATCATCTCATGGCCTATGTGCACCAGTCCAAACATCACATGATGATTGGGTGGGTCGGGAACTCCTTGGAGGACTCGTCCATCGGACTGTTTGCAGATGCGGACTATGCAGGTTGTGGAGAAAGTTTGAAATCCACCTCCGGTGCTCACCTGCACATTCAAGGTTCTCACACAAGATTTGCCTTGGCGGGACTTAGCAAAAGGCAGGGGTGCCTGAGTCACTCCACACCTGAGGCCGAGATTGTCGCGGCCGACTTTGCCATGTCGCGTCTTGGATTGCCTGCTATCACGTTGTGGGAGCAGCTTGGAGGTCAAGACCCCAACTTCGTCTTCTATGACGACAACCAGACCATGATCGGGGTGATTCGCACGGGCAAGAATCCGACTATGCGTCATTTGGAGCGTACCCACGGCATCTGCATTGGATGGATGCACTCTATATTTCAGGAGGGTTACGTTTCTCTTGCTTATGAGGTCACTGCCAAGATGTCGGCAGACATACACACCAAGTCGTTCAAGGATTCCGTATCCTGGACGCATGCGTGTCAGCTCATCAACATTTTTCCGCCGGCCCTCATTGGCTCCCAGGACTCCCAGGAGATTATGGATCTGATGCGCCCTACTCATACCCAGAGCACGGATGAGAAGGGCCAGCAACACTACTCGTTCAAGAGCGAGGTGCCTTGTTTTCCTTACACGCAGACGCCGATCCTCCCTCAGGTGTTGTATCGTGCTGGTCTGTCCAGTAAGGAGGGCTTGCAGGAACAGGACAGTGTGGACCCCATCATGGTTGTCAAGTTTCCGCACATGTTGCGGGGGCCGCCTTCTGCGTTGCCGCTTGGTCGCTATCTTCGGTCGACTTGGATTCTTCGTGAAGGGCAGTGGCACCAAATGGAGGCCCGTGCTGTCATCCCTGATCAACCTGGCAAGTGTTTGACCGCTACGTGGAGCGTGCTGTGTTTCAGTATCATCCCGTACGGGGGAGCTTGAGGCCGGCCGCTAGTTCGGAGGCCCTTGCGCCACCGTTTCTGCCTCCTCCTGCCCCACCGTTGGGCCAGTCATATGTGCGCGCCCTGCCCGCCAAGTGGCGTGCGGTGGTTGTCACACTGGCGCGTGCCATCCATGGGGGGTACCAGGGCTTTACATTACCTCTTTGTTTCAACGGCCTTTCCAAAAGTCAAGCCTCCCAATTCGGCTATGACCAATGGTCGTCGGTGTATGAGGATGTATGGCATGATGCGGCCGAACAGAAAAGGGAATATCAAGGATATGAAGGAGCAATTGTGCCTCATGTGGTTGAGTTCACCGAAAGCAAACCCAAGGAGGGCTTGGTGATCCAATTCTTCGACCACGATGGAGGGTTGGTACATACCTACAAAAACCCTTACAGCCGATGGAAATACCGTATCACTATCAAAGATGCTCCAAAGGCAGTGACGGTGTGGACATTGGTAGGGGTTGATGAGGAGAACTGGTGGAATGAGTATGCTCCTGGCAAGGACTGCATTGCGCAGCATGCTCCCGATTCTCATTACGATCCTGGGTTGCAAGTGAATGTTCTGAGTATGGGGCGAGAAGTTGACGACGCCATGTGTGCCTATCTCTTCGATGTGGTGGAAGCAAGGAAAAACAACCCTAACTCCGTGATCTTCATTGGTGCAGGGGTGTTAGGCAAGAATTCGTGGCTGAGTCGGAAAATCGCCAACAACCCTGACAGGGCCAAGTTGCGGACGGACTACCCATGGGGGGAGGTCGTCCAAAGAATTGCGCGCAGAGCGGCCTCGTGGGGAAACCAAGTCATCATCGAGGTGCCTCCTCACGTACAGGTTCAAGAAACCAAGCAGTATAAGGGACTTCAGGACGACGCCGTGTGGAAAAGCATCAAGATCCAAGGATGTACTCACGGGCAACGTTATATCTTTCGAGATCCTGTATCTCCCGGAACCGCCGTCGAGCTCGGCTACTGCAAGGATGAATGGGAGTATCTTGCCGCGAACGTCGCGTTGCATCCTAAGTCGTCCGACATGTGTACGGCCAAACATTTGCACATGAATGATGTGGACGCTAAGGACCGATCTGATAAGTGCGAGTTAACCAGCCAAATTTCCAGGAGATTGCTTAAGGCCTTGAAATTTCAGGCAACGGGCGATGGGAAGTTGGTAGCAATGCCGTCGAAGGCCGAAGGACGAAAGCCTGACCGCATGATTGTTGACCTTTGTGGCTTGGGCAATGGCCACGCCGTGTCCAAGTCCACTAAGGGATGCGCTCGCATTACGTGTAAGGAGCTGATTGGCTCCAAGGCCGATGAGGATAGCCTTGTCGGTGCAATGAAGAAGTCGTGCCGGAATGACCTGCGCACACCTGTGCTGTTTGTGGCATCGCTTTTGCGATCAGGTGCCGGTCCTGGAGGTAGCGAAGGGGCTTGCGTGGGGGGTGAGAAACGTTCCGGTGGGAAGTACAAGGTTTTCAGAAGTGTCTTGAAATCTCTCAAACGCCTGCTGAAGAAGTGTGCGGAATTTTCCGACGTCTATTTTTCGCTTGACATGCCTTCTTCATGCTCATGTTGGTCTTGGCCCGAATTGCATGCTCTTGTTTCAAGTGGCAAGGTGATGAAGGTTAAGATTGGTGATCATGTTGGTGCTGGTGGCGATGATGGTGGACGCAGGATCATGTTCTCTAACATGCCTGAGGCGGATCGTTTGATGGTGAAAACGACTGATTGCTTGGACCATGAAGCGGGGAGCAGTTTGTCGCAGTGCATTGATGTGTCATGGCGGTCAATTGCGAAGAATGTTCGCAGCCTTGTTCGAGCTCATGCTAGTTTCAGTCATGATGCACATGAATCTGAGGACATTGCATGGCAGCATCGTCAGTGTGTAGACGCTGATGGAGGGGCTATTAGACAGCCCCGACTAAGGAACAACTAAGGTCTGACCCGACGGATCGGGGAAGGGTGTCTCTTACAGAGTACCTGGAACCGTGAAGTCGTATAGGGGTAGGTACTTCTCTCTCACGGAGGAAGGACCGTTTCCCGAGCCATGGAAGAAAGCTACAATGCCTATGAACTGTCCTTCGAAGGAGTGGCCCATGAAGAAGTTTTCCCGCATGGTGGGATGATGCGAGCGTTCATGAAGTTCCACACGTTTCTGCAGATGTACTCTGAGGATTCGTCACAGAGCGTACCGCTCCCGCCAAAGATTACAAAAGACAAAGTGGTCGACAATGATCTCATCCGCACATGGGCAGCATTCAAAGCACCACCGCTGGTCTTGCTGTTCACGTGCGCAAACCTGTCCTCAGGAGGGGACCTTTCCATTCGAGTTCGAGAAATCCTCAAGGCTTGCTTGCACGCTGCCCCGGAGGAGTACATGAACAAACCTTATGGGGAGATCCTCGCCATGGTCATCAAATTTGGTGGAGGCCTCAAGCACATTGTTGCTGACCACGGAGGGAGGTTCCATTCCATCACAAGGTTTATGGTGGATGAGGAAGTGGTCCGTGATGATGCAAAGCTGGCTGTGGTCGAACTGGAACAGGAAAGACAGCAAGTTCGGTTCGATTTGAACACCGCAACCAGGAACATCGTCAATGCGGACGTCTACTACAACCTCGCCGTCCTCATCAACTCCGTGGAGACGCCTTATCAGGCCGTGACAGATACGAGAATCCAACAGTGGTATACGGTGAACCAGGACTACTACCACAAGTTGCCTATGTCAGGCAGAGCACCCGACCAATCCGACTTGTTGGGAGAGCCTACGTTGCGTAGGGTGTGCAAGCTGATGTACATGTTCGCAAAGCATACTGGATATGGGCTTCGTACCTACAACCAGGAATGTGCAGCGAGCAGCGACGGCGCCGCGCCGATCAATGTCCACCAGCTGGCTTTGATGATGCGCACAATGCCTCAGGGCATGGGACATCCGCTCGCCTTTGCGATGAACTCGTTCCAGGCGTTCAGCATTTGTCTCTACGTGCTTCATTCCTATGTATCGTGGGTAGATCCACACAGTGGAATCCCGCACTATCGATGGACTGCCGAAGTGCTCCCCGACTCCGACTATACCACGTATGCTTTCCTCAAGCACCATGTGGAGGCAGTATGTGCGGCTCAAGGTCAGAACGGTTTCCAGTTGCCGGAGACGTTCCGTGGCTACGCCTGGAACCAATGCGGAGTCGAATCTGGATACGTGGCTGACTGCTCCACCAAACGTGCTACCTTGGATGTATGGGAAGCTGAGTTTCAACAGATGAGAGCACCGAGTCCGCTGATGCAAGATGATGGTCTATTTCCGCCCAATCTTCAACGGCATCCTAACTGGGTCTACGCTTCGGGGAGAGTTGCGATGCCTACGGCAAGCAATCTTGAACCGGAAGGAATCGTGCATCCTGAGCATGGAAGAACGCCGGAGCAAACGCGGGAATCTGCCGCCGAGCCTCGAGCCACTCCAAGCCACGGACCAAGGAGGGCAAGGACGGACGAGGCAACGGCATCGGCATCGTCATCTTCTGCAGCACCTCCTCCACAACAACAGCCTCCACAGCCGGAAGAGGAACCGACGCAACCGACATGGGAGGAAGCTCCGATCCCTGCTGGCGCTCAGGAAGGCTGGTATCACTACGTCAACATCATTGAGAAGGGCTGTCGCTCAGCTTTGCTGACGACGACACGTGATCGCGATGAGTACCCGCCTACCATTGACGAGACGCCAAAGTTTGTGGCCAACCACGACGTGGGGACCACGCCTATTCAGCATTACGTTAGAAGACTGGTGACCTATTTGGCAAGGATCCGTTCCGTCTCCCAAAGTGATGACAAAGGTCTCAACCTGAAAGTCTACGTGAAGCTGAGCACGAAGGCGTGGCTTCGGATGTACTCACGACTATACCATGCACTGGCATTGGTGTCATGCGTGCATCTTCCTTCTCCTCCGATGCTTACCTCGGCAGTGATAATCGAGGCAGATCGCGACCTTGTCGAAAGCGAATCCGTTCCGGAAGAGGCAAGAGTCAATACCATGAACACGCTGAATGGATTTCGCAATAGTTTGGGTATGGGTGGCAAACCCGATGCCGTGACTATGCGCTCTCAGTGCACGATCCTCGTTCAGGACTTTGACATCATTGCGAGGACCAGGGGATCAACGCACACGCTGAGAGAAAGCCTCAGCATGCATGGGTGGAACGAGACTCACATCGTGTGCCCGTCGATCACCACAGGTCTCAACTATAATTTCCAAGTTACAAAAGGGTCATTGGAATCTGTGAATGCCACATTGGACGGCTTATCCGAAGAGCAAATTGCAACCGTCACGTTGCATTACCGTCTGTCTCTCCAGGCGATCCTCGTCGAGAATATGTCCTTTCCGATGAGTGACGACGGTGACGGAGCGGCAATTCGTGTCAGATTGCAGCAACAGCTCAAGGAAACGTACGTTGACCCTATCATCGCAGCAGGGAAGCGTACAATGCGCCCTCCAATTGTCAACGTCAACCACGACCTACGATTCGTTGGAGCAGCTAGCAACTACCTTCACCACAAGGCTTCTCTGTTCAGCGGTTTCCACGCGCTGGGAATGTACATTGAACTGGAGTTGCGAGCCCGAGCATGCGTGGTGATTCATGGATCTTCGTTTTGGTCGAGAATGTACAGCCAACTGAAGCATTCGTCGTCAGGCATGCATTCGCTGTCAGCAGAGAAGCTGCCAGCACCAGACTCTCGTGTCAGGTTCAAATTGGGCTACGCTATCTATGAGAAGCAACTGTTCAGCGAGAAGATGGTATCAGCGTGCTTCGTCGAGACATCGAGGATACGCTGATGGGATGAAAGTGTCCGCATTGACACAGTTGCCCACCCGTCGCTTGTCGAGATCTGGGAGGACAAGAGTGAGGTCACCACGTCCACAAAGATTTCGCAGACATGGTTTACGGGAGAGCAACAGCAGCAAATCAGGTCCGGTGCCCAGGGCGACACAGTTGCTGAATCGTCCACGGTTACTTGGCAGGACTTTGACATCGCCATGACCGTTCCCGAAGCCTACTACGACAACAGGCACTACTGGTTCCGGATCGACACCTACGCGACCGCAAACTCTGGCTACGTCAAAGGGAGAGCGTTCTATTGCCCTGGTTGTGAGGCTATGAAATTGGCCGAGTGCTACGCACAGGCCTTCTTCAAGCCGATGGGAAACGGGTATCCTGGACACTGCATTGGGTGTGCGCACACTTCAGCTTTGAAGACGCAACACCGCATCAACTCCTTCAATGACTTAGTCGCGTCCCAGAAATACACCTTGGCGTGCGCAAAGCACCTCTACGACCTGAGGCTTCAATTTGTGGATCCTCGCGTGGACATCAAGGAGTTCCTCAAAGCATGTGCGGAAGTGACCTATGAAGACATAGGCAAAACGGTTTCTCACTACGGTGGTCTCCGGATTACAGCCAGTCAGGCCATCGAGTACGCGGCATGGGGAAAGGCCAAACAGTTGGCATGGGACAGAGGATGCGATTCCGAAGGTAAGACCTGCTACATCTGCTACTACGATGCCGGGAATTGCGCTTATGCTGGTTTCATGAGAATGCTTTTGACTCCGGAAGAGCGCCAAGAATGCTACAGAGGGTCAGCTTTGCCTCAGGAGGAACTCTTGGGCGACACAATGGAGCTGGCACTTGGGCTTCTTACGATTGCGATGAGGTATCCAACTCATTTCCCGAATTGGGGCGGTCTTGAAGGGGCAAATGCGTGCGTGAGGGGGATCGAAAGATCGTTCTTCCGCTATGCGTCGGCCGAAGCTATCGAGCTTATCACGGTTGACTCCCCACGCAAGAGGACACCGCCCAAGAAGAATGAACAAGTCGCTGAGATCGTCAACAGCTTGTCCGCTGACCTCGTGATTGATTTCACTGTGATCGTCGATGGTGATGTCTACCCCGTAGAAATTGCAAGGAACGACGAGACACAGGCCGCTGACAACGTCACGGGCGATCCAGGGGTTTCAGTTGCACCACCAATACCTACCCAGGACGTTGATGTGGACGCACAACCTGAAGAAGAACAGGGTGCTGAAGAACCTGACCCCAGGCAGATGATCCGTGAAGGGGTCGTTGCGCAACTTCAGGACTATGTGGGAATACTTGCTCAGGGCGAAATGTCGGTCGGGAGCAATAGCTTCACGTTCTGCGTTGCTTGTGGCAGTGAATCACATCGTCTGTCCGATTGCACGGAAAACGCTGCAACCCGAGATCTGGTACTTCGAAGCATTCAGGTCATCAAGGACAGTCTTCTTCGCTATCCACGTCGACCACCTGCACAACAAGCGGAGCCAATGGACGTTGATACCACAGACCATGTGAGTGTTGCTTCCTCGGACCGACGACCCAAGGCCAAAGCCCGACCGCGACGCGGAGGCGAAGCCGTTCGGGGTGATGTGGTCTTGATTCGTTACGAGAACAAGCACAACCTTTGCACGGAGGTGGAGAACCGTCGAGGCTTACATGACGCTTGTGGTGTACCGCTACGGGACATGGGACCCGAGAACAGTCAGCGGGTGGTGGATCTCATTGAGCAGCTTTCGGACCATCGTGACCGACGACTGCCTCAACGAGGAGATCGTCCAAGCTTCGAGTATGACGAGAATACTCAGCAATGGGCAAACCCAGGCTACGAATCCATCGGCGGCGGAAGGCCAATCCGATGCGGAATTCTTGACCTGATCCCGACCAAGGGTGCATCGTGAATGAAGTTGTCCTTCGCAACATCACCCATCATCGAAGAAGGAACGCGGAGTGGGCACTATCCTGCATTCAATCAGACTTACGTCACAGAATTGCCAGGCGCCCAGGTTCAGAATGGCTCGACAACAGATGCCAAGTGGCATTCAACAGCGTCATTCGATGTGATGAAGGAGGGTGGGTGCTGATCGAGGACTTGGTGAGGCAAGAGCAACTATGGACCCACGAAAGCAGACGCATTACCGAATCGGTCTCAAGGACCGACGAGTACCAAAGGAAGAGAGTGTACAATGAGAGACTGCAGTTATTATTCCAGGGGAATATGCTTTCAGCCACGAAGTGCCACAAGGCCAAAATCCGGCTACAGTTCCTGGGTGTGAGAGTGAAGAACCCTGGCACAGAGACTCTTGGACCTGCAAACTCGAACAGGTTGGTGTCGGTTCCAGATCAGATCTCAGAGATCCAGAACAATGACCGTTGTCGACACAGTCAGCGGTACTTGAACGTTTGCAACGGCTGGGTAAAGCCATGGGCTGTTCGGGCCACAAGTGGTCACTCTACGCACTCCGATCCCCAGAACAACTTGCTTCAGTTGGACAAGGACCGGTTCGCAATATCTCCGTCTATGACCCTCTTGACACGTCTCGGGGGCGCGTTCCACGCTACAGCATGCCGCAACTTGGATTCCATTGTTCTGCAGGGCGTCATGCCTGGTTCGGAGGATCCTGACGGGGATTTCGACCATCGGCGTCAATTTCGGGACAGCCGAGGCGGCAGACTCCACAGTTACTGGGGGGTGTTTGCACCGTTCGACAGCCGGAACGCAACGACCAAAGCTCGGGTACACGGGCCGCAAGCCAAGCACATGCCACTTGTGGTCCTCCATGTCGCTTCGACTGACCTTGCCCGAGAAGGTGGACGTATCACTGACAGCGGTGTCATCATCGTTGGTCGAACGATATCGTTCCAGTTCGTGAAGGAGGTATGGTTTTGCGTCCCGAATCCTCAAGATACACACTCTTTCGCTCTGGTGGAAAAGATCTATGATGAACGATTGGAGAAAGAGATGGTGTTGGACTTCAATGGATCCCCATTGCTTCCTGAGTTCGAGAGATATCGAACGCCGAGCAAGATCATGGAATTGCTTTGCGAGATGCCTCCTGGACCCCATGACACAAGCAAGGAGCAGATAATGCGAGACCTTACCTCTGTCTTGGAGTCCCACAGGGAGAACACAGTTCGGCATCACTACATGGACAAGGGCATTAAGTTTGTCATCAAGAACTGGCGACCCGAAGATCTACGAAGAGATGAGGATGGCAGGAGAATGAGGGTGTGCCCAGCGTGCTACAACATTGTTCCAGCATGCTTTTCTCGATGTACATCCTGCTGGTCACAATTCGTTTCTTGCGGTTATTACCAAGGTACTCCACAACGGGAGACTCCCACGGAGATCCCAAGTGAATTCATTGCTCAGACAATGGAAGCTGCGGCAGCAGCAGTACCTGAGGCAACCGTCGAGGAGCAGGAAGCCATGGAAGCAGAATCGGTTGCGGAACCTGAAGGGATTCCAGAACCATCCGTCGTTGGGGATGACGATCCAGAACAGGAACCTGATGAAGAGATGGACACGGAACCAGGAGCGGACTTTGATGACGAAGTACCAGATGCAGTTGCACAGGAACGACGTCCCGTCCTCATCGCCGGCCAGTCCTTGAACATCGACCCTGAACTGCAGATCGCTCGCACCGCCATGCAGCCGTCCTACTACCACGGAAAACGAAATGCCCATTGCATCGACGCCAACATGGCTGCTCTTTCGTACATGGCATTCGTGGTATGCAGATGCATCTACAAAGCTTGGTCAGCATTCGCGAAGTGGGCGACCATGCCGTTGTTCCAGATGAGAGAGAACTTCACGAATGGTCAACGCTATGATGTGCTCGGCAAGTGGGGGACTTTGGCTGGAGTGGATCCAGAAACAGGTGTGAGTAGGGATGTGACTGATGAGGAGATCCTTCGCTTTGCCAAGGAGCCCGAGAACATCAAGTCGTATGATCCCAACGGGACTTACACTCTGAAGCGCTTCCGGACGAACCAGATGCTCTCACTGTTGACACGGGGAGCCAACATGATGGGAATCGGCAGGGACAACTTCAACCCATCCACGTACCTTAAGAGTGACAAGGAAGAAGACGTGAAGGCAATGCACTTTTGTTGCCTGAACGTCCTATGCGAAGTTATCCCGATGGTGACAGGACATCAGCAGTTTTCGGTACTACGACCTACGCCAACTGGACCGGTGGACTTTCTGTACATCGACCCGGTCGGCATCCTCTTGACTCATGCAGATCATTCCGTCCAGACTATTGGACTGCTGGTGGACCACAACGTGCAAATGCCAGCGCACTTCTTGGACAAATTGGTCAAATCCAGAGTTGAGAGACAGCAACATCCGAATGCTCGACGTCCTGAAGCATTACATCACATCTCGGCCGAAGAATATCTCCCTCCGGGTGGTACTTCCATCATGGACACGCCCGTTACTACGGAGGAACGTGCAAGCGCTTCTTCGGCAAAGGGACCTTCAAAAGGGCGTGGGAGAACTGGAGGTGGTCAGCATGGAGATTGGAACACCAATTCCTACCATGACTACATCGCCAGCAAAGGCCGAA
This sequence comes from Symbiodinium sp. CCMP2592, assembly GCA_905221615.1. Taxonomy (NCBI): domain Eukaryota; class Dinophyceae; order Suessiales; family Symbiodiniaceae; genus Symbiodinium; species Symbiodinium sp. CCMP2592. The sequence goes on from CAJNDT010006231.1 coordinate 67,704, forward strand.
ACAAAGGCAAGGACAAAGGAAAGCAGAAGAGCCAGTATCCAGAGGAGAACCTCCGGCCCTGGGAACGCGATCCTACGTCGACACGAAGATGGTGGCGGGACAACGCCTGATCTACCCCATCTTCCAGCTTGTGACCTCTGCGCTTCGCACGTGGAATTCCATCGCGAGTGCTTCTTTCTTCGGTGACGCCTGATTCGTTTGTCATTTCAGGGGATCGCTACCGACGTAGATGAGTGTCACAACGTTTCTAATTGGGATGCAAAGGCTCTGATCCATATGTCAAAGTTGCGGCGGAACAATTTTCTGATTCCCATCGTGCCATCTTCCGGGTGAGCAGCGTCGGAGACGCAACTCATGGGGGGTGCGAACGGACTGCGATGCCTTGTCAAGTTCTAAGGTGTCACTATAAGAGCTGTGAGCAAGACCGTGTAAAGCGCAAGGGAAGGGGGCACGCTACGCGTCCCTCGTCTCTAGGAGTAGGATTGTGGAAGTGCTACGCACACCGCAATGCCTATCCAACCTTTCAGTATGACCGCCCATGCAACATTGGCTCAAGAATGAGCACAAGCTCTAGAAAGCATTGCCCATAGCTAAAGTGCTATAGTCTTCTGTGACTACCCGAGAGGATAGAGCCATCCCGTGCACAGACGATCCATCGCCGGCCGCGAGGGCGCAAAACGAGCGAGCGCTGGATCTGCCTGCGTAGGAGTGCGTGTGTGGAAGTGGAAGTAACAGTGATCCAGTCTGTAGAGGGCAACCACGCCATCAGTCAATATAGCTCTTTGTGGGGTGAGCGACAGAGAACATCATCAAGATCAAATCCCCACGCACCGGAAGTGAAAGCATCAGACGTGTTTCTGTGTGGTCTTCACCCCAAAAATGAGACCAAGGGACCTTTCTTGTGGGTTTTGAAGCTTGCAAACCACAAGTGCAATCATCAGACGTGCTTTTGTGCGGTCTTCACCCAGTAATCACACCAAGACTCCGAGGCTTATAGAAGCCGGAAGTGAAAGCATCAGACGTGTTTCTGAGCGGTCTTCACCCAAAGTGATACCAAGACACCGTCGTCTTCACACAATGGGAAGGATTCCGCAAGGGACTGCGGGAGATGCGCGGTTGGAGTGAGCGCGTGAGCGAATTCGGGAAGATGTGGTTGGGTGAGCGTGCGAGTGAATGTGCAAGTCAGGGAGTGACACTGACCTTGCGACTGGTTACATATGTGAGATTTGAGCAGTTCTCTGCAGACGCTCGCAGTGCAAACATAACGTGCACGCAGCCGTTCAATGTGTAGAGTGTATAAGTTTCTTGGAGTCGGTCTTCTTGCTTCCGAGGGCCCTGACGGACGCACTTTCTTCTTTCCTTCCACATTGAGGGGCGTCTTGCACGTTACGATCTGCTGGTCTCAGTTTCCAGTTCAATTTTCGGAACCTCGGACAGCTGAGTGATTGAGTGAGTGCGGCAAGATGTGTGAGTACGTGCGCAGTGCAGGGGGAATGACTTTGGCAGCCACGCAGCTCCGCAGTTCCGTACAAAGCCCCAGAAGCACCTGCAAGAGCTTTTGCCGGGCACTTATTGTCCTGTTTGCCATGCTTTGAATTGAGCTGGAATGTGTCCCCTGTTTTTGGGTCCGAAAAATGGGTATGGTTTGGGGTCCGCGGGGGGTGGCCTCCCCAGTATGCCAGAGCAACCTTGCCATTGGGGGTCAGGCGGTGGTGCAAACTCCGACTGCTCATGAGGCTCGTTTTTGCGGCCAGGTTTTCGGAGAAAGCGGTCACACGCAGTGTGGACACATTCCTTCTGCATTTTCGGTGACACAGTTTGATTTCTTTCTTCTCCTCTGAAGCAATTTCCCAGCAGAGACTGGTGGGAAGAAACTGAGAAGCTTGGCGCAGAGCGCCAATCCCTTCCTCCCAACCCAGTGCCGTTGGCTTTGTCACTCGGCACGGACTGAATGGGGGGTGGGTAAGGCTTCAAGTGCCTTCAAAGGGGGTGGACGAGTCGTTGGCCTTACCTACGAGGCAGTGGTCGTTTTTTCTAAAGAAGATACCAGCGGCATCTCTATGTACAGTGCCCGAAGATCGGGCCCGAACTCACCCCCCATATCCGCTAGGAGCAAAAAAGGAGTGCTTTTGCATAAGGGTTTACTGCAGCGCAGTTGAGGGTCCCCCGAAACGTGCGCTCACGAAAGTTTCGTTGGGAAATAGGCTTCCATCATGCGTGCGTGAATGAGTTTTATTTCCCGCCGAAAGTGTAGACAAAGTTTGTCGAAAAGGAAAACAATGTTTTCTCTGTGTGTTGTGAACACTAGACAACGCTTTACCTTGTAGCTTTCGGCTTGAAGATAGGATCTGTGATCCTAGTCTCTTGTCCCACCCTCCACACCCTGTATAGTATGCGGGATCGAGGATCACGTATGGAAGCAGCAGGGCTGCCAGTCTCATCTCTAGCAGAGATGCGGTTGGCATGCACAGCGTGCCAGAATGTACATAGGCCGTAAGCCGTGAAATTGCTTTCTCTTGCGTAGTTACTGGTAGTCTGCAGGGACTTTTCAGGTCCATTAGAGGTTTCACCAAAAGCTCCGGTAGTACGGGAGTCTCCCTGGGGGGGGGGGTGGACGAGTCGTTGGCCTTACCTGCGAGCAGTGGTCGTCTTTTCTAAAGAAGATGCCAGCGGCATCTCTATGTACAGTGCCCGAAGATCGGGCCCGAACTCACCCCCCATATCCGCTAGGAGCAAAAAAGGAGTGCTTTTGCATCAGGGTTTACTGCAGCGCAGTTGAGGGTCCCCCGAAACGTGCGCTCACGAAAGTTTCGTTGGGAAATAAGACGTTATGTTCCACTTCGACTGCTGAACAGACTTGGATGACTTGGCAAAGCAGTCGGCACTATGTTGAGCGGCCACCTGTGTTGTTACTGGCCCGATGCACTGTAGGCATTCATGCGGCCATTGCGCAGTCCAGGTTTGACGGATTCAGCTTGTGAGCTTGGACAAGTTTGTTCGCCATAGGGCCTGAGGGAGTGAATTTGTACAGTCACCGAATTGACCATTTTTCCAGTGATTGAGTCCGCTTGTCGCAGCCTTCGGTAGTGTTTGATTTCTATCTTTTCAATGTGTCTTCTTTGCTTCCCAGTTTCTTGTACGGAATGAGCGGTGGAGCGCAGCAGCCGCTGTCACCGATTGCCCACGCCAACAACATGTAAACAGTGTGCGATTTGAGTTAAAGGATGACCTGGAATTCAAAATGCTTCAAGGGGGGTGTGAAGGGGGTTTTAAAGGGGAGACTTAAGAGGAGGCTTGCGGGGAGCTTGAGGGAGTTGCTGAAAGGAGGCCCGAAAGAAGAGCGTAAAAATGGGCTGAACGGGGGCTGAGAGGGCTCAAAAGGGGCTTAAGCCCCCCCCCTTATCAAAGGAGGGGCCATTCTCGTTTCCGAAGCAGAAGTTTCGTTTTTTCATGTTCAATATTTTCGTTAAGATGCAATGTTCAAGCTCAGCAGGGGAAGACGGAAGGACCATATTGTGCACTTATGGACGATGCTCCAAAAAAGCGTTGTGCGACGTACAAAAAAGCGAAAGGTGTTCTGTATTTTTTGTGCTGTATACATCAAGTTATTCGTTCATGTTTCACTTCTTATTTTCCGTTCATGTTTGTCAAGTTTCAAATCTTGTGCAGCTTGTATCGTGCATGAGGTCGAGTCGAAACACGCAAAACAGATGTGGTTGAAGGTGATCTTTACGTTCCACCGCGTTTCTGTCTCTTTGACAGTTGCTTGATCAGTCCTGGCTTCCATTTTTGTTTGGCGATTTATGCGAGTTTCCGAAAATTCAGGGACCCTAATATAGCACCCTAAATAGTAGGATCCCCATTAGAAGGACCCCAAAATAAGGTACCCCCAATTTTCGGAACCTCCCTTATGCCAATGCAACTCAACATCCGAAGTAACTTTTGACAAAGCTACGATGCACGTTTTTGCGAAGTGAGCGCATCTTTCAACTGCCAAGACCAAGCCACGGAGCGTGCTGGTGCCTGAATAACTTGTGGTGGCTCTGCATCCTCGACTTCATGCAGTTACCGACATACAGCAGTCTCGCTGTGCTGCCGCAATCCAAACGCTCCACTGCACGGATTGGAGACCAGTAAGAATCTGAAACAACATTTCAGGCGCGAGGGACAGGTGTGTGTCTCGTGGACTCGGCCAGTCAATACATCGGGCCTTATTTTCCATGTACGTACTGACACTAAACAAGTGTTCAAGGACCGAACCGACCGTTTTTCTCGAAAGTTCGCGAATCATTGAAGGAAGTATCGAGCTTGGTAAGTGACAGTATATGTGGCAGTCCGAACGGTAGAACGTTTCGAAAGTTTCGAGCTTGAAACATTGGCTGCAAATTCGATTCGACTTGCTGCTGATTGATGCTTCGAAAGTAGTTTGAACGGCCGGCATGAAGGTTTGGAGGGCCTGGAAGTTTAACAACTCCTTTTCGAACGCGTCAGTTTCCTGAACCACTGAAAATTTGAACGAGCGAGCTGACCCAGACCTTAAGCTGGCTCCCTCTTTAGGCAATGGCAGCCATGCTCAGATCATGCTCATACCTTCAACACGACCCCTCGTTTGACCAAGTTGCTTTGATCTCAAATCCCTTAGTACGCGATGGCGGTGATGTCATTCTTCAAAATCGCCGCTTCATTAGGCGAGTACGGTTGATCCCACATTTTGAACCCGACCCCTGGGTAGTCGACTGAGGTTGATCTCATATGTTGAACCTGCCCCTCAGTGGCGAAGCGGTTGACCTAATTTCTCAAATCCGCCTCCTCATTAAGCGAGTGTGTTTGATCCCATAATATCCCATATCTTGAACCCGGCCCCTCTTAAAACGAGTCCGTTGACCTTACAGTATATCTTGTTTCTGGCCCCTCAGGCGAAGGCGGTTGACTTCATACGTTCCCATGATTTGCGCTCACCCCCCCTTGTTTGATTTATCAGGCGATCCCATGTCTTACCTATGACTCCTCGTTAGCAGCTGATCCCATATCTCAAATTTTGCTTCGTCATGGAATTGAAGTACATACCTGACCCCTGAACCCGAAACACTAAACTTCAACCTTACCCTAGATCCTCAACCCTAGACCCTAAACCCCAAAGTTAGACTCTTTGCCGTCCTTTGCCACGAACGTCCTCACACCCTGGACCGCAAAGAGCCGCGCACCATGCGGTTTGCGGCCTTGTGCAACCATTCTCAGTATGCGCGCAGTGATTGCTTGATTAATGCCGCAACCTTCATCCGTTCTATGTAGATAGGCCGCTGCAAAGCCATTCCTTTGGTTGTGGTTGGGCTCTACGAAACCGCAAGAATCGAATAGCAGCGTGTCGGCATGCATTGTGGGCGCACGGGGCAGACGCCTCGAGGAGTAGGCCTGTGAGGTGAAAGAGTCACTTGCTTCCAGGCATGTAGGCATATGTAGGCATTTATGAAATTGTGCTAAGTATGGATAGAGCGGGTCGTGATGTCCTTTCTCAGAGCTTCTTGCCATTTGCGATTTGAGCTTGAGCGCAGCACTTCAGTTCTCAAGCTGATATTTCGCCGCAGCTTAGTCTGAACAGACAAGAATTTGAGGTTGTTGCTTTGAGGTGTATCGCACTCAAATTTTTCGGCTGAAGCACCTTGCACCCCTCCTCACCTGAGCAGCCTGCCGCCTCGGAAAGCTTGTTGAGCATGAATGCTGGTGACCACCTTTGTCACACCATCCCGTGGCCACGATGATGCATTGCAGCATAGTCCGTGGCGGCTTGGCTTTGTTGTATCCCGACGCCCGCAACAAAGGAACCTTTAAAGGATCCCGGGAAGGAACCCTCAAGGGCAGCTTGAAGGGTTTTTGACAAGAGGTTGTTCTGTTGATATCATTCTGGCGCATCACATTTGAAGACGTGTTTGGCGGAGTTTTCTGGAAAATTGGCGAAATGGGAGCACGTGGGATCATCAGCTTAATTCCGACGATTTTGCGTAACGTTGTGTGACTGTCCTGATTGCTGATTGCTCCCCTAAACCCTAAACCCCAAACCCTAAACCCTAAACCCTAAACCCTAAACCCCAAACCCAAACCCCGAACCCTGAACCCTCAACCCCAAAGCCCTAAACCCTGCCGAGTTGCTGCTTTGGTGGCCGGTCTGGTTCTTTGGACCTTCTTTTTTCTGCAGCTGCGCTGGCGTGAGCTCGCGGCGCTTACAGATGCGCTTGGCCTGAGAGATCCGGATCCGATCCGGCTCAAGGCGGCTATGGCCGAAACTCGCATTCTACCCTATAATGGGCTATGTCATGGGTATATAATAGCTATATTAGGGGTCTATACCTAGGGGTCCTTATTAAGGGTCCCTCCTTTTACCGGGAGTAGTCAGGCAGCGACTTTTGCACTAGGCCTAGGTACAAAGCCCTTAGATCATGCACCTGACCTTACTTGAGGGTCGGGGGACTTAGTAGCTGGTTATTCTAGGGACTTATAAGTACCATAACCCCCTTCTAGGGTACTTATAAGTCTACTTACTACCTACTTACTAAGTCCCCCGACCCTCCAAGTATCTCCCAAGATCCCAACCAAAACATCGCAGGTGCTGATGGTACGTACCATTGGGGGAAGAGAGGTGAAGTTCACGAAGGACGACCTCAGGTCTTTGGCTAACAAGACAAGCGGTATTCAAACGGCCAACACGTCCCACTGTGCTGCCCGGAAAGGGTTTATCGCCAAGTTAAGACGAAATCTGCCGCTGGACCAGTGGCCAGCAGATGTTGTCTGCTACGCAGGCATCAGGGACTCAAAAACCACATAAGCATAAGCATGTTATAGGGACATCCCTTCCTTATTGGGCTTCTTTCTAAGGGGGATTCTATGGGATATCCCTATCCTTCTTTTTGCTGATGTGTTTTTTTTGGGGGCCCCAAGGCATCACACAGCTGCAAGTTGACTTGCACGTGATCCTCCTTGTGTGGGATACGAATGCGATGCCCAAGCTTGATACATCGGACCTTCCGCTGAACGTATCGGTGATCCATGCTCCGAAGAGCCGGAAGATCGATGCGTGGCTGAAACATCTGACCGCGACGGCACTATCCACCTACGATTCTTGGCCTCCCAGTTGCACAACTTTGCCTTTTTCTTTCTTGCTTTGGCCTTTCCTATCTGAAATCGAGCAGTAGAGTCGGGAAACGGCCTTTTGTATTGAGGGGCTATGACCTAACTCTAAACCCTAACCGCCTGAACCTAAACCCCTAAACCGTAAACCCGGTGGCCAAGGACTATCTCTGGCTGGCAGACGGAGATGTGTCAGTGTCGGCAGCGAACTGGTTTGCTTTTTGGGCGAATATGCTGTATCTCGTCGTGGCTTTTATTTGGGTGGTTGTCAAAAGTATGGTCCCATTTTTGGTACCCTAAATCACAGGTGCCGTATTATAATAAGGACCCAAAAGGGGACCCTAATTTTGACAACCACCCATTTGAAGGGGCAAGGAACGCATGGCTTGCTTTCAGCCCTAACCCTAAACCCTAAACCCCCTTGTGAAATTTCCCTGTCTTGAAGAGCCGTGTTGACATGTCCTCATGCGAGTGTAGCTTTTCATGTTCAGTTCTGAATGCACCCTGTACGACAGACGTCTTGGGCTCAGATCAAAAAGTGTGCTCGTTGTGTGGTTGGACACTCACTAATCCAGTTCCTGCTTCAAACTGGTAGCGGAGCTGTGAGGACAACCACTAGTGTTTCACCCCCGTTGAGCCTGAGGTCCGGGGTCCGTTGGGTAGAGTAGTGATAGTCGCGGCGCAAAGGCCCCTTCTATCCTCGAAGCCATGAGCGTGGCAGGTTTGTGTTACCAGCCCAATCTCTGGTCACAGAACCTGAGCCCTGCAGAAACCAAAAGCGGCTCGTACATATACGACGGGTCGGCTGCTGGCTTCCACGATTGGTGCTTCCGGACACAGATCCGTGTGCTGCAGCATAAGGAGAAGCAGCGGCGAGAAGCTCTGAAGGACCTGCGTTTTGCCGAGTCAGCAAGGTCCAAGAGCGAGTCACCAAGGAAGTGGCGTGGCAGGGCCAGTCAAGGGACCAGTGCATCCCCCACAGAGGGCGATGCGAGCAGCGGTATACCCGCCAGTCCGTCCAGCGCAAAACGGACTAAGCCCGTGTCCGAGGCAGAAGAAGAGGATGCGGAGTCGCTACCGTCGCACCCCAGTCAAGTGACGGGCGACGACGAGCAAGAGCCGGACACAGATCCGGCGGTGTACACCTTGCAAGACGTCAAGGACGAGTCGCTCGACATGAGCGAGTGCGTTAGCAAGATCCTAGAGGGTCTCCGAGGAGATGCCTTTTGCATCGCTCGCGACGTCGGCCTGGAACGTCTGCTTCGCCATGACGGCGTCGACTACCTGATAGAAGAAATCAGGAGGCAAGCCTTCCCTCTTCAATCCGAAGAGGCGTCCGAACTCTTCCGTCAGGGACAGCTCCTGACGGGCCCACTTGCAAAGCAACCTGGCGAGCCTATGTTGTCTTACATAGCCCGCCGAAAGCGGTGGTGGTCGACCTTGCGTGAGCTGGATCCCGATATCCGCCTTTCTGAAGCAATGAGGGCTAATCTCCTTGTTGAGCTTTCAGGGTTGGAAAGGTCCGAGCAGCTAATGGTCAAGACCGCCGCCCGCGTACACAGCGTGGATGAGTACGCACGCGTCCTTGTTCAGCATCACTCAGTGGTGCACATGAAGGAACGTCTTCTTACCCAGAAGGACCCTAGTGGCCCGGGTAAGACTTGGAGACGTTTCGACGCTAAGCCCCAATACCCTAAGTTCGGCTATATGGGGTATGATGGTAGTGCCGCAGAGTATGGTCACCAGGAACAACAGGAATCCGCGGAAGGCTACGGTGACGGCTACGGCGAAGAAGCATACCAGGCCACAGCGTCTGGGGGAGACGATGCGGATGAATGGATTGATGATGAGGATCTAGCATTGCAACTCAACGCCTATACGGCGGTGGCATATGAAGCTGAAATTGATGATTTGGATGATTCCTACGCCGAGTCAGTTCAGCTTGCGTACGCGGCACAGACCGCATTTGCCCAGGCGAAAGGAAAAGGAAAGGGGAAGAACAAGGGCAAGCCCACCGGGAAATCCGGCGGTAAGGTCGTGCGTAGTAACTTGACTATCGCTGATCGCAAGGCCAAACTTGCAGAGCTTAAGGCTAAGAGTAGGTGCTTGAAGTGCGGTGTGATTGGCCATTGGGCCGGAGATGCTGCCTGCAAGTTTAGCGGTAAGGGCAATGGCCCCAAGGGAACTGCAACCCCAGCACAGTCTGGGGGAACTGCCAACGCAGCCGCAAAGTCGGCGGCGCCGAAGCCTCAGGCGTATTTCGCCGCAGTGGAGGAGGATGACACAGAGTGTGTTCATCTGTCGAATGCGAGCGCTGGTAGGCTCGAGGGTTACCCAGCCAACCTTGAGCTGACTCCCTCAAAGACCAATACCGGTAAGGGCCGCGGCAATGAAACCCTCTTCTCACCGCAGCTTCGACGCACAGCCGCCGCAGGGATCATGCGTGATAGTCCCCCACCGGGTTCTGATCGCGTTTTCTCTTTCGGCCAGCATAAGGGGTTGACGTATGAGCGCGTTCTCTACACATACCCCGGGTATATCCTTTGGGGACGCACGCAGAAGTGCCCATCCATAAATTTGGCCGATTTCTTGGATTGGGTCACGGAGTACTTTGGTGTGCGTGATGATAACCCCATCAGCATCACGAGAAGGGATATCCCTCTCAGCCAGGAACCCCCGCCTGAACCCTTCCAGCCCGAGGTTCGCCTCGCTGCGTCAGCTGCTTCGTCCAGCGAAGGCTCCCGGAAATGCCGGGGAGGTTGCAAGGAGTTCAACAAGTCGGGGAGTAACGCATACATAGACATGCGGACCTGTAAGAAATGCGGCACCGTCACCAAGACAAAGAAAGAGAAGCCTGTCATAGATCAGGCCACATGCCCCCACACCTCCACCGAGAGGTCGGGTAGCAGCAGGAAGACCTCCCGCATTAAGTGCAAGCTTTGTGGGATGCTTCTAGATGAGCAGCCGCAGACCGAGCGAAAGGCTAGGGATGACGCAGCCACAGTGCTGCGGGAGTCCAACACCCTGGACTTCGATCTTCTGCGCAGCATAGTCGGCAGCACGGGGGATAGCCTCCCCGTAGAGGTAGTAGTTCCGGCTATTGCCCAGTTTCAAGAGACCATAGAGGGTCACTTTGTAACTGAGCCCGTGATATCCCGCGGTGACCTTCTCGCATACCTGCAAGAGGCCTTAGACGATCACTCAGCGCCATCGACCAACAACAGTTGGGAAGTGGCGTCGGCGAGATCGCGCTCTTCGAGGGCCTCCGCGACGAGGCACGCCTTCGTGGCTTTTACCGAGGGGGTCACAGATATCCATCCGGCTTTGGTTGATTTGCCCGTAGTAAATATCTACGAGGATAAGCACGTATACGCCGTGTTAGATGAGGGCTGTAACTCGACTGTTCACGGTAGCGATTGGATAGCAAACGCGGCGGGGAAACTTGCGAACTTCGGTTACAGCACGAGGTTTAAACCTGAGGGCAATCGTACCTTCAAGGGTCTTAGCGGCGCTACCGAGACCTTGGGTAGCAGGACCATACCTTTCTCTATAATGGGATTGGAGCAGGACTTGAGAGTTCCGGGCGTCCTTGATTCGCATGAGATTAAGGGTACAGCCCCTCTCCTCTTGTCCCTTTATGCGCAGGCCCAGCTTGGTATAACCAAAGATTTACGGTTTGGTGTGTGTGGTGTTCGACTTCCTTCAGAGGATACCATCATTAGGATCAAGCTGTGTCGGACACATGACTCAGGGCTGTTATGCATAAACATAACAGAAGGCTTGACCCAGGTTAAACAACCCCGTCTCATAAAGAGCTTCCAAATCCCCTCGCCGCCAGTTCCTATATTTAGGTCTGCCGCCGCTGCCGCATTAGCTCACCCAGAATCTGTGAGCGGATCACCCCGAGACGCAGCAGCGACAGATGATGCAGCGGCAACAAGTCGCAGTCACAGTACTGTAGGTGCAGGCCATGGTCATAGCACTGTAGGCGTAGGCCACGGTCACAGCTTTACAACGTCAGCTGAGAATCGCAACAACACCAAGCGACGTATAAGCGTAGCGTTTCCGAACCATTGCATGGTAGGCACGTCCGTAGGAGACACGGAGCCCACCGCGATGGACGCAGCAGAGGGGCAACTGCCTAAGAAGGCGCCTCCAACGGCGAAGGCTGCACCGAAGGTTCTTGCAGCGCCGGAGCCTGGCCACAGTGCCATGGCGAAGTCGCCAGCGGTCGGCCATAGTGCCGCACCGGCGTCAGCGCCTCCGCCTAAGGCGCCACCTGGAGGTCCACTGCCTAAGAAGGCTCCTCCCACGGAGAAGGCCAGGCCTGGGGATAGCCCAGGAATCCCGCCTGCAGCTCGTGCCACAGTGCACCCGAAGGAAATCGCAAAAGGGCACCGCGAGCTGGCCGAGTTTGATGCGGTTGTGAAGAAGGATCCGCATGGCAGGAACCTGGTTATAATGCCAGGTGGGGGACCATACGGTCCGGAGCTCGACACGCCTCTCCCTGCATCCGTGTATAATCCGGATTTGGCTTTGCAGCCGTATTATGCGGGGGACATAGCGAACCCGGACATCATTATTGATGTTTTTACCTGGGGCTTCGAGCACCATGCCTGGCTGCAACGCGTCAGAGGGAAGTGGACAGCAGCCGAGCTCTTCGCACAGCACGAAGAGATGGAAACGCATGCAACCACGACGTATGCGTCTGCCACCAGCTATATGCTGGTGATGCTTGACATGGTGTGGCTAAAAGACGATCGCAAAGACGATCTGACGCCTGCAGAAGCCCAGCAGCGCAATGATGAACAGCGCGACCGCACAAAGCATGTTGGGTCAAACCCCGATATAATTCGGGAGCACGCAGACCATCCCAATTTGATTGCCCACGTTAGGCACATCCTGGCGAACATCCTCGACGCCAAGGAGGCTGGGATTCGGTCCATTGCCGTGCATGTTGTTTGCAAGGCCAACAGACATAGATCTGTTGCGGCGGGTATCCTTACCCATGCGACACTTTTGGAGCTCGTGCCGGATTGCTCCATCAGCCTCACTCACATGAGTGCAGCGAACAGTTGGCCGTTCATGGGAACCAGAGCGTGCAGAGGGCAGTGCCCCAAGTGTTTGCACCGTGCCCCTGGCATAGTCCAGGAGGTTGAGGAGCTCACGAAGTTCTTCGTCGATGCCGTCCGCACAGACGGACCGGAGGACAATGAGTGCATCCTTGTCGTTGAGCCGCAGTGTGCACGCCCTGGCGATCAGCCTACATATGCTGAGCGGTTTCATGAACGCCTGCTCGCAGAGGGCGTATACCGGCACCGGTGACGGGGGTAGGTCCCCTTGATAGGCCTCCCCTGGCAGGCGAAACCGCGTACCAGGCCGCAACTCGCATGGGGCTGGTCGGCAAGACACATACATCGTATGTGGCCAAGTTCGACCCCAACTCGCTTACTGCGGCGATGAACCGCGCACAGGGCACAGCCCCTGGAGGACGCTTGCCTTCGGTTACCTTTAGCTCGGGTCCTAACCCCTCTTCGGCTTCGGGTAGTTCCAGCGTAGGTGCGTCAGCCAAAGGCGGAGCGGCCCCCATAGTGGGACCGAAAGGCACACCGACACCGCCGCCGGCAAAGTCCGGTGGGGCACAGGATCGTGCAGCGACGCCGACAGGGTCGTCGGCTCGGATTCGCAAGCTCGAGGCCGAGGTCCACGACCTCACCGATGCGAATCGCTGCCAAGAAAGCACTATAAGTGACTTGAGAGACGCCCTCAGTAATGTGAAGCGGCAGCGCGATAATGCGTATGATAGGCTGCAGGACATGCGTGAGAGGGCAGAAGACGCGGAACGCCGGGCCGATAGGGCCGAGGTGGAGCTTCAGCGACTCACACGACGCTCCAGATCGCATCGCAGGCGGAGGGATAGTTCCTCCTCGGACAGGAGCCACCGCCGTGACCGCACCCGAGAAAGGCGGCGGATGGAATCCAGACCTCGGGATAGGTCCGAGGCTCCGACACGCCAGCGCACCTCCCGTTGGGGTCGCGTCCGCGCCGACCCAGGCGGCGACCGTGCAGATCGGGACACAGCTCCCGAGCGCGAGCGCTATCGTGCAGATCGGGACACAGCTCCCGAGCGTGAGCGCATGAACCCTCGCCCCTCTGCACGGCCGGAGGTGGAGCACGAGCCCGATAAAGGCAAGGGCAAAGGCAAGGTTGCACCCCACAGTGTTTGCGACAACGTCGAGTACGACGACGGCACAGGTGCAAGTGACTGGGATCCACCGGGACCCAGGAGCAGCCTTGGAGGCAGCAGGCGCCCGCCTGAACCGCCGGAGCCACCGCGCTTCCGAGGCAGTGCTGGTTACCATAGGTTTCCAGAGCGCGACAACCCACATCGCCCCATGACCCCAAACGAGTCGTGGTGGTACTTCCACGGCGATAGGCCGTCGGCCGAGTGGACTGACGCGGAGTGGGCAGAATTCCGTCGTCAGTTCCCGAAGCCACCGGGACAAGGCAAGCTCGTCGAAATCGACGAGAGGATCCTCGCCATTGATGTAGGTGCCATAGAACTCAGCCCCGACACAGGTTTCGGGTGGAATAGGCGCATCGTGTTTCAGGACTTTCCTGATGGTGTGCTGACCGCCCTATACGAGGTGATGTGCGAGAAGCAGGCGCCAGCGTGTTGGATCGGTCCATATGCACCGAGGCGCTTCTGGGCTGGTGATAAAAATCACCATGAGCTAAGCGAACGGCGCAACATAAAGTGCACAGTGGTCACCCGCCACACTGGCCGTTCGTACAAGCCCACGGGGCGGCTTCGGGACATAGATCCCATTGGTTACCTTTTTTCGCATCCGGATCCAGCCGACGGTTCCAGCTGGACCTACGAAGGTACCTGCCACCCACCGGGGTCGGATACGGATCGTGTGCCCGCCGAAACTGGCGGAGCGGATCAGCCCTGTCCAGTACAGGAGCCGACCTACGATGGGGCCTATGTGGCACTTTGGGTCTTCCCTTTGGCGTTTGACTCAAGCACGGTGCCGCACCAGATCGAGGACACAGATGCCCCAAGCCGACCCGGGGGCCCGTGAGGTAGGTAACTGGACAACGGTTCCCAAAATTATGCGAACCAAGCCTTAGTTCCAATTCTTTTGGGTACCAAGAAATTGTTGGAACCATAGGGTTTTGCATGAGATTGTCAACACCCAGCTATGTGAACAGAATGATGTCCAACACCCCAATAATCTTATGAAGAAAACCCATTTCTTTGTGTGTGCGATTGCTTGGATTTTGCACCTTATAGGTTTATGGTACAGGGCTACTAGTTTCTAAGTGTCGGGTCCTAGAGGGCGGTGCTGCCACGACACTCAGCCCGCACACGATCCATTGATGAGGCTTGAAGGTATTGACGTTGAGACGAAGGGTTTAAGAAGTCCATGCAGGACCCAACAAGCACAAAAAGTATTAGCTATTGAGGCCAGCCCGCTTGTGGTTCAATAGCTTTTGTATGGGATTTCGGTTTGGGTGGCATGCTTAGCAGATCCAGCGGGTGTATAGGGATTGTAGGGAATTTCGGGTTTCGCGTTATGGCTTTCGAGGTGCACCACGTAGCTTAGGGTTTAGGGCTTAGGGGTGTGCAACACAATCCCCAGCGCCGTCTCCGGATCCCATGTCGCCGACATTTTCACTTGCGCGTCTGGGACCGAATCTCGGCTGGCACATCGCTGAGGATCCTTCAGGGGTTTCGATATGCAGGATATATTTATAGGGATTTTAGGTTTAGGGTCGTACAGATCTAGAGCTTAAGGGTGCTGTTTTGGAAGTGGCAACGTCCTGAGCATGCACCGCTTCAGAACCCGGTACTCCCAGCGAGTACTTCCGGAGTTAGCTTTGATACAGATGGGCTTCAAGAGCCCCATCGAATCCTCCTGACTGAATGTGTGGAAGAACCTGGGATTTTGACCTCGATGCATCTTCGAGGTTCAACTAATAATATCTATATGGCATCACATGTTCTTGCGAGCGAGAGTCACTCGTGTCTCAGATCAATCAGCATTTCTTCATAGACCTCGGTACACGACAGCTGACAGCCCATCTCAACGACCCTGCTTAAGCAGCCTCAGCCGAGTCTCGTGAAGCTTTGGCCGCACAAACCAACGAAGCTGCTGCTATTTGGCAAAGCGCAGCGAAATCTCCCGGAAGAGCTTCAGAAATTTGATGCCTGCAGCTATACAGAAAACTTTAGGATTTCAGGGCTTTGGGTTGAGGGCGTGTGTAGTACGGAGCACCCATTCCGGTCCACAAAATCATCCAGGAATCTCGTTCTTACTCTCTCTCTCTCTCTCTCTCTCTCTCTCTCTCTCTCTCTTTCTCCTTCTCTTTCTCTCTCTCTCTCTCTCTGTCTATTTCGCTCTCTGTCTTTGACGCTCTCTGTCTCTCTCTTTCGTTCTGTCTTTCGCTCTCTCTGTCTTTCTCCTCTCCTCTCTCTCTGTCTCTCTCCTCCCCTCTCTCTCGTCTCTCTCTTTTTCTCTCTCCCTACTCCCTCCTTCTCTCCGATGCAGGCCTTGAGCATAGAGAGAATCAGCAGTGGATTGGTCCAAGTATCTGCCCAAGCTTTCCGTCCGTAGCTGCCAGTCAGCTATCTCATACCTATAGGTCTCAGTGCGTTACCTTTCGGGTTATACCTTCACGTTATGGCCGCCCAGGTTGCAGGTATAGGGTCTTAATAGGGCCGTGGGTCCTGGGGTTTAGGAGATCGGATGATAGGGTTTCGTCAATTTCCGGGAGCTACCTCTTTGCAGCAATGTAGCACACAGCTCGTGACGAGGATCGTGAGCTCGCGCCGCTCGTCGTGGGATGCCTGGTCTTCGGCACCTCGCCGAGCACATAGGATCTGCTGCGTAGCATCGGACGTCATGCAATCCTGAATAGCTATACGAAAAAATTAATAGTAATTAAATATTCATGCATAATATTGTAAGCTATATAGCTAGCTTATTAAATAATTAGTTATATACTTTCACAAAATAAATTATATTAGTGACATAGCCAGAAATCAGCAAGCCAGCCCAACAAGACTCTGCAATTAAACGCTTTGGCGCCAATGTACGGATAATCATCCGGTGCCAAGTGCAGGGTCGCAGATCGAAACCGGCGTTGGGAGCAGCCGATTTTGTGAGAATGGCACCAATCTCTGAAGCTGTTGTACGCCTTCTGCAGCCTTGCATCGATATCATCACCTTGATAAAGGTCGTTTTCGCATAAGTAGAGAATGCACTCTGCGACCAGGGTCTGGAACACCCCCAAGTTCAATGCGTGCATTGTGCACGGTCTCCTGGATCAGGGCAAGAAATTTTAATTAACTATATAACTTATTATTAGGTGGTAAAATGGCACTACACAAAAGCATGCAATTGCAATGTCTGGAGAAGAATGCAGTCTAGATTCACCAGATCAACGTGGTAACCTGGTACGAGAACAAACGGATGCAAAATCGGCGGCATGCCTTCTGTAATAATTTCGATGTTGGATCGCCTGCACCATGCTCGACCGAAATTCGTGTACACTGTTCCATGGGTGTCCCGTTTAGCCGCATCACACTTCGGACATATCCGAAGTGCTTTCCAGTGCCGCCGGAAGCCCCAAGTCTCCAGCTGGTACTTCCAATCCCCCCGGAATTCGACGACAGCATACTGACGACTCAATTCCGGTCGAGCTTTCACCTTCTCTCGCTCCTGACGAGTCAGCTCATCCGAGGTGCCGCCTGGACCGTGATGTGGACGCCTGCCGTGGAAAGCTGCCGTGAGTGACCACGCAGCTCTGTGGTAGGCTGGCCTCAAAGATTCCTTTCAGGGCTCTGGAATTTCGGGATTTGGGGTACGAATCTAGGGTTGTTAGAATTATATAAAGCAAGTTGCATTGCTTCTTTAAGCTTTGAAAGTATATATATATATATATATAAATTATATATAATTAATTTCAAAGCTTAAAGAAGCAATGCAACTTGCTATAGTACTCTTAAGAGTCGCACACCCAGACAACACCCCCATACATTTGGAACCCTCGCATAGTAAAGTCGATGCATGCTACATCTCCTCACCCGCACTGAGAAAGGAGTTGAGGATGAAGTACACGAAGTTTTTGCTCCAGGGGTTGCCTGCAAGGTCGGCTCAGGTTTGAAGCTCTCAGGTTGCAGGTTGGGGGGTTTAGGTGTTCAGGGTGTGGTTTCGGAGTGCCAGGTTTAGGGGTTTAGGAGCAGTATAGGCGAGGGTAAGGGTCGGGTTGATTTCAGTCTCGACACGGGCCTTTGGGCCGATGTAAAGTGAATGTAAACATCAGGGCAGTGAAAGCATCGCCTTGTTTACTGAAATTTGCTTCGTCTCCATACACCTTAGCACATGGGAGCAGACGGGCATATGGAATTATTTCAGAATCTTTAGTGTGTGCTCCCCGGAACGTACAGTAGACCATACCCCGAAGAAATTATTACACCGCTAGATAATAATACAGCCAGGGACGGATATCGGGACGGCCGTCGATGGAGCTGGATGCTTCTGGGCCCAATCGATAGATCTGTTTCTGAAGTGTTCCCAATATCTCCTTGGTTAATTTTTTTATATAGTTAAATCCAGATAATCCACTGCGCATGCCCCGTTCTGCAATGCAGCTTTGCAGCCTGATCTCGTCATCAGATATCCTCACTCTCTCAGTTCGCCACAGGTATTCGATGTACTCGTGGGGATCGATGAATGGAAGCTTTGTATGAATCCGTCGGTCAGATGTCGGGTCTTCTGGATCCAGTAGTGGCACCGTGATCCAGGCGAAATCCTCGTCATGATTGACTTGCTAACTTGCAGGCTTGCATTGTATGGAATGACTGAGTATTTGCTCTGGAAGTGCTGTCGAGTCTCTATAGGCAACCGCACAAAACGAAACAGGTCTCTATCAGCATGCTCCAGGCGCTTGGAACGTGTACGTAGAGCAGCCAGTTGTCTCGTCACATTACTGACATTACTCGATCCAGCTTCCTGTCGGGGTTTTGGAATTGTCGACGGGTACTGGGACTACTAGGGGTTTAGGGCGCTAGGGTTCAGCGGTTGATTCTAGCATAAGTGTCCTTCACAGCAGCTTCTGCATTGAGTAAAACATCTTTGGCACTTTCCTTGCCCTCGCCCATAGATCTGAACCTCATGTGCCCAGCATCCGGCACTATGTTACGGTATCAAACCCCAAGTATTGGGTCCCCGACATTCGAGCAGCAAGTGACACATCTTCGCCAACTGCATCGTCGTCAGCATCATCTTGCCGTTTCCCTGCGTGGGGTTGTGGGGTGGAAAGAGTGACACGACCGTGCAAGCTTTCAAGCATGATCTAGTCGGCTCTATAGGATCAGATTCAACGGCAAAATTAAAGAGGCTTTTTTCCAATGCACATGTCCCAGAAGACCGGTACTCAGGTGCACCGTCCATCCGACACTGCACCCGCGATCCTAAGGCCCGGGGTCTCATGATGTTTGCGAACAAATTGCTAGAGCTGGTGTGCGTACCAGGTCCCGCTTTGCAGCTTGCCCCAGCTTGATAGCCATTCCGCGAGCTTTGATTCTGTACATGCATGATCGGTAAGTACTGCTGACTTGCTAGGTATGCACTCCTCCATGACGATGCACATGGCTACCATGCTCGCTATGCAAGTGCAGAGGATACTCGCACACAGCACACATAGATAGGTAGGGTAAATCAAAATCATCACCACTCCATGGTCGATCCCTTACTGGATACTCCACGAGTGTGTGAACACGTTCCCCAGCTGGCCAGTTTCTAGTCCTTCTTCTTCGATCTGCCTTTTGCTTTGGCTTTGGGCTTGCTCTGGCTCGTCGTCTTGCGTTCAGCAGCTTTCACCGGCTCGGCACAAGCTTTGAATTTCTTCAGTAGCTCTTGCAGGTCCTAGGTCTTGGAGTTGAATGACGGAGACGGTCAAAGAAACTATAAGCTAGCTCGTGTTTACTATTTCAGCAGGAGCATCCTCCACCAAAGGCTTCAGCCTCGCTTCGTCGTATTTTTTGCCCAATGCGGAGGCCACCAACGCCTTCTTCTCCATCAGAGACCCCTTCAGCGACTCCACGTCGTCCAAGATTGCTCGCTTCATCTTTGGGGCCCTGGCGACAACATGTAGGGCTTCAGGGTTTCAGGGATGTTTTGGTTTTTAAATCAGAGACTGGGAATATCACAAGAAGGTGCATGGGCAGATACATGCAGCTGGGCTTGGGGAGAGTGTGGCGACTCGCAAACTTTAAACAGCCTTTAGTCTCCAGCCAATCGGGTGCACCAAGAACCAATACGATTGAAACCATCACGTAGCAAGTTGGTCTGAATCCTTGGGTTTATTAATATTATATATATATATATATATATATTTATTATATTAATAATATTATAATATATAATTTGATATTCTAAATATATAATTAATAAACCCAAGGATTCAGACCAACTTGCTAAATTGGCTAGATCTTGAAATCCAGGGTGCACTCCGGCAGCCGTGAGGGTATCCTCGAAGCCCTCACTTTCCACGATGTCGGCATTCGCCTTCTTGTCGGCCTGCTAGTGTTTTAAACACATCTCTGCAAAAAACAATGGACAGGTTTTGAGCTCTAAGGCTCAGAGGGTAAGGGTTTTCAGGGTTCAGGGGTTCAGCGCTTTAAGGGTCAAGGGGTCCGCGCAATTAGGGTTTTGAGGGGTTTGGGGGTTTAGGGTTTTGGCGGGTAACCCGGCAACAGCACAGGAGGCCTGGATGCAAAGAGGGTTTTGGCGGGTTTTTGGGCTTCTTCGGGAGTTGCACTAGTGCTGGTACTAGTACTAGTAGTACTAGTACTTAGTACTACTACTAATACTCCTGCGAATACCAGTACTACTACTACTCCTACTACTACTACTACTACTACTACTACTACTACTACTACTACTAGTTACTACTACTACTACTACTACTACTGCTGCTACTACTACTACTGCTACCACTACTGCTACTACTACTACTACTGTTGATGATATAAATCCTGCATTAGCTTAAGGACCCTAGCTAAACTATGGGAACTATGGTTTTTTCCTTATTATGTATGGGTAATGCAGGATTTATATCATCAACCGTAGTACTACTACTACTACTACTACTACTACTACTGCTTCTACTTGGAGGTTCATGGGTGCTTATAAGTAGCGGGTGAGACGTAGGGTAACTATATACTTATAAACCATAGGGGACTGATACCCCCACTGAAAACTACCCGTGCCACCACTGTACGTGCTAGTAGCAATACCAGTATCAAGTACGTCCTGCTACTGCCAGTAGTACCAGAGCTGCTAGCACAGTAGCGACGGCAGCTAGTAGCCGTATCTGGATGCCCATACCACAAACCATGAATCTCAAACCCATGCCCTAAGCACCCCGACCAGACACCCGACCCTTGAAGCCAAGAGCCAGTTTGCAAACTGCCAAACCCATAAGCCCCAACCACGAATGTAGCACAATTTCAGTAGCCAAGCATCCAAGGCCAAGATTAGAATCCCTGTAGCCCAAAAGCCATATAGCCAATGGCTTGGAACCTATCCCCATTGAAACCTAGGCTGTAAACCCGATATAATTCAATCTTGCTAGTCGAACGAAGCCCTAACCCCCACACCTTAGCCCCAGACTCTATCATCCCTGACACGTTAAGGATCAAAGGGCTGAAAAACCTGCAGGCTCAACGATTAGAGCAGGGTTTCGAAGCCATGCCCATGTCTGGCCTCGGCAGCCAAGGCTCGCCACGTTTTTTCCTTTTTCTCCTTCTTCTCCTTCACCTCCTTCGGCTTCCCGTTCTGCAGAGGCTGCGGGTCATCCTCCGCCGCCATCGCATCATCCCTCAGTATAATCAGGGAGGACACTCGAAGATTAATGTACAACTATAACATTATTATATAAATACATAATAAAGTAAGCCGTAGACATACCCTGCATGATCTCATCCTCATCCCCTTCTGCCGTGAGCTGGAACTCAGCCGAATGTGCGAAATTCTTCTGTTCCTCGTCTCTGATCTCCTGGAACGACTTGTAAAGCCGCATTTCCTGGATCGGAGGCTGTCATCAGGAATTTAGCAGGGTCGGTGGAGGCACAGTGTTTTAGTGAGGCAGTCGTACGTACTGTCCCCCATGGTCCTCGGAGAGGGGGAAGTCCGGGTGACTTAGCTTGCACATATAATCTGAAGGAGCTCGCGATAGTATTGAAACACATTATTGCAATTGAGATACGGGCGGACGAACTTGCCCGACATCTTCGGATCACTGGCCATGTGTCGGGTGGCTAGGTCTTTCGCTAGCTCCTCCCCGAGCTCTGCTTTTAGCACCCGATAGGACTTCCACAGATAGACCAGTTTGGACTTGCGCTTGGTCTCCTTCCTGCATCGAGATGAAGCGGATTGGGATCGGGCTCCGTTTTTTTGAAGTATATATACGGGGTTTTGAGAACATTGGGCTCAGACTGCGGGGTTTAGCTGTAGGTTTGAATCCCATGGAGTTAAGGGTTTTGCTTCTTCTAGCCTTAAAGACCAGGTTTTTGCGACGGAAGCTAGCTGCCCCTCAATTGGGAGATACCTTCGGGCCTGCTTGAAACCCCACCATCTTATTATATGAATAATTTAATGACTATAGCTCTTGATGCAGGTTGATGTGTGTCCTCATCGTCACCACGATCACACTGGACTTCCAATCGGCCCGGCAGCTCAGATAGTGAACGTAGAGCTCATGCATTTTGTGCGTCCGGTTCGCACCTGTAGTCGAAGATATTGCTGTATAATTGTGAAACACACACACACACACACACACACCATGCACAGTAATATAATTTAGCAAGTAGCACTAGTACTACTAGTACTACGGTTGATGATATAAATCCTGCATTATCTGAAGGACCCTAAACTATGGGAATTATGGTAGATTCCTAGCCTTACTATGGGTTATGCAGGATTTCTATCATCAACAGTAGTACTAGTACTACTAGTATACTAACTAGTACGACTCCCCAGTGATGTAGCATTTAAGTGGCTGTGCTCGGCGTCGGCGAGCTTTTGCTGGACCTCCGGAGGGGCATTGGAACCTCGAGCTCGGTATGTACATATGTATATATGTATATGTGTGCTGGACATGATATATATGCTCATGTGCACATGTACATGCATCGTCGGTTGCACGAAATGGTTAGAATTTGCGATCCAGCTGGGGCTGGGGCTTCTGGCGCTTCTGTAGAATCGGCTGTACAAGGCAGCCGGGGTAAGGATCTGTCCATGTTTATTTTTCCGCCACGTATCATCCACCGGGCCCTGCTGCGCCTGATCGATGATACCGCTGTCCCCCTTTCCTTGCTCCTGACTCGGTGGCGGCTTCGGTGTCTCCTGTTGTGTTGCCTCGTTGGTGGCCTGCTGTGGCTTCGCCTCCTCTGGCGGCTTCTGTTCCTGTGCATCGGCCTGCTCCTTGCTGGGTGGCTGCTGCTGCTTTGTGCCCTGTGGGTGCGTCTGTGCTGATGGGATCTTTTCCTGCTGTGCAGCTGGGTCGCTGGTGGTCTGTTGCAGCTGTGTGTCTTGCGATGCCTCCTTGGTGGTCTGCTGTGGCTGTGCCTCCTTCGTGGTGGGCTGCTGCGGCTTTGTCTCGGGTGTCGGGTTCTGCTGCACCTCTTGCTGTGTTGCGGCAGCTACATCATTCATATCCTGTGTGTCCAACTGCATGGTGCTCTGGGTGTCGAGTGGCCGCAGTTTGCTCAATGTCTGCGCTTCTTTCTCGGAAAGATCCAAGCCATCAACCTGCGTCTCCAGCTCCCTGATAAACTCCTCCGCTTCTTGCTGCGTCAGCTCCTGCTCTGAGACGGTCGTCAGTCCCCGATTGAGTGCTTGCTTCACCTCCTGGCTTTGCTGCTGGGTGGGGGGATGGCTGGGTGAAGGCTCACTGGCAGGAGAAGGGGTGGAGGCCGCAGTGGTGGTTGACTCACGTTCCCAGGTGTCTCTGCGACCCCAAGTCCATTTGCTTTCGCTGTCCCATCCATAATTGTCCCAGCCCCAGCCAGCACTGCTCCAAGACTGGGGAGTCCATCCCCACCAGCCTGCATGCCATGTGTACGGCTCGTCATGTGCTGGCCAAGGCTTCTCCACAGACATGGGGCTCGCGGGTTTCGGTGACTTCATTGGGCTTTCGCGAAGCAAATTTCGTGGCCTCACTGGGGTCGCAACAATGCTGGACGGTGTGGGGGTTGGTGGCGGCTGCGACCCAGTGTCTGCGTAGCTCCAGCCTTGCCGGCTACTTAATCACTGTGTTCGTGTGCGTGCATGGTATGTGTTCATGCACACATACCATATGTATGTATACACATACCTGCACATACACACACACACATACATATACATATGTTTAATATTAATAATATAATAACAATAGTAATAGGCACGTATATATATATATAATATATATATATATATATATATATATATACATACATATGCATACATACACATACGTGTATGCTATGCATACATGGGTATGTATATAATTATATAATTTATATTATATATATACACACACACCGGCCTATATCTTGGTATACTATATATATATATATATATATATATATATATATATATGTATGTGTATATATATATATATATATAACATGTATATGTATATATGACATACATGACATATACATATAATATTATATATATATATATATATAGATAGGTAGAACACATGTACAAATACCTGTGCAGACACTCCTACAGATCACCCCTAAACCCTTAAGCCCCTAAAAGCAATAATTCAGGAAGCCTCGTCTCACAGGCACAGGGGTCCCTGCCATGGCCACATCCTGGCTCACATAATCCTCTGTACCGCCCGTACTTGCCTCGTTGGTCGACGGCCTGTGCGAGGTGGCCACATGGTATCCGGATATCACTTGAAGACCCCAGCATATGCCTGCATACGTGTCTATGTGTAGAGACGAAGTGAGAGGTAGAGCGACAGACAGAGGGATAGAAAGAGATAGAGAGAGAAATCGAGAGCAAGCGAGTTCCAGCGGCTTTGGTAAAGTAGAGGTCTACTCTATCGATTATATCATTGTGGTTCAATCATTGCCTCCCCCCAATCGGACTACAGCAAGAAGCAGTGCGTAGCAGTTTGAAGATGGTACATGTTTCGAGAATAACGGAGCTTGAGACTCGGATTAGCAGATATCAAGTCACAAATTTCGGCAAGGTTCCTCTTTGCCACATCGGCCGGCTGCTTGCCGACGACCCGGATCTTCTTCAAGTCAGGGCTCTTGATGGGTGTCCTTATAAGGGTAGCTTGGTCTAGCCGGCATGGGTATGGCATGGGTATCTAGGATAAGGGTCCGGGTTTGGGGTGGTGCCTATATGATTTTCGAGATAGGGTTTGGAGTTTGGGATATTATATAATAATATAGGCCTAGGGTTATTGCTTAGGGTTAGGGGTTGGGTGTGTGGTTTGGGCGTAGAGATAGGGCTGAGGCTTCTGGATCCTGCCTAGCTATAGGCCTAGTCATCTGATAGGGTGAAGGGGTTTAGGCTTTAGGGTTTAGTTGCGGGCTTATTCTAACTTCGCCATATAACCAAGTCACGACTTGACCGACGAAGGGGTTTGTCCAGCTTGCGAGATCTTTGTGGAGATACTTGGGGCTGCCGTGCTAGTAGCGCTATTTGCTGCTGCAACTGACTCCTTCGGTGTGGATTGCACTGTTGCTGCACCCGGCTTCTTCGGTGTGGGTTGCACTACTGCTGCGTCCGGCTTCTTCGGGGTGGATTGCACTTCTACTGCTGCCTTCGGCTTCTTCGGGGTGGATGGCACTGCTGCTGGCGCTGCCTCTGGCTTCTTCGGGGTGGGTTGCCCTGCTCCGGCAGGGCTGGGAATCGACGTTCGACTCACAGTCCTGGCTAGATTGGCTCGTGCTTTGGCTTTCGCAATGATCTCCTGTGCTTTGGCGGCTGCATCACCTCCACCCTCCACACAGTTCACGCCGTTGCCACGCTTTCCCATATCCTGCAATTTGTGCGTTTGGGCGGGTTTAGGGTCCTACGGTTCCCAGGACACTTCCTACGGTTCCCACCTAGGTTCCTACGGTTCCCACCTATGTTCCTACGGTTCCCACCTACATTCCTACGGTTCCTAGAGAGCCCCGCTGGCCCCGCTCCCGGCGTTTTGGGCCCTCCCCCAAGCCTTTAGAGAGCCTTTTACACGCATTTTCCCAAGTGCTGACCAGCCTGTAGGCCCAGGGTTCAGGGTTCCGGGCATTATGGGGCCTTCCTAAGCCTCGTACGGCGCGTTTTCCCAACCTGATGACGTAACGGCTAGCCTTTAGGGTATAGGGTCATGAAGGGGCAATAGTATACGTATACAGCAGCTATAGTGGTAGGGCTTGTGGTTTAGTTTTAGGACGTATATTCAAGGGCCAATGGGGTAGGGCTTGGGGTTTAGCCTTTGGAAGCTTGGAGTTTTAAGACTCAAAGGATTACTCTTCCATGGCCCTCCCTACTCGCAACCCCCTGAGCCAATGAAACTCCAACCTAAACCAGAGCCCTGAGATACACAAAGATAGACATTTCTTGCACGAATTTCTGGCTTGAGTCGTCTGGGCTGCTAATAGTACAACTCGCAGAGACAGCCGTAATCTGCTCTATACAAACGGTCATACTTGCACCTGTCCGGTGTTGCTAAATAGTCGATGATATAAATTCGGGCACAGTGCACACACATCTTCTGCTGGCCAATAATCTTCACTCGACCTCGGACATCTTGATAAGCCAAGTTTGTCACCTCTGCCAGCTCGCATATGATCTTCTCGACCTTTTCACTCTCCGCCAGCTCATGAGCTTTCTGATCTGCCATGGGTCGCAAGGGATCGCGGAGTAGATAGCTATAGCACTGCACCCCCACAGACGTCTGCTGCAAAATGCTGCAGAAGAAGTGCACACAATTCCTACTAGTACTACTACTAGTACTACTACTACTACTACTACTACTACTACTACTACTACTACTACTACTACTACTACTACTAGTAGGTACTACTAGTACTAGTACTAGTACTAGTACTAGTACTACTCCAGATTTGGACACTTCAAAACCAAACCATACCAAAGCAGTTCTTGTCTCTTTGCAGACAAGAGCAAAACGCACATAGACGTCACCGATGTGCGTTTTGGATTGGCCAGATTTGGACCAATCCAAAACGCACATCGGTGACGTCTATGTGCGCTTTGCTCTTGTCTGCACTAGTACTAGTACTAGTACTAGTACTAGTACTAACTACTACTACTACTACTACTACTACTACTACTACTACTACTACTACTACTACTACTACTACTACTACTACTACTACTACTACTACTACTACTACTACTACTAGTATTATTGCCAGTAGTAGGTTTTGCTGGTTTGTTCAGGGTTATGTGGAGAGGGTGTCGGATTTCCCTGTAAGTTAAGAGTAGACGACGTCTCCTCCAAGATGCATCGTGGCAAGAGATGCGGCAGCAGTATGCCTTGCCCAACTATGGACACGATCCTGAAGCTGCCTATGGACGAATATTCCCATGGGATGAACCTCAACTTCGGGTCGCATTTGCGGGTGTGCATCGTGGATCGTTCGGGCACAATTGCCTATATGCTGACAACAGATGGCTTTACAGCCTACAAGCACTGCAATATGGACTGGGCTCCGAAATAGACAGGAGCAGTACTTCCTACGACATCCTTCTCCTCCTGGTGCACCAGAGCGAGCGAGTTCCCAGCTCTAAGCCCGAGGGTTTTGGGCCAGGCACAACTAGTAAACTGCTAGTGGGCACAGCACAGACCTAGTTCTGAAAGCCACAAACCCTAATGCCAAAGACCCACGAACCCGTAGGCCTGAACACACTGTAAGCCTTGAAACGGCTGAAGGCCGAAGCGAAGTCCAAGTCTCCAAAACACCCCAAAACCTAAGTACTAGTCCTTAACCCCAAAAGAGCTTCTCCGGATAATCCTAACAAAAAACTAGCACCTTAAAATCTCGACACCCCCAACTAATAACCTTCCCCGAACCCAATGCCTCTCGCTGAGGGAGAAAGCTTCTGGCGCCTCGCAGGTTTCGGAGCTGGGCATGGGAGGGCAATGCTGGTACTAGTCGTATAGTCTTAGTACTAGTACTAGTACGACTGGCATTGGAGGGCAGTACTAGTACGAACGACCGAAACGGTGTAGCGGCGTGTTCTTCAAGGCTTTTTGGTGTTAGTGGTCTATTAGTCTAGTGTCCCATACACTCACGACGATGAAGTGGTGGCAACATACCCGGGGGTGTTTAGGGTTTGGTGTTGCAACTGCAGCATATGAAGCCCTAAACTTTAAGCCCTAAACCCTAAGCCCTAAACCCTGAGCCTTAAACCCTAAGCCCTAAACCCTAAGCCCTAAACCCTAAGCCCTAAACCCTAAGCCCTAAACCCTAAGCCCTAAATTCGTGCTGTACCGCACTATATACTTTCGAACTGGATGCGGCGTTTTGCATGCTGCAGTACTACCCATCACTGGAGGAGGAGTTCAACTCATAACTGCCCGCGTTCGGTTCGCCGAAAATTGGTGGTACTGGCAGGTCAGTGGCCAGAGCTTTCTGGCCGTTAAGGGGAGCCCCACATATGCATATGCATCGACCCTGGGCCTGGGACATGTGCGAGACAAGGCCCTTTGAGGCATTTGCGAACTGGCATACCTAGCTATGTGCTATGGCCTACTGAGCAGCACGATCGACGTCGAGATCTCCTTGTGGGATATTTAATTATATTATCGATATCTAGATACATACATAAATATATCAAATTATTATATAGCTAGGCCAGATCTTGCACCACCCGGGGCATGACGATTCCTATTTCCACCGAGATCGCTTTAGGGTGGTGGTGCTAGATTCAACATATATATTCGCGAATATATAATAAGTTTGCCAATAGCTAGCATTGATTTTCATCTGAAACCCTGCAGGACAAAACGAACCCAAACAACAGCACCACATCCAGTTACCCAAAACGCAAGCATAAGTCCCAAATAGCAGGAAGCTTTAAGCCCTAATCACCCAATCTCCGAGCTTCAAGACCGGCGAACTTAACCCCGAAAACCCGGAGCCCCAGGCCAACAGCTCAAACCACGAACCTGAAACCCAACCCCTATGTCACCCACCCAATTCCGGAAGCCTACAAGCCCTAACAGTTAAGTATCTGTCAGCTGATAGGGTTTGGGTAACCAATCCAGAGTTTGAGGCTTCGGGTGTCTAGGGTTGGGTTTTAGGCTGGTCTTTTGGGGCCATGCGGTGGGTTGTGAGGAGACGACTTTGCAATCGTAAAGTACGGTCTTCTAGGTCTACAAATACCGTCGGTACAACCCCCCCAAGCCCTTAGATAATAATTATGTATATTCGTGTGGAACCTCAGAAGCCCCATACCTTACTTATAAACTTATCGTATAATGTAATGACCCGGGTTCCCCTTGCGTGAGGGCTGCCTGGCGAGCTGCTCGCAAGCGCTAGCACCTGCAGGCACTTGGCGATCTGCTACAGGGTCTGCCGGATTTGGGCAGTTCTTTGGGCCTAGTATTTCCAACCCAGACCCGCCCATCCGGCCTCCGATCCAGTCAGAAGGAGCCAGCCGGCCCGCCCAGGAAAAGTAGCTAAACTAGCCCTAGCGATCGCGTTGCATGCAATAAAGCTTTCAAAGGTGCAGTGTGCAGCACAGCCTTGCCAAATTTACTATGCAATTGTGGCGACCCTGCATTCTTTCGGCACACATTGCCGGCCCTGCAATACTGCCCGAGCAGCTTGTCCAAAGCTGATAGCTTCAAGGCTAAACACCTACAGGACGATTTCAGCCGGTTGGTCGCTCAAGGGTAGGGGCCATTTCGGAGTCCAGCGGCCATGACCAGCCTCTTCCTTCAGGAACTCGACGATTGGTTCAAGAAGGGCATAGCTCCAAATATCAAGATTCACCTTATCAGTGGTTGTGACGCACTTTTATTAATTTCATGCGGCCCGAATATGCAAGTAAGTAGCAGGGACTTCCTCGAGATCTTCGATCTCTGGCACGGCAGGCTCGTAGCTCGGAGCCTGGGTGCAGCTTCAAATCTTAAGGATGCCTACATACACCCTTTCTACGTAGTGGTTACTGATTAATTAGCGACCTATAGGGTTCGACCACCAGCCGAGATACCACACATGTAGTCATTTGTAGCCCAATGATTCTGCGACAGAACTTCGACGGGTAGGCCTGGGTCTGGGCCAGCTTCGGACCACCTGTCCTTAGATATAAACACAGACCATCCATGCATGCCCGATAAACCCATGGCCCTCGAGCTCGATAAACTTAAGGATAAGTCTCACTGCCACAGAGCCATCCCTGCGGCGCTTGCGGTTGACAACCCCTGTAGAATCGAAATCCGTTGTGTGCTTCTGCGTCTGATGCAGATTCCTGTACTCCGCCAGCGACGACATCCATGGACTTGGATTTGCAATGAGGCAAGGCTTGGGGCTAAATACAAGGCTGCAGTCGCACACCACAGAATTCGAATGCAGGCCAGGAGCACATTCCCAATAACCAGTGTTCTCTTCAAAGTCCTCGCACCGTAGCCACCCATCCAACTCGGTTGTTCGGAAACATGCATATATTGATAAACATATAATTATCGGCCTAATCCCTGACCCTATACCAAATACCTTGACGGCCTTCGTAATGATGGCCAGGCACAAGCGTGCCATCGAGCCGGCTGGGAATTGCATCCCATATAGGTTGATTTGCAGGAGGAACTTTACAAACGGTAGGCGATGCAAGAGGCTGCTCCCCGGCTGTTCGGCCCCCCACAAAACTTGCCTTACGATTGCAAGAAGGATACCTAAAGCCCACCGGCAAGCCACCATATTACCTCTTTTGGTAGCGGGCTTGCTTGAATCTCCCAGGGGTGCTTCACGTGATCTGTTTGTGGCGCTGCGGGATATCCAGACTAGCGATGAGCATGGAACTCCAGCGAAGACCAGAGCTCCAACACGGCATCTTAGAATGTATTGTAAATATACGAAGAATCCAGTCCTCGGATGTGCATACTGCAATCAAATTTTGCACTCCTCGAGTGATGGCAATTGCAAACGAAGCCTATGCTGGCAAGTCTCGTGGTGCTGATGTCGTGCTGTCTCTTCTTCTCCTTGTCGTACACCGAGGCCCTCAAGCCTGCCCTGCCTTAGAGATGCAGCCCTCGTAATGGAAATGATACCATGATGGTGCGTGATTTGGCCATGGATTATATGGTTACATACATGTCGCTCGAATATGCAATGTACAATTAAGCGTTGTACGGGCTGCAGCAAATATTCCTCCGTAACCAGCAAAGACATCGAGCACGTCCAAGTCCTCGCTTGGCGGTGACAACAGCCTAACCCCTGCACCCTAAACCGAAAGCCCTAAACCCCAAACCCGAAACCCTAGACCTACCCGCTAGAAAACCTTAAACTTGACGCCCTCAACCCTAAGCCTAAACCTTAGCCCTAAACCTCACAAAATCTCGAAACCCGAAGCCCTAAACCTAAAGCCCGAAAGAGCTCTTTTATGCTAAGCACCTATAAAATTGTGTTTTGGCCGTTCTGTGTGTTTAGGACTAGACTATATAGCTAGTATATATATAGTCGTACAATCAGCAGTTTCACAGGGCTCGACCTTTAAAGTTTCCTTGGGACTGCCGATTGGACCACTCTAGTACTAGCTCCGACTGGTAATAATACTGATTAGGAGGAGCCGGAGGGTAAAATTTAGGGTGTTGTGGCTTGCAAGGTGGACACTATCGACGGCACATCCAGATCTGCTGATTAGAATGCTGCTAGCTGGGCCTGGGAGGCAAGACGGTGCTTCTTCACTTTCAGGATTCCGATTGGTGTTTGAAGTCAACAGAGCCCAATTGGCACCTGGCCCAATCTTCCGGGGTTCAGTGTTTTGGGGCTCAGGGTCAGTGCGGGTATACGATTATTCGACAGAGCCTATGTGGCAGCAGGCCCCTTTAGGGCTTCAGACTTTTGGGCCCGGGGTTCAGGGTTAAGGTGTTTATAAGGGTTTAGAATCTAGCGCTAGGGGTGGTTTGCATAGGCCGCGACCTAGCGATCGCACTGCTACAGCAGAACGTTTAACAAAAGCACTCTCGTGAAAGGGACTGCGGTCTACTGCTAGCCATACAGATCTAGAGAAGGCCGAACAAGATTGGATGCAAAATACATATCCCAACCTTTCGCCCGAAACTCTTAACCTCGTGAAGCCTTCTGCCCTGCACTGGTACCAGCCCATCCTATAGTATGGGCTCGTCGTTGTGATGTGCACATATATATATATAATATTGGCTAATGACCTGCTAATTAATATATATATATAAATATATATATGTGCACATCATAACGACGAGCCCATGATGTAGCTTATCAAAAATATCTCTAGATCTTCGTAGGTACCACTTGCAGTGCAAGGTTCCCGGACAAAAGAGCGATTGCCCATCTGGCACACGTAGTCGATGGCGTGGAGCCTGAGCGGTGAGCCGTCGCGACCGTATGTACATATCCCAACCCTAGGCCTGTAAATCCTGTGGCCCGATCAGATCCATCAGCTTGAAACCCTATCTAGCTATGCAAGTCTTAAGCTTAGTGGCCGGTACGATCTTGGAGCCGTACACAATTATAGAGCTAGCTGCTGCCCGGAAACAGAATGCATGGAATGTGTAAGCCACAAAGCATCTTGAACTGCTCTTGCGTCAGCTCCAGTGCTTTTGCCATTGCAGGGGTTTAGAAGGGCCGGCCTACACAGGCAAGTACAATCATGCAAGAGGCCGAGATATTTGCATACATGTACACCTTAGCTTGCGAGCCGATTGAACGAATCATTCGATGGAACCTGCTGGCGTGGAGTCCACAAGGTTTGCACATCTGCAATTGGGGGAACAGGTTTTAGGGTTTCCACCTTATACGGGCTGTTGGGGTGCAGGCTTGAATGGACATCGTCTGGTTCTACTGTTCGGGTTTTGGGTTTTGTCAACGACATCTACCATTTTGGGTTTTAAATTTAGAAGTTGGGGTTTGGGGTTAAATTATAGATTAGAACATGCCAACACACATAGCAACGTATTGTGCGCCCACTCCCAAGCAGGATCCGGAACTGTCGACAGCAGGATTCGTCCCGCTGCTTGATCGCTCACATGTACAGCTAGCGCCTGTGACCCGAAGCTCTGACATTGCGGTGCCGAGTTGCCAAAAATCGCATCGTTCCAAGGCCCGATGCCCCGCACACGGCGTGAGGTGACAAGCTTATTCTTGTATGAGGCTTTAGGAGTACATGTCACAGCACTGCAAGCACCTACGTACACTGCTCACCTCACACCCCCACACACACACAAACCCTTCACTCGGCATGCCTACGGCGAAATTCAGCCAATGATTGAAGGGCCATCTTGGCTTGCTCAAAATTCTGCTGCACAGTTTCGAATGCATCTCCCTTTTGCAGGGCCACGGCCTTAATGATGCATGAGGTTTCTGTCTACTAGTATATAGCCCAGGCCAATTGCAACAACAGCATCGAGATCACGTGAATAATGCAGGCCGGACACAGCCTCAGAGCAGGGCTCCAGAATTTCCCTCCAGCTGATCACACCCTCGTCGAGCTTCAACGACCGACCATTCAGGGACAGCACCTGCCGTGGACATTCGAATGCTTAAGTCGATTTCCGGACACATGTATATGCAAGTACATTCCTGCGTGCTGCCTGGGATTTGGGGTCCAGCACATTCCCGCGCTTCACAATGCCAACATCACGGCGAGACCAGTATGGCATCACCTCATGTATGCGATCAGCATGACATATATTCATGGAATAGCATGTACATGTACACATACGAGTGGCAAAGTAGTCCTTGAGGGCCGGGAGGTTCCTGCTGAGCTCGATCTGCTCATTGGACTTCCTCGTTCTTTGCTTCTTTGCAGCTGGCTCTGCCACTCCTGCAACCAGGAGTACGAGTTTCACCGTCGCACATACCATGTATATGGATGAGTACGATGCATTTTTTAACCTGCCTGTAGCTTCCGGCTCCTCTTCGGCGCTCACTCCGGCCTTGGATGGTTTGCCAGTCCTTCCAGCCGGCTCCTTGGCCTTGAGATCTGCTCCTCCAGCCGATGCGGAGACTCCCCTGCCCCTCCCACGGCCACGTCCCCGTCCACGGCCACGTCCCGTAGTGGTCTTCGGCTGAGCTTCGGCTTCATCCGCTTCTTGCTCCTTGCTTTCGGCTCCAGCTTCTTCGGTCGGCTCCTGCATTTCGTCGTCCTTCGTTTCGGGTTCATCATCGTCGGCCGGCTCCTCTCCTTCGTTCTCGCATGCTTTTGCCTTGGCTTTTCCCTTCGCTTTTCCCTTCGCTTTTGGCTTGCCTTTTGCCTTGCCTTTTGCCTTGGCTTTTGCCTTAGCTTTTGCTTTCACCTCGGCCTTCCGAGCCGATCTCCTCAGCTGTATTACGTGTAATTTTGCAAAACAGCCATTGAAACAGCAGCCCCCCATATGATAACTTATGTCAAGGAGCAGCTGGGACTGCAAAAGCGGCAGCTGCTCACCGTCTGCTTGTGCAAGCAGGGCATCCACCTGCCCCGACTCCCACTGTGGCGGATCCTTGATCAACGGCTCGTGGTCCTGCGTGTGCAAAGGTATCGTCCCTCGCTTCATTTTTATCTCTAGACCTACATCTCACAATCTTCGCAGTCCTGCTCACTGGAACGAACAGTAGTAGTCTCCTCGATCTTTGTTGTGTCCACTTGCTTCCTGCCCTTGTACCCAGCAGATGCAATGGCCTGGCATTGACCGGATACTGCAGGAGCACATCCAATTGCAAGGCATGATGCACACGAGCTAATTATAAACGAACCGCCTGCCTCGAAGACCGGGACAGGTGGATACTTCTGGCTATTCCCAAGCTTTGGCGTGGCCTTTTCAACCTCAAGCGCCTCTGCACATTCTGTGGCCTCTTCAGCGATGGGCCCCTCTGCACATTCTGTGGCCTCTTCAGCGATGGGGGCCTCTGCACATTCTGTGGCCTCTTCAGTGCTGGGGGCCTCTGCACATTCTGCGGCCTCTTCAGTGCTGGGGGCCTCTGCACATTCCATATCGGCATCTTCATCTTTGGGGGCCTCGGCACCTTCGCATTCCATGGCTTCTTCAGATTCGGGCTCCTGTTCACCGGCCGATTCGGGTGCAGCTGCAGCTCCAGGGGCCTCTTCACATTCTGTGGCCTCTTCAGCCCTGGGGTTGTCTGACTCTGCACATTCCATCTCGGCATCTGCAGCTTCGGGGGCACTTGGACTTTCCATGGCCTCTGCAGCTTCAGGTTCCCCGGGTGCCTGCATTGAAACAGCAACCATATGATATGCGCAATATTTATGCATGCATGCAACTGCACCCAGCCTCGCCATTTACGAAGACTGATAATATTTCCTTCAAGGTTTGTATCTTCTCCGTCCTCACCGATATGGCACATATATTGCTGGCAGCCAACGAATCGAACTTTATGCAAGCAAGTTGCTTCGAACGAAGCGGCGTTTTCCGCCACAGCCGCACCATATACGTGGCGCGATGCCGAAGTGTGCCCGCGTTCAGATCAGCCCATGCCTAAGACCACATTGTATTTGACATGCAATTGCAAATATGTACAAATCCCGAACTCCCGATGCAAGATACAGCGATCGACTTCTTCAAGGCTTTGGTCCCGAAGAAATCGTGCTCTTGCTGCAACCAATGAAATGCATCCTGGGGTTGACAGCTCGATCTTGTGAAAAGAGCACGTAGAATGATGGTATCAGTGCAATCCGGCAACTCTGAATTTCGATAGCAATGGAACCTTCGGGCCAAATGTGGCCAGAAGAGGTGCTAATACATCGAACGCTTCCTCCACCACTTCTTCCGACATAAACTCGAAGGGCTCGAAAACATCGTGCGACTCAGATTACATGTATACATGTGATTACACACCACCACCGGCACACACACACACACAGCAGACACACACACATACACACACGCATGCACGAATCGCCGCAAAGTCGCGTCTGACCGTCTCATGCTGGCAGCACGAGACATGTTGGATCCTTCCTCCCGGGATCTCAGGAAATCGTCCAAAATGTCTTTCAGAAGACACAGCCTGAACTCATACATCGATCGAGTGCATGGAATATGCCACTTAGCCACGTGCACTGCGTGAAAAAAAAACTAGGCATGCAATTGTATATGCACCTTCATTAATATGCTGTCTCGAAGCTCTTCATCATCTTCCGGATTGGTCGGGTGCTCGAACTCTGGATCGGGTTCAGGGTTACCCCGATTGCTGCCAGCAGCGCTGCTGGGCATCTCTACACAAGTGAAACTGCTAGCAGGACCTCTAAAACGGAACCTCTTGAGATCACAGCAGTACAATCACGTCTTTGCTCTGAAACTGTGAGGCGCATGCACAATGCAGCTTGCAATGGGAGGTGGCGGGTGGACTCTTCCTTTGTAGAGCTCGAGAACGAGCCCGAGCAGCAGCTCGCAACATACATGCATGGCGAGGCTCGAATCTCCAAGCCGAATCCTTGGTCAGTCCTTTAAAGTCCTACTAGCTAGCTCTAGACTTACGAGTACTAGTACGAGTAGTATGACCCGGAGGCCAAGGGCAAGGCCGATTTCATTTATATCTATAGATATCGAATAGATTGCATACCTGAATATTCACACAACGCACACATGTGTCCTAAAGCCGAAAACAAAGCAAGGGCGAGTTTCTGATTGCAGTACGCAGGCACACATGCACACAGAGACACACACACACACATACGTGCCCTAGGCAGCGGATAACAAGGCCA
Source organism: Symbiodinium sp. CCMP2592 (assembly GCA_905221615.1). NCBI lineage: Eukaryota > Dinophyceae > Suessiales > Symbiodiniaceae > Symbiodinium > Symbiodinium sp. CCMP2592. Next base: position 103,763 of record CAJNDT010006231.1, read on the forward strand.
ATTCATCCATCAGACGATCTAGATGTCATCCAAAGATTTAAACAAGGCAATGAGTCTAGATTTAGTATGGTCACCAGGGATCCTAGGAACTGGTTCCAGGAACTGGGCCTTTTTAAAACAGTTACCCAGGAGACCGGTAACCAGGAACGGTTCCCAATATATGGGTTACTGGGCGGCTTGGGTAAGAGTCTTCGCTGGGGAGGATCGGCTTCTGCGTCCAGGGCTGCTGCTTCCCGTACCTGGGATGTCGGTTTATAATCTAGAAGCACGTACCTACGGTATCCTAGCATGCATGAGATTCCGAGTGGAAACGATGCGCCCAGGAACCTTCCCCGCTGGATGCTACACTCGCCCGAAGCTTGGCAGCTTTTGCAAGGGCTGCTTCGACCGCTGCGGACACCATGATATATAGAGGCTTCCTATAAATCACATGCACAGCGATGTCTAGCAATATTGCATGGTCCGACCTAACATGACAAGCATCCAGGATGAGATGTAAATCTACAGGAATCTTGCAGACGGCCTAGGAGCATCCTTGATCAAAATAAATCTTCCAATTGTGATGTGCAGTTCTACAGACAACCCCAGGGCGAAAGATCAGAAGCCCGAGTTTAAGTCGAAGACCATAGAACCCGGCCCCCCAACAGAGCAAGTCAATTGCAGCAGATCAGAAAACCCGGCGCTCAATTGCATTGCGCATAGAACCGGCACTGGGATCTTATAGCCCCTGCATAGAATACTGCCCTCTGCACTGTTGTAGATCTTGGGGGCCCTGGCAGCAGCACGCCAACATCACGCTACCCTCACGCCTGTGGGGTGGTGGTTGTGGGGGAGCTAAGAGAATCTATTATAAAGGGCCGTGCAGAGTCACGCCAGGATCACGCCAGAATCACGCTAGAGTCACGCTCCTAGTTGCCTAGGAATCTGGCCCAAATCTCCCCTGAAAAGACTGAAATGTAGCCTCGACACAGCCCCTGAAATCCAGTATCAACAGAGTCATCCCTGAAGCTCCGGGCCCCCTGGGAGTCACCAGCATTCTTCCTCGCATCTGCAGGTCAATTGGGCTGTGATTGGGCTGTGTCTATGACACAGCTCAAAATAAGCTAATTGCAGCTAATTAGCCACCGTCCAGGGATAATCCGAAGCTGGCTGTCGAACTACACATACAGACTGCTCATGGGCTTGAAGCGGCCGGCCTCCTGCTCCTGTCTCAGGAACAGCAGAATCTCGCCAAGCCCGGCGTGCTGCCACTCCAATGGCCTCTCCACCTCGGCATTATATGCAGTACTTGGATACGATTCTAGGATTGGCTATGGTTTATAGCTACTTCAGGGGTGTTAGGGGTTTAGAGGCCAAGGGGCTTAGGGGTTTGGGGGTTTGGGGGTTCGAGGGCTACTTCAGGGGTTTTTAGGGCAGGGGTTTAGAGGCAAAGGGGCTTAGGGGTTCGAGGGCTACTTCAGGGCTTTAGGGGTTTAGAGGCAAAGGGGCTTAGGGGTTTTGGGGTTTGGGGGTTCGACGGCTACTTGAGGGGTTTTAGGGGTCTAGAGGCAAAGGGGCTTAGGGGTTTGGGGGTTTGGGTTCGAGGGCTACTTCAGGGGTTTTAGGTGTTTAGAGGCAAAGGGGCTTAGGGGTTTTGGGGTTTGGGGGTTCGAGGTTCAGGGTGTAAGGTGTAGGGTATATATATATATATACCCTATAGCTGTAGGCTTCGGGTATACATATTTCGCAAATATACCCTCAGATATACTTGGGTATAATTTAGCAGGCACTTGGATTGGGGCCTGGGGTCCTTGTTGCATATTCGAAGCTAGCCGTCGGGCAGCACAACAGTAGAATCTTCGAGCATGGTGGTGTATAGGGCAGGTAGAATATATTATAGATCCTAGCAGGTAGGCTGAGTGGGCAGACAACATCACCGGTCAGACCGGTAGCGAGGACTGGACTGGAGCCCTGGAAACGAGTGAGGGCAGTTGGCAGTGTCCAACAACCGGAGACTTCGAATCTTGAAGGACTTGGAGCAGCTCTTCGATCGAATGTCTTGGTCACCTGGCACATGAGTACCATGGAAGCCGACTTCGAGCTTCTGCTCGAGCAACTCTACATGTTGCGACTCCCACGGACATTGATCGGAGCACTATTGGGGCACCCCCCACCACCCACCCAACCCTATCGGAGACACAGATATACCTGGCCCATATAGGATAGGGTTTCCCCGGCACTCCTGGTGGCGCCCGAAATATTGGTTTAGGCGGGGTTTGCAACAATCAAAGGCGTGAATCAAAACCTGCCTCCCAATATGTATATTGTATTCCTTGCCCTTGCCCCTAGATAGGGTTCCTCTAGCTCTGCTTGTAGCACCCCAAATATGGTTTAGGACCCTCTGCCTGGAAGCCAGCATATCTACCGACCAGCAAATCACTTGCGGAAACCCTATGCCAATATTGCGTGGGTGTGCTGCCCACAGAACCTAGTATCCCCAGATAATCATATGACTCGCTCGACATGGAGTTGTAAAGGCTACAGATCAATACTTCAAATTGTTTGGGGGTGTTAGGTGCGAAGAGGTAATTTATAATAATGATTATATATGGTCTTTGGAGCGGCCAATGGTATCGGGTTTAAAATGTGCCAGGTCTTCACCATTCGCCTGGCCGGTGTGGGCCCCAATACTACGGGTTTTGGGTCTAGACTACGGGTGTTCTAGCATCCATGCAAAATTTCCTCATGTAGGGCTCGAGGTTTAGCAGGAGAGGGTTGATTACAATGTTATTCATCGGGCTTTGAGTCTGTATGTGCAATTTCGTTGGAGTCGGAGATTCGGAGATCCCCAGATCACCCAAAACATATAATAATATTGTTGTGCCCTGTAGCTAAAGTCCCTCAGCCCTTGGATTAGACTCGGATCATAATACCCACGATTGCATGATGAGCTGACTGCACTTCTACTGGCATGCTGCGGTTCTTGACTGTGGCACACAAGCAGAAGTTCAATGTGGACACATCGACCTGCTGCCACCTATGAAAGCCGTATGCTGTCGATTCCGGTTGGCAGCATCAATCCTGGCTTGTGGGACATGTGCGACATGGAGCCCCTGAAACAGAAAGCCATGCTTTCCAAGAACACAGGAGGAAGCGATCAGAGCCGGCAGCACCCAGAAGTGGGCATCCGGGGCCAGCGACTCGCAACCACCCCAGACAGATTATGGGGCCGACATCGACGTCTTCGAGCTCTTCGAACATAATTACAATAACCCTAAACCCATATATGGTGATCTTGCAACACCCGGGCATAATACTTCCCAAAGTTCCGGTTCTAGGGGGTGATGCAAGATCTTTCATCTGAAGCCCCAGCCCCTAAGCCCTATATTATACCCAAACCTGCAATGGAAAAGCCAGTGGCCTGTGAATGTCACGATCATGGAGCATAATGCCCCACCATGAGCTTCTAAATCCGATCCGCAGACACAGACACACAAACACCAACTTGCCCGAAGCAGACATTGTCGACCAATAGGATTGCGAAAAACCCTGACCAGGCCCCAAAATCAACCCCAAAGATTTCGAATGCAAATTACTAGTGCAACGACAACTAAATAAATTATTAGGGTTTAGTATTTTAGGGCTTCGGCGTTTTGCGGGGTTTCCGGCTTGAGGGCTTACCTGTTGGGTTTACACGGTGTTGTGTAGGACTTCTTAAATCCAAGAAACGTAGACTTAGGGCTGTGCGGTTTGAAAGTCAGGCCGTGTTGGCTTTAAGATCCGTTTTGTCGCATATAAGCTCATATTAGGTATGCGGCATATTGGTTTCGGGAAGAGTTGGCCAGGGATATTCGGCTTCGAGTATAAATGGGATTTGCGACTTCGGGCTTTAATTCGGGGTTCCTTGCCAACCCCGGCCCCATAATAAGGTGTACATTAAAATATATTCTAGCCTGAAGCTCAATTGATCATCAAATGCTGCGAGGCTGCTGGAGCCTGCGTGGCAAGCTTCTCGCGACCTGCAGACAGCGTCTTCGTCATCTTCTTGGCAACGGCAGCCTTGGCAGGAAAGTGGTCGTGGGGATTAACAATTCGGAGCAATAGTGTAGGCAGGTAACCGAGATCTTTTGGTGCAGACGTAGAACTCGCTGGCAGAAGCGGTACGGGTAGGCTTGGGTTTCCTTCAGCTTCCTATCCCCAGTCCTTAGATAGAGCATACATGAACCGGAGTGTTGAATTCGGCTAATCGTCATAGGTGCACTGCAGGTGAAAAGCCTAAGCAGCGAACACTGCCACTCGACCATCAGGTCGCCTTCTTCGAATAACCACTCCATCCGAAGATAAGGCCAACCTTCTCCGATTGGCAGCCGATAGCTTGCGAGCCAACTTCGGGATGAAGGGCCTCGATCAGACATACATATTATTAATTACAACCGCGGCATCATACTCGCTAATCACCGATGTACTAAAGTCGCTGGCGCTGTGCCGACGGCGATAGAGGCTTTCGGAGCAAAGTGGCCCCAACAGCCCATCCAACTCAGTCGCACACACAGAATGTATGAAGACCCCCTCGATCAAGAAAGAGCACACACACACACTGTCAGCATAGTTGCAGTAGGGTAACAAGAACTGCTTGTGCACCGTCATGATCCTCCTGAGAATCCTGACAACATGGTTCACATAGGGGTCGCTCTCCAAAAGCGAGCTGGATGGCTGCTCGATCAGCCAGATAGTCTTCCGGACGGTGCACAGGATCAGTAGGAGGGCAACTCGTGCCGCCAACCTGGGTTTGCTCTGAATCCCTTGATTGGACCCTACTGCATGGCACGATCAGCAAAAGCCAAGGCTCCGATTTGCATCGGCAACATATCCCAGGGTCTCCCGGCCAAGTGGATTTGCCGGGCTGCGTTGAGACGTCGATCGGTTCATGAAAACATAGGAGGAACACGGCACTCCAGCCGTCGTGAGGGCTCCGGGTGCCAACTTCAGAATGGATCGTACTGCACTGATAAATCCAATCCTCTGCTGGCGAGTCAGATATTTGAAACCGCACTGACACCGAACCCCGCTGCAAGCTGCATGAAGCTCTTCAGCAAGCGTCGTTGTCAATAGATCATCTTCTGTTTCTCGCCCGGGGCCAGTAATATCCATGTAGTCACTTAGCTGCACTTGAATTAAGCTCATGTTGGACAGTTGTGCTGCTAAAGCCAAGAAGCCTTTTGAAGCCAGCTTCACCTCAATGCATCCGACCATATGTTCTATTTAGGGTGGAGGTGTCTGGATTTTCAGTCAGGTATACTAAGCTCCCAACAGTAGGACCTTTGCATATTTCGACATCCAGCAAATAGATCAAAGTGAAGTCGGTCCTATGCCAGGGCTCTAGGGGTCTTCCTGTTCACTGTATATTCGAAGCTCGATTTAGCATTGATTGTGTTATATTAAGGTTCCGGCCCGAAAAGACATGTGAGCGGGGCTGTTCTGGGTAATGTAGTCGCAGACATGCAACCTCAGATATCCCGTGTAGCCGCTTGTTATCAGGATCGCATTCGGCCTACATATTTACATGTGACTGAGGAATGAACAGAACAGGATGTGCACCAAGCATGGCCAGCAAGGACACAGCTGTACAGGACAGTGCCAGTGGCGATTGCCACATCTTTGCACTGCATGGCTCCATGATCCCGGCAACAGTTGGAAGGTAGGTCCTACCAGCACTGAAAAACCTGGGAGCATCAAGGATACGGCAGTTGTCCGTGCCGTCAACTGCAGTGAAGATCGCGAGCAACCGAAGAAACATGTAGAGAGCAAGAGAGGAAGAGAGAGAGAGAGATAGAGACAGGGAGTCTGTATGAGAGAAAAAGTGGCCCTAGCACACAGCCTTTCAGCTCTTCATGACAAAATTGGATGCTGCAGCCTCCCCGTGAAACTCAGGCTGCTATCTTCGCTGCACGAAGACCTCATGCACTTCCAGCGGCAGCTGCCACTTCCACCCAGCCAGCAATCTTCTTTGCAATGTTCCACCTGGGTCTTAGCACGTGCGACCTAACTACGTACAAATATTATATATATATATATATCTACCGAGCAACATCTCGGCCAGGTTCTCATCAGGCTTGAAAGGCAGGGTGAGGCAGTCGTAGGCGTTCGCCTGTTCGAAGCTTGCAGGCGTTGGGTTTTTGGGGAAGGGGGTCTGGTTGTAAGTTTCAGGGTTTACACTTAACGGTTTAATTTGTTGGGAGATTCGCGAAGGGGGCTAATGGTCGGGTGTTTGGATGTGTATATCGACAAGAGATCTTTGTGTTGCAAGATCTGGGTTCAGAGCTGGAGCCGAGTGCATGATCTTATAATAAGATGCTACTGATTTATGGCAAGCGGCCTTCAGATAGAGACCATGCTGTCGCTTCACAATGGAGAATCGCGCCGGGTCCACATTTGCAATGTAGAATGCACCAACGAACCTCGGCTTAATGCATTCTGTGCTGTGTATACCTTACCAGTCATCATATCCCAGGACACAGCTTGGAAGCCAAGTGGCAGCACTCCGATTGTGCAAGCATTCGGACGGTCGGCCAGGAGACGGGGGCTGGGCTTCAGAGTGTATGACCTTGGCGGGTACAATCCCGAAAAACCTGAATCCCTAATACCCCTCAACCCACAGAGCTCCAAATGTGAAGTTGAACCCGCAATCCCTAAATTCATCCAGAAAACGAGATATTCGCATACACAGTTGCCGGGGGGATTCTCATCGATCGATCAGACTCACGGATCTTCTTCAGGCCCTCGACGATAGCATCTCTTTGTGCCTCCAACGGCAAAGGGTTAAGGGTTGGGGCTTGGGCCCAAAGATTCTTGGGACATGAACTTGTTCGGGGATTACAATTCCTAGAACTGCTGGCCTCGGCCCTCTGCAGGGACTTAGGCTTCGGTCCGTCTTTTGGCGGCGGTGGCGGTTTCGTGCGTGCGAACTGCGGCGTCCAGCCCGGTGATCTGCCCGGCGTTCGCGACTCGGGCGACTGTTGCACAGCCTGACCATAATGCAAGCCAAAATGTATAGTGCTTTGTGGGCACCGAAACAGCCTGCTTCACCTTCTTGCTCTTGGCCTTGGGCATTGATTTTGCTTTTCCTTTCGGCTCCTGGCAACAGGCTGGTAAAGCGACATGCAGTCATGCACACAAAATTCTCGTGTCCTGGCGGGGCGTGCTCACAGCTTCAAACTCTTTCTCCAAATTTTTTTTCGGAGTTTCATAGACCTTCTCCTCCTCTGTATCCTTGGGCCTGGCTTTGGGTCGGGCTTTGCTTCGGATGGCTTTGGCTTTGGCTCCCTCCTGGACCTTCGCCTCCTCTGAGGCTGTCTTCTGCTTCTTGCTTGGCTCGCCTCCCTCGTCCTCGCCTCTCACGGCCTGCTTTATCTGCTCATCCTCCTCTAGGAGCTCTTCCTCAAGAGCATCGGCGCCTTCTGTGTCTTCCGCCTCTTCAGCGGCCTTTCGTTTCTCTCCCTTCGCCTTCGCCTTTGCTCCTCCCTTTCCCCTGCCCTTGCCTTTTCCCTTCTTCGGCTGCGCCTGGCTCTGCCTCAGTCCTGCTCGCAGAGCTTTCTGCGCCTGTCAACAATTCATGTAGAATCTTGCAAAGGGTCTAGGCTGATGATGGGCGACATGATACAGGGTCTGGCTGGGCTTGCCTGCAGGACTTCTTCCAGCATGCCGAATTTCTCTGCGAGCTCCATGGATGCGAGGTCGGCCTGTTCTTGAAGTGATCCCCCAACCTCAGGAAGATTGGGTTTCAAAGGCTTCCGATCCTTAGCACCGCCATGAATGCAGTCGGGACATGGATCTATGACCGACGAACAACTATATATAAAGTCCAGTCGCTTTGAACGTACCCTTGTCAACAGTCTCACGATCTTCTCGACTGTCATTGGCCACGGGCTCCTGGAGATACAGCTTGGATGTAAGTGCCTTTCAAAATTTGGGTTACCATGCATCGTAATAACTGATGATGTGGGCTCCACACACGTACATGTACACAAGCCTCGGCACCAGGAGAAGCTGCTATCATCGCTGCATTGGAGCGGCGAATCACAGGCTCCTGGGCAGCTTATAAATTGAAATAAATTTAGATCCCAGTGTCATGGATATCCTTCGAAGATTCGCTTGCCTTCTTTGTCCCGGGCCCAGGAGGATCTGACTCCTGACCATGCATATTAGAGGTTTCTGCTACGGGGAAGATCGTGCATAATGGGCCAGCATACTTCCTCCTGCTCATCCATGGGTGTCACCTCCATCGCCTCGCCGCTGCCCTCCTGCAGAATTCTAGCTTCGAAACTAGATCTCATGATCACATGAACAACCCTATAGATGCAAGAGCTCCTCATCTGAAGATATCGTCTCCAAGGGCACGGTCTTGTGCAAAACGAAGAGGACTTCCTCCTCCTCCCAGCCCTCATTCTTCTCCTCCTGGCCCTCTTGCTTTGACTTTGCATGTGTCTCCTTTCTCTCCTCCTTTGGCTTGATGTTTCGAGTCTTTCTCACAATCTCTTTGAGATCATCCATGCGGCTGTGTCCACTCCTGCCGTGAGCTGAATATATGTACACTGATCATGCAATATCTCACACTCCGATGAGTCCTCGATGCAGTGTTCTGCCGTGTGCGCCGAACGACATAAGCCGCCAGGGCTCTCTGCAGACCTCCTTCGGTTTCAGCCCAAGCCTAGGATAGAGTTAATAGGGATACATTTTTGGCGATAAAGCACATGCATGGGATGGTGCTGGCAAGGAACTTCCAGCTCCGACTTCGAAGCATTCTTTCGGCACAGTTCTTTGTCCTTGGCCACCTTCACAAGAGCCGCCTGCCATCATAACCGAACATGTTCGAAAGATTGCAATTGAGTATCAAAACTCCAAGCAGGCCTGAATATCAAGCTTGTTCACCGGATGGTGGATGAGGGACAGGAAACCCAGCAGGAATTCATAGTTCGCATCATTCTCGACCTGCAGAATCCCAAGACCCCGAAAATTTTCTGTAATGATATATAGGGCGTACATTAATCAGCAACCTCGGTCTCGCCGATGCTGGATTTCTTGATATCCAGCATTGTGAAGTTGCATGGCACCTTGCACATACAATTGTGGTAACCCGTAGCACCCCTACCAGCCGCTACTTAACAATTAAATACACTGCATCCAAGCTACTTTTCCCTTTGCCAGGATCCGGGCCAACTTCTGCGGTCCCAGACACAGATCCTTGGCCAGGCTTTCCCACCGCTCCTTTATAAAGTCCTCGTCGAGGATGGCATTGTAGAATCCCTGAGAAAGGGGGGGAGCTGGAAGGCTTGCAGGCTGAGATATGATCGAACTTACTTTCAAGCCTCAAGCAAGCGGACGGTTGAAGCAGAAGTCGGAGGCATCTCGGGGAAGCTGATGACACCAGTCTTACACCCCCAACTGGACCGGGCCCCAGAAGTCTATAGCAACATGCGATCTGATATGGAATCATATGGGCCCTCAAGCCACAAGCCGGAATGCATCACTGCTGATCATGATATACAGAATCCCTGCTCTTGAGCACACAAATCTCAGGAGTGGCAGCGCTTGGATCAACTGCATTGCAATCGCTGACCGCTGAGCATACGAAAATGAGCCGGCATCACCTGGGGACCATTCATCTAGGGCCTTTCGTCGCTCCGCGAATCCTTATATAGGAATAGACCAGGGCTCGGATTGAAATCGCAGCTTATATGTGATGGAATAACATTTATGACGAGCCACTTGTCTGAAGAGCCTTCTTCATGCATCCAGGAATAGAAGGCACCGACCAGCAGCATCACCAAACACCGCTTTCCGGCGCCAGGCGAAAGAAAGCATGGATCAGCAGAACCAGCAAGCACCGGCCATGAGAATTCAGGAATTCTTTATTTTCATGTGAATGAAAAGAAATGCTCATGATTATAATGCCTTCAGCTCGTCAACATTGGGTCCGCCCAAGGCTCCAACTGGATTAAGATCATGCTGATTTCTAGTTGTATACATATATTGAGCTGAACCTATGGACCCGGCCAAGGCTCCAATTGGATGAAGATCATGCTGGTTTTAGAGCAGCTACATGCATTCAGCTGAAGTTTTGGACCCGCCCCAGGCTTGTACTATAAACCTCGCAAAATCTCTTTAAAACCCAGATCAATCAACTGGAAATGCAACCTGGAATCCTCATGAAATCATGCGGGCACACTGCTCCAAGCCAGCTTCCGGATGCAGGTGGCTTTTTCGGGGTCGTGGCTTAGGAGGAGGTTATATTTCTATGCAGGCGGTTCGTTCTAGTTTAGAACAGCCCTGTGAAACGAGGCGGTTGATCCACAGGGAGTAGTAATAATAGTAGTAGTGGTACTAGTGGCAGTCGTGGTGCTCGTAGCAGTAGTATGGGCAGGCGGAGTAGGAGTAGGAGTAGGAGTAGGAGTAGGAGTAGGAGTAGGAGTAGGACAGGAGTAGGAGTAGGAGTAGGAGTAGCCGTAGCCGTAGCCGTAGCCGTAGCCGTAGCCGTAGCAGGAGGAGTAGCAGCAGGAGTAGCAGTAGGAGTAGCAATAGCAGTAGCAGTAGCAGGAGCAAGAGTAGGGGTAGGAGAAGGAGTAGGGGCACGGGCAGGGGCAGGGGTAGGGGTAGGAGTAGGGGTAGGAGTAGGAGTAGCAGTAGATGTTGTTGTTGCGGTTCTAGGCAGCAGGAGGACTAGGAGTAGGAGTAGGAGTAGGAGTCCTGCTCCTGCTCCTGCTCCTGCTCCTGCTCCTGCTCCTGCTGCTGCTGCTGCTGCTGCTGCTCCTACTCCTAACGTCCTGCTCCTTCTCCTGCTTCATACCACGTACTCCCCATACCCTCATACCCTTTACTCCCTAGACCTAAACCCCAAACCTCGTGCCCTCAAACTTCACTGAACTAATTCCTGCATGCCCGTAAAGGTCATTTTTAGAACCGTCCGCCCCCTTCGTTTCAAAGCTAAGCTCGGCTCGACGGAGCAAAAGGATCGGAGCCCAAGTTGCAAATGAGGTGGTTTGAGCTCTAGGGGTTAAGGATTTGGGGTTTAGGATATTCGGGTTTAGGGTGTATCATAGAGTCTAGTTGAGAGTTGAGGGCGATTTCGGGAGTCGTTTTGCTTGTATGGTGGCAGCTTTCAGGTAGTTTCGGCCACTCAGGATGACACAGGATTAAGCACTTACTTGGAGGATCATGGGACTTTGTAAGTAAGGTTATAAGTACCTTAATTAGCGTTATAAGTAGAGTTACCCTAATTCTAACCCTAGTTACTAAGTCCCATGATCATTTAAGTAGGCTTTAGACATTTTGCGTGTAGGATTTGGCTACCTGTTGAGTCTACGCTTTGCATTGCACATGAGGCGAGGTCGGGATGCGCACTGGAATGGCTCTAGAAAACTGGAATAGGGTTCTTGGGTATAGTTTAAAATATCTAAAACAAGGAACCCTAAGGAACAGCAGTAGCAAGTAATCAGGTTTCTACATTCTCATTGAGTGCTTGGCATCTTTTTGTATGGTTTTTGTATTTAGGGCGTCGGAGGATTGCTAAAATGTTTCTGCTGCTGTTAGTGTGATCACTACATTCATATTCCTATGATTCTTCCGAGTACTGTTGCTCAGCTACTCTATGGTTCGGGATCATATGGGAGTTTCCAAAAATATGGGACCCTAGTATAGTACTCTAAATAATAGGATCCTTATTATAAGGACCCCAAGAGAAGGTACCCCTAATTTTCGGAAACTCCCTACCATAATCCCTATTATAGAACCCTTATAGATCCCTTATACTTAGGTACCCCCAACTTTGGGAAACTCCCATATCCTTGTCAGCCCTCTCGTAGTTGGTTGCAGAGCTAGAGGTTCGAACGAATCGCTTGGGATCGGAAGGGTTTCGGGCGTAGAAGCTTAGGGTTTCGGGCGTAGAAGCTTAGGGTTTCGGGCGTAGGGGCTTAGGGTTTTGCAACATTCAGGAATAGGGTTTAGGGTTTAGGGTTTAGGGTTTAGGGTAAACCTGCTTCTCACCGAGCCCAAGAAGGTAGAGGAATCCTGCGCGAAGCTTATGCTCGCGTCCTTTTCGAAGCCGCTACTTTACGCCAAAGGCTCCGAACTCCGTCGGAAACAGAAATGGATACCCCTCAAAGACGCCTGGAGCCTTTTGCTAAGGTCTCCGAGCCGTAGCGACGAGCTGTTTTAACATTTCGGGTTCAGGGTTTAGGGTTTCGCGTGTAGGGTTGTAGGCGCACGGCTGCCCAAGTAAGGTTACACCCTACAATTGCCCTAAGCCCATAAGCCCGTATTCCACCCTAACCCCTAAATTCTAAACCACCAGACCTGACAGCCCTGCGAAACCTGCAAACCCTTAAATTGCACCGTATAGCCTCTGAATCCTGAAAGACCATAACACCCCAAAAACGCAAACCGCAAAACCCCTACGGAGCCCAGGCTACCCTTGGCCAACGAAGAACCCTTGCAGAACAAGTATAGGACGCTTCTGGGCCTGTTGAGAACCCAACATAGCAGGCTGAACTACTACGGTTGATGATATAAATCCTGCATTACCCCAAAATAAGGAATGTACCATAATTCCCATAGTTTAGGGTCCTTAAGGTAATGCAGGATTTATATCATCAACCGTAGCAATACCATCGATTAATATGCGTTCCTTACTATAGTTCCGCTTTGTACCACAGAGCCCTAGTCCAGTTGCTAAGGCCCCTTTTCACACCCTCTAACCACAAGAAAGCAAAGGTAGATACGGAGACAAACCCCAAACGCAAAACCATGAACCCTAATCACTAAACCCTAAGCCCGAATCCCTAAACCCCCAACCCCTAATCCCTAAACCCTAAACCACAATCCGTAAACCCTAAACCCTAACCCCTAAACCGCAGGCCCTAAAATCCCTAAACCCATCCCTGGTCCTTCAACCCCAGACCCTAACTAATCCCTAAACCCTAAGCCCCGTTATGCCTAAACCCTAAGCCTACTGTAAACTGAGCTTTTAAGTAACCAGGGAGAAAAAAGTATAATCTTGTATTTCATAGAGTTTCTTTCAGAAAAAAGGTATTAAAGTATGGTACCCCAAAGCCCAGTAAACCCTGAATATTGATCCCTAAACCCTAAGACCTACAAACCCTAAACCGTAACTAATCCCTAAACCCTAAACCCAAACTATTCCCTAAACCCTATAAGCCCCATTATCCCTGAAAAAAGGGTAGTATATAGTATGGTACTCCAAAGCCCAGTATGGCACAGGGAGATGCGGAGACCCTAGGCATGCCCAGGAAGGTCCGAAGGTCTCCGGATCAGATTCACCTGGCCCACAGATGCGTCGAGTTTGTAGGGTTTAGGGTTTAGGGTTTGGGGTTTAGGGTTTGGGGTTTAGGATTTGGGGTTTAGGGTTTAGGGTTTGGGGAACGAAAAGGTTAACATTTCCGGTTATATAGGGACTATACTACCCAAAAAAGGTTAAAAGTTACCGACTCTACTGCTATACGTTAGTTATGGTCTAGGCTTTAGGTTTAATTTAATTTGTTTTTTAAAGTGAGTTTAGGGTTGAGGATGGTTTAGGGTTTAAGGTTCTTAAACGTGGGTTGAAGTTAAGGGTATAGGTTGTCTTCCTACGCAGCGGCCGCTCATCCATGCTCAGATGGCGCCACCTCACACCAGGGTTTGTGGTACGGTTGATGATATAAATCCTGCATTACCCCTAATAAGGAATGTGCCATAATTCCCATAGTTTAGGGTCCTTAAGGTAATGCAGGATTTGTATCATCAACCGTAGCGGCACATTTCGCGTACTTTTCGCGTTGAGCGCCTTTCCTTGCCAGCTGTGACAGGACTCGGTGAGGCCGGAAGTTCTTTTCACCCACTGTGATGATACTGTATCACAGGCAACCACCCCAATCATTTCCTGTTAGGGTTCAGGGCTTACGCCCAGGTGGGCCCTTTTTGGATCCCGGCCGTGCCTTGGCAGCTTCCCAGACCCCCGGAAGGATCCAAAAAGTAGATCCCTTAATGGGGGTTCCTAACTGTAAATAGCCTTAGTAGTACTGGGGGCCCCAAATTAAGGGATCTACCTTCTAGATACTCCCGGGGGTCTGGGTTTGTAAGGCAGGCTTTATGGGGGCGGTGAAGACTCTTTGGGGGCCTCTTGGGGGCCCCCGCTGGCAGATGTTTGGGGGCCGCGGGATCGGCCCAAGGTTTAGGGTTTGGGGTTTACTTGGAGGATCATGGGACTTAGTAAGTAAGGTTATAAGTACCTTAATTGGGGTTATAAGTAGAGTTACCCGAATTATAACCCTAGTTACTCAATCCCATGATCCTTTAAGTAGGGTTTGCGTTCGCAGATTTTTGGCCGACGGCCCTCGTCGTTTGAAGTTTTGGCTTGGGGTGCTTCCATTTTTTTGTGGAGCGGGAAAGGCTCCAAACGCTTGCAGAGGGGTGTGAGCACTGTGTTTAAGGTGATGCCGTCTAGGGTTTAGGGTTTAGGGCTGAGGGTTGGGTTCTGTGGGTTCCTTTTCGAAGGGTTCCTAGAGGGCTTCACTGTAAGGTATTGTAGACTCTACATGATGAAAAATGATGACCAAAATGATGGAAAGAAGGAGAATTAACTCTTTTTAACTTCCCAGCCTCTCCACACGAGACTCTCATAATTGTAGAGGGTTTGGGGTGTAGGGTTTCCGGCTTAGGGCTTCGGGTCACCGGAATTAAACCTAAACGCTGGCATCCCCCAACCCCTAAAGCCTAAAGGCAGTCGCGTATGGCAGCGTAAAGTAGACTGAAACTAACAAAGCATCCAAGCCTACCCTAAACCCTAAACCCTAAACCCTTAGGAAGCAGAGGAAGGCCTGAAGTTGTGATTCCGATGCTTTGAAAGGTGACGTCTACAACGGCTTTAGCTTTCGGGTGTAGACTTTAAGGTTTAGGGTTTAGGGGTTTAGGGTTTAGGGTTTAGGGGGTTTAGGCACTAAGATCTCGGTTTTAGGGGATTTGGAGTTTAAGGCCTAAGGCGTAAAGTTTGGGATTGAGTACTTGAGGTTATGAACGGACCGGACCATCCACCTAAGCAAGCGCCGATTCGAAACCCTGCAGCAGGGACAACGTAGACGTAGACAAAATTAGTTGAGAACTTCCACACACTCCCTCCATTTTTGTACACAATCCCAAACCGAAATCGCAAGCCTTGTCTATACTACCCCTAAGAACATGTCAGATAAGACCCTAAGCCCTAAAGACCCGAAACACCTAGACCCAGGCACGCTGATTCACTAACACCCTGAACCCCATATGCTTCGACATAGCCCGTCACACAGGGCCGCTTCGGACTTCGACCCCAAGCTCTAAAGGGAACTCCAGAAAGTTGGAATATGGAATAATGGCAGGATCCCCTATAATTTACCATAAAGGGGTTAGGATAATCATATTCCAACTTTCTGGCTTCTACTGTAAGGCAAGACACATTCGGCACGAGGATGGAATTGCCACTGCCAAGGATGACCTTGGGGAAGCTATGAATGGCTTGTCTTCAGATGCCGCTCCACACGCGCCACACGCAAAGTGCTGAGTTAATGAAGAATGCTGATACATGTGTCGTACCTAGAAGCCACACGCAAAGTACTGAGTTAATGAAGAATGCTGATACATGTGTCGTACCTAGAACACGCTCCTTATCGGGATGATTACTGACAACTATTTTTTTAGCAGCGCAAAGGATATTATGGAACACGAGCATACAGCACATTGCAATGGAAGTTTCAAGATGTTTCAAGGGCAACCAATGATTGACTCTAGCCTTATGTAGATCTCTGCTGGAGCATCATACTTAATCACGACATATCATATTGTAAAAAGTGCTGTAAATCATAACTGCACACTGTCTTGTATTATGCTGTATTGTACTGCAATGTGTCGTATCATTCCATATCATAGATGATGCCATATCACATCATGCCGTAGCTTATAATACCGAATCATAACATACCATGTCATATCACCTCATATCATAGCAGGCCATCTTGTACTATCTTAAAAATATACCAGAGAATACAATATTACGATATGATATACCATGCTGCATTCCATATATCATACAACACAATATCATAATGTATTCAGTTCTGGTCTATGCTGTATTCTGCTACCATACATTAATATTAACAACTCTGTTGTATGATATGGTATATCTGCTGAGGGGCAACGGTTTGCCCTATGGTGCAACGCTCACAACCCTGAACGCAACACGCTAGAGGTACCATGCTCTTGTTTATGGGCAGATGATACACTAGTTACAATCTACTGTCCCCGGAATTTCGCGGTTTCGGGCCCGCAATTGAAACCTAATTTAAAACTTTGGGGGGGGGGGCCTAGGATTGTATTAATTAAGATAAAGCCAAGACTACAGCAGTACTGCTCAAACCGAAAAGACCAGAGCTTTAGATTTTAGGGGTTCAGGGCTTAGGGCTTCGGGCTTTAAGGCCGTAGGGTTTAAGGCTCAAGGTTTGGGGCTTAGGGCTGTAGGGCTTTAGGTTTACGGTTTCGGCACTGTCTGCTCTACAGCCGGAACGGCTGCGTAGGAAACGGTCGTTGTTTACTTGTCTGACTGCCTGGCTCAATACTGATTACTGTCAATCCGACTCATACCCGGGTGCCCCGAAACCCCCTAATATCAAAACAAACTCCCGCAAATCATGCTTTATCTTAGGTGGAGGGGTGGGTTTAATATTGGGGGGAAGGGATTAAGCTACTATGATATACTATAGTATACTAGATCTTCGAGCACCATCGCCAAACGACCTGGAGCTAACTCTCCGGCCATGTTGCAGTGTATGGCACTGGTCCGCAGCGATTTCTCCCTCGCCACAGGACCTGCCGAAAAGAGTCCAAGGTTCAATGCCGAACCCTAGATCCTAAATTCGAGATACCCTATGTGGGTGGTTGTCAAAACTATGGCCCCTCTTTGAGTCCCTAACATAATACGGCACCTAATATTTAGGGTACCCAAAAAGGGACCTTAATTTTGACAACTACCCATGTAAATCCTGGCGACCTTGGGCTATGATCGTCGTCATTCGGATTTCGGTGTTGAGCGCAGCGTTAAGCGTTGAGGCTGAACAATCACCCAAGGGGTCCAAGTACTCCCTATTTAGATACTTTAAGGCCTTACTAGGTATCAAAAACCATAAATCAGGACTACTTGGACCCTTAGGGTCAACTAAAGGAAACGGGGCTTGAGCTCGGGCTATGCCTGTGTCGATCTTTGAGGTTCAGCCTGCGTACGAAGTACTTAGGGCCTGGTCTTATAAGGGTCACATACCTTAGATTGTTGGTTGCGGTAGAGTTTGGTTGCGGTAGAGCTTTAAGTGGGTAGAATATGCAGTGCAATCATGTAAGAGTATTCTGAAGCTGTAGAACATAGAAAGCTTGTTTTTTGCAAATGTACTTGTAGCGTAACGTATCTGCATGGGTCTGCAGACCCAGCAGTCTGAAGGTGTTGTTACACCGATAACATTTTGCCCTATGTAGCACTACCTGGGGTGCTAATTAGACTAGGGTTATGAAGTAGGACATACTACAAAGGTGTCATAATTGCTATCATTCCCACCTTGCCTTCAATCCCAAGTGTTCTAAACACCATACCACCTTCCGCCCCCGCCAAGATAACGTAGGCGCCTTCATAATTAAAATAGGGTTGTGGGGGTTCCTTATTATCACTAGGTTGGCCCTCTAAAGTGACCCTAAAGCCTCTGAAAGATATTCGTAAATAGTATCCTCCAAAGCCCATAAAAGGGAAAATATATAATGTCCCAAAGGCCTAAGTAGAAAATTGTATAGTTATAGTATAATGTACCCCAAACCCTGTTCTAATTATCAAGACTTCCGGCGCCAAGAGTCTAGGGTTGCGGGATGTTTGGGGCTTTGCTTTTTGCTTTGGAGTTTCTGGCATTATAAAGGGGTCAGGGGTCAGGGTTTAGGGTTTAGGGTTGTAGGGTGTAGGGTTCACATCGGGTTTAGGGTTTAGGCTTTAGGGTTTAGGCTTGAAGGTTTGGGGTTTAGGGCTGTCGACAAAGCCCAAGCGAAAGACGAAAGACACGAATTCAGGTGGACAGGTACCCTGCGAGGAGCGTAGACGCGCCTTGAATCCACAACTTTCCTCTGCCCAGATGCTTCAATCCTTCAAGATCTTATGTAAATGATCAACCCTCCTTGATGCCAAATGCCAAGGACTTACAGCCCAGCACATTGGGCTGGAGTGCACGGCCTCTTTCACCACGCCCCGCTCCCAGCCGGTCCTTTCGAACGAGGATGAGGGTGTAATGTAGGGGCTTAATAATTAGGATTAGAATAGGGTTTTGGGCTCCGTTATAGTAAAAACACAACAAGACACCGTAAGGAATAGCATTGGTAATTATGTAGGCTTCTATATTAGCGCTTTCGATTCAGGTCTTAGCTGTTAGCGAGACTTCTTCGGCAGTGCAGATCAAGATGGAGCACGATCTACTGCAGGCTGCCTGGGTGCAGTTTACGATGTACTGGTAGCCCATGAAGCTTGCAGTGTCTGTTTTGGAGGGGGGCTCCTTATCACGCATAGAACGTCTATGTCCAAAACCCTCTAAAATCGAAATCCTAAACCCCACATACCCTACAGCCAATGCCATAAACCATCCTAAAGCGCAAGCCCGCAAGAGTTCAATCTTCTCGTTGTGGTCTCTGCCCGCAACTCCAGGGCACGAAACCCCTTATCCTTCTAGGATACCCAGTAACCTAAGAATAAAAAGGCCTCTCCTTTTGGTATTGGGTAACTTTATAAGGAACCCAGGACTACAAAAAGGGAATAAGGGTACTACTGGGCATCCTAGCTTCTCAGGTTTCTTGGTATTGTAGGGACCCAAAAAAGCACGTAAGCAAAACTAAGGCTAGGGATAGCCCATATAAACCCCCTTATAATGGGGCCCAATAAGGTGGGGATATCCCCATCAAATGCTTATGCTTATGTGCTTTTTGGGTCCCTGACATTGACCCTACTATCCCAAAGCCTACTTCGGAGCGGAAGCGGCAGGGGGCTCCCTAAACCCTAAACCTATCTTATCTTGCGGATCTCAAGGGCCTATGGGGGTTTGAATTTCCATCTATGGTAGATAGCTGCGATCCAGCGTTGACAGCAGTTCAGCTGTTTCGGCAACTGGCTTCACGGCTCTAGGTTTGAGGCTTGAATGACCTAGGACTGCAGGCTCTGATGCTTGCGGCTCGGCGTCTGCATCTTGCATTCCACATGGTCATTCACGCGGAACTGAGGTTCGTCCTGGCAACGAAAGCCCGACCTAAACCTCTAAACTGAGTCATTACTATGAGAACTATGGAATTCGATTAAAGTTATCATAGCAGATACGATCCATAAACAATGAAGAAGGAAAGACACTTTCGTCGTGATAGCAAGTTGAACTACAGTAGCTTCGAGAACCGACCGTGGGCTCTTGAAGCAGGAGGCCGTTAAATCCGCCATGGCTTAGGGTTGTGGGTTCAGACTTTCGGGTTTAGGGTTTAGGTTAGGGCCTGATATTTCTAGGGGATTAAGTTCTGGAGCTACTTGCCGATTGTAGCCCATGACAATCGGTCTGTAAGTCCGGCCGGCCTCCCATACGCCAAAACACCGTTCGATTTATGTTCAGGCCACTTTTTCTGAGGGTCTCAGATGGTCTTCGATGTCCGGAAGTCCTATGTTTCTTCTTGTTATGTGTCATATGAGTGTACGGTTGAGGGGTTTAGGGTTTAGCGCTATCTTGCTGAAGGTTTCAAGATTACAGGACCCCAAACTCTGTCCCTGACGTGCCTCAACATCCGGGTCGAAAGCGGGCCTCACAAGCCAAAGGGGTGAGAACCCTGGGGTTTAGGCTTTGAAGTGTGGGTTTGAGGGTTTAGGACATAGGGTTTCAGGGTTTAGTACAGGGCTCAGGTTTCTCAAAGCGGGTCTGCTTGCAGGATTTCGAGTTCAGGTCTTTGGGGCATCGCTCAGGTCTGCTTAGGGTTTGAGATTCTCAAGCTTGCCGTGACGGTCTTTGGTTTGAGTGTGCAAGGTTTGAGGCAGGCTTGTCGTGGCCATCAGGGTCAGCATCACCTCCATCATCGCCAACATCCTGCGCAGCAGCTGCAGCAGATACACGATCATCTTCACCACCAGAACAAACACAATATGGGAGTTTCCGAAACAGGGGCCCCTAATATAGCACCCTAAAATAGTAGGAACCTTATTTTCAGGATCCCAACCTCCCATATCGTGGTCAGCATTCTCACGTCGTTTGCAGCACGGCACCTTCGTCACCAAGGCAAACCCCGGGAGTCCGCACATGGAACTCCCTGCAGCGGCACCCAACAAGCACCAAGGCACCCTAAACCCAAAGCCTAAACCCTCATTTAGGATCCTGATCAAGAAACCCTGGGCCTACAACCCCAGAATAGTAGGGTTCATATAAGGAACCCTAATAAAGGCCCAAGGTTTCTCAATCAGGTTCCTACATTATACAAGCTCCCTGAAGGAACCCTTACAAAACACCAAGCTAAACCCTGAGATCGAGTCAACACAAGCTCCCTGAAGGAGCCCTGAAAGCACCAAGGCACCTTAAACCCTAAACCCTGCAATAGAACATACACACAAGCTCCCTTGAAGGAGCCCTGAAAGCACCAAGGCACATCAAGGCCAGGCGTGGGTACCAGATCTTGCAGTCGCAGGGTCCGCAGGTTTCTACCAAGGCCTCTGTTCTCCAAGGGGAAAAGGAGGGACCCTTAACGGGGACCCCTAAGTATATACCCTTAATATAGCTATTATATACCCATTATATAGCCCATTGTAGGGTAGGGGTCCCCATTAAGGGTCCCTCCTTTTCCCCTTTGATGTTCCAAGCGGGAGAATTTGGCTTGAAGTGCAACGGACTCTAAGTTTCGGGCTTAGGGTCGAGGGCTTATTAGGGTTGGGGGTTTAGTGGCCAAGGCCTCTGTTCCAAGCGGGAGTGAGAGCTGCAAATTTTGGTGAAAGTGCATCGCACTGCAAGTTCAGGGTTAGGGTTTAGGGCTTGAGGTTGAGGGATTAAGGGTCGACTTCGCAGAATTCGAAGCTCTAGGTGCCATCGGGGTGAATCCTGATGTTAGAATCCGCGGCTTCATTCGGACTTCAACGGGTCTGCGGCACAAGATTGGCAGTGCTTCTACCGCGCCAGGGTTCTGCGAAGGCATTGGTCCGCATTGAAACGGCCGAGCCAGTGAAGTATGGTTCTGGGCTTCTAAGTAACCAGGGAGAAAAAAGTATAAACTCTTATTTCAGAATGGTTCCTTTAATCCAGAGGGTCCAAGTACTCCCTATCTTTGTACTTTCAAGCCTTTTTAGGTACCAAAAACCATCCATAAGGACTACTTGGACCCTTAGCGTAAGAAAAAGTATATAAAGAAATCATATTAGGGAACCCTAAAAAGGTAGGGTCCTCAAGGGTCCAAGTAAAGTATGGCTCTCCAAAGCCCCGGGTTACATCGAGGGCAGAGTCGGCCCACCCTTTTGTCACTAGCATAAATCACGGAGCACTTGCGATTCGTACTGTTGATGGACAAAATCCTGCACTACCCATTATAAGGAATATACCATAGTTCCCATAGTTTAGAGTCCTTAGGGTCATGCAGGATTTTGTCCATCAACAGTAGTTCAGGAATATTGAGAAAAAGCGCCCTTTAAGGGTTTAGGGATTAGGGTTTAGGGTTCAAGGTTTAGGGTTTCAGGAATGTTGAGCTGAAAGCTCGGAATGAAATCTGCCACCACGCATACAAAGGAGACAGTATTGTTTTTGCCACGAGCCACCAGTATTATTGCTATGGTACTTAGGTTGTCGTACTTCTACAGCACAGCCAACCCTGACGGTGAACTCTCGATGCGCCACGGTCCTCGTAAGGAGACGTCAGCCACCATCCTAGAATTGAGGCAAGCGGCTGTGTCATCTGAAGGATCTATCCTTTGCAGCAGCTCAAGCACCACATGAAAACAGGCTGGCTCTCGGTGCTTGCTACTTAAAGGATACGACTTAATAACTAGGGTTATAATTAGGGTAACTCTACTTATATCTACTTATAACTCCAATTAAGGTACTTATAACCTTACTTACTAAGTACCCTAAACCCCTAAACCCTATAACTCTGGATTCCAATCCAACGCGACTGAGCCTGCCAAGCGGCTGGAGAACCATCCCCTCACGTCCCAGGTGCTTCTCGGCACCGGAACTCCTGTCTCCCAGTCCAGGGTATGGTTCGAGCTTCGGGTCAAGAGTCTTTAGGGTTTAGGGTTTTTATGGCTTAGGGTTTAGGGTTTAGGGTTTAGGGTTTAGGGTCAAGAGTCTCAGGTTTTCGGGTTTTGGGGTTTCAGGATTCATTTGCAGCTCAAAAGTTCGGAGAAGTGCGGTTGGCTTCGGACGTGAAACAGACCCCAGAACCCCTAAAGCCTCATTGAAGCCTATAATCCCAAGCCCCTGAATCCCCAGATCCTGAACCCCCAGGAGCCCTGACCTCCAAAACCCTGTAGGGTTTAGGGTTTGGGGTTTAGGGTTTAGGGTTTAGGGTTTAGGGTTTGGGGTTTAGGGTTTAGGGTTTAGGGTCTAGGGTTTAGGGTTTTTATGGCTTAGGGTTTAGAACCTCGAAAAGTTGGAAACCGGATCGAGGACAAGTAGTGCTGAGATTCAATATATATTACTCTCAAGGATTCAAGCTATTGGGTTTCCAACTTTTGGGCTTCGACCTAAGGCCCAACGCTCCGAGCCCTTCGCCAGAAGCTCTGAGCCGCCACCGCTGAATGACCCGTACCTGGACCCCGAAAGTATGTAGAATAAAAGCCCAATTTAGCGGCCTTGGGCCATTCTGTTACCTACTTTGGGGGGGGTGTACGTAAGCACAAAAATCACGGCACCGACTGTGCTGCTGCGGCAGGTTCTTTTCTGTGGCTCGGGTTTCCCTGCGTATTGGCTCACAGCTTCGATGCTTTCGGGGTTAAGGGTTAACGGATTTTGGGTGCAGGGTTTACGGCAATCAGGAATACGAGGGATTCTGGTCTCAGGGACCTGAGGATCCAAAAGCCCCAGACCATAAACCTGAAGCCCAAGCAAGAAAGCTCCGAAAGCCCAAACCGGAAAAGCATAAACTAATCCCAAAGTTTCAGGAAGTGCGGACTGCGGTCCACATGACGCCACCACAGCAGCCCGGGCGGCTACACTGGCAGGGCCTCGAGTATGGCCCCTTATGCTGCCTGCTTTGTGACTACTGGGGGGACGGGGTTAGGTTGCTGCTGGGCGCATGGAGGTTGTTGCTACTGTTGCTACTGGTGCTACCGCTACTTTCGCTGTTGCTACTCCTACTGTTGCTGTTGCTGCATCTGTTGCTGTTGCTGCTACTGCTAGTAAACACTACTACAGATGACAAGAAGAAGAACCTACGAGCAGGATCTATTGAAACAGCAGCAGCCATCATACATTGCAGGCAGCATTTGCATTAAACCAAGATAGAACCAGGTAGAGATAGAGACCAGACTAGGGCATCAAACGTATCTCTCCGTTTAAAGGCAGAAACTTCGGGCATGCATGTTCGTTTAGGGCAGGGTGCCAAGTTGCTTTCCTGGGTTCTTGTGAAGTTACGGAGTTTAATTTAAGTTACCATAACAGGGATCTGTAGAAAATTGTATCGTTTCTTTATTATGGTAGCTTAACATAAACCCCTTAACAAAAACCCAGTCTCCTACTTAAAGGATCATGGACTTAGTAAGTAAGGTTATAAGTATCTTAATTGGGGTTATAAGTAGCTATAAGTAGAGCTACCTTAATCTTAACCTTACTTACTAAGTGTGGGAAATTTAGACCATGGAAGTCCCCATCGGAGATGACGGTGAGCGACCAACCCATGATCCTTTAAGTAGACCCTAAAGCCTAAACTCCATAGATGGCTTTAAGGAACCCTATAGATCCCTTTTAAAGAGCCCTTTAAGAGTTCTCCTACCCTTTCAACCTTGAAGTGGACTCCAAAGTCCGGCCGCGGCCTGGCATTGTCGAACCACTTCTGTACCAGTTGCCGATCCTTGCAAACTGGGGGTTAGGGTTTACGGGTTTAGGGGTTTAGGTTTGAGGGGTTCAAGGGTTGAGGGGTTGAGGGGTTGAGGGGTTGAAGCGTTTAGGGGTTTTGGGTCTAGGATTCGTTGGTTCCGCGCACCCGAAACCCTAAATCCCAACAAGGCTTGCGAGCTTGGTCTCCAAACCGGAAAGCCTAATATAGGGGCATTAATAATTAGAGGGGGCCCATGAAACTCTATAGTAAACCCCTCAAGGGTTTCGGAGGATCGGAACCTCAACAGGCGGAGGCTGTGATATGGGAGTCCGATTGTTTCGGCATGCACGAGATGGCAACCTAGCTTAAGCAGAATGCCATCCAAAAGCAGAAGCTATCTTCAGCACATGCCTCTTGCTCCTATGATCGCGTGATGGACTTTGAAGATATGAAAATTTGTGAGACAACTTACGGTGGCGATTGTAGAGATGGCGCTGATGCTTATGGCTTTAACCCTGCCCGATTTGGTCATACAAGCTTCACGCTGATAGCCCTGCTTCCTACGATCGTTTGCTACCGCCGGCCGCGGGGACGAGCTGCTCTTCCCAGACCTCCAAAAAAATCCAAAAAGTAGAGGGGCTCCTATAAAGTATCCTTAGTAGTATAGGGCCCCAAATTGGGGGATCTACTTTCTAGATCCTCCCGGGGGTCTGGGTTACAAATGCTCACCGTTCACCTAACCGAACAGGTCGCTTTAGGGTTTAGGGTTTAGGGGTTTAGGGTTTTGGGTTTAAGGGTTTAGGGTTTAGGGTTTAGGGTTTTGGGTTTAGGGGTTTGGGGTTTAGGGTTTAGGGCTTAGGGTTTGGGGTTCAGAGCTTAAGTCAGGTTTAGGATTACAGGTACGGTAAACCACAGAAGCTTCGATGTTCAGATGTGATATCATGGTTCAGTGTCGTGGGTCTAGGGTGGGTGCAACTCCGACCAAGTACCCACGCGCTCAGAAATCTACATCCCACCACCCCGCAAAGAATAGACATCGGACATCGACGACTCCTACACTAAACAACAATCTGAAACCGCAACCGCAGACCCTGGATCCTAAACCTGAACACTGAGCCTGCACCGCAAATCCCTGACCCTATTGATACTGAACCCTCAGTCCTAAGCCGCCTGAAACCCTGACTTTTTGAAACCCTGAGCCCTACATCCCCACACCCTGAAGCCCCCAACCCTACAAGACTGTAAAGTGCCATGTTGCTGGAAGTAGACGCACACGATGGAAGAGCTGGCGGGATGTCACAACCAGGCTGAGAAAAGGGTTAAGGGGCCGCAGGGCGTCATAGCATCGTGCCTGTCGTCGCTTTACGTCTTTTGTATCTCCTATCACCAGGCTGATAGTACTGCCACCGTCTTTGGTGGTTTTGCTACAAGCTCTTCTCATTTTCAGCATGATGGTCTTTATTTTGGAGTAATAACTTAATGTACGCCATCCAGGCATGGAGCCTGGTGAAAGACAAAAACTACACAAACCCCAAACCTGAACTGTACAAGCCCTTGCGGCCCTATCAACATGGTGCGGCCTGCGGTGGACGGCGCAATCGCTCCTCTGCGGCAGGCGGCGAAGGGCTGACGAGGACACCCCCTCCCACATGCCCTTCCTTAAAGGGGTCTCAAACTCCTCGGCAAAAGGTAAGTAAGGGCAGCAATGACGAATTATGCGTCGGAGGTCTAGATGGGGTTGAAGAGTTTGGGATTTAGGTTTTCGAGTCCGGGACTCAGGGGCTCCTTGGGGTTTAGGACTTTGCGTTGATCGCCTTGTCTCGTCGCATCCGAAATCATCGGAGCATTCCGGCATGCTGAGGGCTCACGGACTAAAAGGGAGAAGGTTCCACAAAAAAACCCTAAACCCTAAACCCTAAACCCTACCTCAGCCCCAACCTTAAACCCGAAGCCCTGAATATGCAAGCTAAGCTGAAGACCCTCAACCCCAAACCTTACACCCTTTGTCTTAAACCCTAAACCCTGAACCCTAAGCTCCCCAAAGCCTCCAAACCCTAAAGCTTGCTTCAAAGCATCCTTACAGGAGCCCTTATAGGAAACCTTGAAGAAGCACATATAGAAACCTTAAAGGAACCCCTTGAAGGAACCCCTTAGACAAAGCCTTAAAGGACTTACAGGAGCCCACAAAGGAACCCCCGGAAGGAAACCTTAAAACAAAACATATACAAACCCTTCTAGGAACCTCCTAAAGGAACTCTCAGAAGGAACTCTTACCGGACCCCAAACAACTTATAGGAGCCCTTCAAAGAACACCTTAGACCCCAAACCCCTAAAGACCTAAATTTTGCCTAAATCCTCAACCCCCCAACCCTAAACCCTACACCCTAACAACCTACGAAGCCCCGAAACTCTAAACCTAAAGAAACCCTTCTAGATCCCTTGAAGGGAACCCTTCTAGATCCCTTTAAGGGCACCCTTGTAGATCCCTTGACCCCAAACCCTAAACCCTAAACCCTAAACCCCAAACCCTGAACCCTAAACCCTAAACCCTAAACCCTCAGAACGTATCCTCCCCAAGCTCGAGGCCGCGCTTCGCGAGCTCCTGCAAGGCAGCTCAAGGCCGGACTCGGCTCTTTGGGGGTCTCTCCTAGTGTCCTTAAAGCGCTCTTTAAAGGGATTAAGGAATATTCCTTAAATTATGATAGGATCCCTAATATGATTGACAGAATATTCCTCAATTAAGGGATATTGGAGTGTCTGGGCTCTCCTTGGAGGGTCTACGGCTCTTTTGGGGCTTAGGGTTTAGGGTTTAGGCCTTTGGTGTCTCTCATAGGAGGGTCCACTTAAAGGATCATGGGACTTAGTAAGGATTCTTAAAGGGCTCTTCAAAGGGATCTATAGGGTTCCTTAAAATTCCTTAAAGGGATCTATAGGGTTTAGGGTTTAGGGTCTACTTAAAGGATCATGGGACTTAGTCTGTAAGGTTATAAGTACCTTAATTGGGGTTGTAAGTAGAGCTACCTTAATTATAACCCTAGCTACTAAGTCCCATGATCCTCCAAGTAAGGCTTTGGAGGTTGGGGTTTAGGGCTTTAGGGCTTTTTGGTTAGGGGTTTAGGGGTTAAGGCTTTGGAGGTTGGCGTTTAGGGGTTTAGGGCTTGGGGTTTAGGGCTTCTTTTTAAAGTTGAACTGCACCCTTTCTCCGAAAAAGCACTGGCATTTTGCCCTCAACTGGGTGAAACATCATCCGAACTGGTAGCCACCGAAAAGGTTTAGGGCTTCAGGGGTTAGGGCTTTGGAGATTGGGCTTGTGGGTTTGGGGTTTAGGGGTTTAGGGCTTGGGGTTTAGGGCTTTAGGGGTTGGCGCTTTTGGGGTTTAGTGCTTTCAGAGTTAGTGCTTCGGAGGTTGGGGTTTAGGGTTTCAAGGCTTGGGGTTTAGGGCTTGGGGTTCAGCGGCTAGGGTCCAGGGTTCAGGTTTGAGGGTTTTAGGGTTGAGGGTTTAGGGTTGACCGTTTAGCGTTGAGGGTTGTAGGGTATAGGAGGGTTGGGGTTCAGGCATGAGTTTGGGTCTTTTTGCTGGCGCAGTCTGCAATCTGGGATTTCGGATAAGGGCTTACAAGCAAACAATTCTCAACTAGGAAGCCCTCTTCAAGGAACCCTTAAAGGAACCTTTGCGGGGCCGTTTGTAGATTTACACGAGGACTGCGCAGGGATACGATGACCCCAAGTACCGAGAAGCTCGCTGCAACAGTGTGAACGGTTTAGGGTCTAGGGTTTAGGCTAAATCCTAAGCCCGACTCCCCCAAGCTTCAAGCCGGTGCCTTAAGAGGCACGCTGCCGGCCGGCAGGTGGCTGACACGCGCCAGGAGCTCCTCCCACATCCAAGCTTCATGGACAACTTGCTTATTACGGTGGCTTAGAAGGCTTTCGGTCTAGAGGATGTTAAGTTTCGGATGTGGGGTCGGGATTGTGGCACCTGCGCCCCTAAATATGAGGTGCCGTACTATCACAGGGACCCAAGAAGGGACCCTAATCTTGACAGCCACCCTCATAGATCTGAAGGCGCATATGAGGGGACCTCCTAGGTTGTGCAGGGATCGAAACCTGCCGGGTGCGATTGAAACCACCGAGCTCTCAGAAAGCACACAGATCTCCTAGCAAGCTGAACACATGAAACTCATCGGTTTGGGGCTTTAAGGTTTAGGGTTTAGGGTCTGTCAACTGTGCTTGTGATTGAGGATTGAAGGGCCCAAGATCCTGAACCCTCGTTGAGGCACAGGTAGTGGCTCAGGTTGAACCCGTGCACTCTAAGATGTGGAACCCTCAAGCCCAAAAACCCTGCCTCAAAGCCCTGAAAACTTTAAAACTCTGAGAGCCGTGAACCCTGAAATCATGAAAACCTAAACCCTAAAAACCCCTAAACCCTAAACTAACCCTAAACCTCTAACAACCTGACCCTCTTCAGGGGCAAGGTGATTTGATAGTTTCCGAAAATAGGGGACCAAAAATAGAGTACCCTAAATCGTAGGATCCTCAACCCCAAAATAAGGTATATACCCCACTCTAGACCCTTATGGAGCCCTTTAAAGGGGCCCTTATAGTTCCCTTATAGTCGCCCTTTAAAGGAACCCTAAGGGATCCCTAATTCTTCGGAAACTCCCATTTGATACACCCAAACTTAGGAAGTTCTCGAGGAGAAGATCCCCACCGGCTGAAGACCCGCACCGTAGGGTTAAGGCTTTAGGGCTTTAGGGTTTAGTGTTTCGGGTTTAGGGTTGGGTTTAGGGTTTAGGGTTTAGGGTCTAGTGTTTGGGGTTTAGGGTAGGGTTTTGGGTTTAGGGTTTATAGAAATTGTTAAGGGTTTGGGTGCCAATAGGTTTTGAGCGAAAGTGTTGAGCGAAACGTTTTGAGCAGGCTTCCTTTTCGAACTTGATTTCGGAGTTAATGGGCCGGGCTGTGTGGCGACTGGAACCTGATTTCGAATTTGGGGCGGTGCAGTGGGTGGAGCTGTGGGGAAGGGGCCCGCCCGGCTGGAACCTGATTTTTCGGTGCTGGGCTGGGGGGCCCGGGTAGGCTGGGCTGGGAGGGTGCTGAGCTTGAAATTGACAGTTTGTTGGGTTCAACACAAGCAGCGACAAGCAAATTCTACTATTTATTTCTTTCTTCAATGTTTCGGGTTTGGTGTTTAGGGTTCAGGGTTTAGGGTTTAGGGCCGTTTAGGGGTTTAGGGTTTAGGGATTTAGGGCTTTGGCTTTGGAACTGCAGGGTTTAGGGCTCCAGAAGGAATCATCCGGTCTGGGGTTTAGGGTCTAGGGTTTAATTTCGGAAGGTAGAAGCTCAATAGGGACATGCCTGCGCATCCCGCCCGTCTGAAGCTTCAATACCACACCCTGGACCTCCTGTTGATGATATAAATCCTGCATTACCCATAATAAGGAATATACCATAATTCCTGTAGGTTAGGGTCCTTAAGGTAATGCAGAATTTATATCACCAACCGTCCGACCACTGCTTGTGCTCCCGCCGGCTGCCACCCCCAGCCCAGGCGCAGAGCAAGGAAGGGACGGGACCTCCTACTGCTTGTGCTCCTTGATAGGGGAGTTTCCGATAATGAGGGGTACCTTACTTTGGGCTCCTTCTAATAAGGATGCTACTATTTAGGGGATACTATATCAGGGTCCCCTATTCTCGGAAAACTCCCATAGGAACGCACGCATGCAGCCGCCACGGCCATGGAGACTGCTACGAAGAACTGGAGCTTTTTGAACACCCGGATCGCCTCTCCTGTGGCCTGGAGCTCCAAGGCTTCTTCTTGGAAGGGCAGAGGACTTAGTAAGTAGGTTGTTAGTAGAGTTATAAGTACGCTAAATGGAACTACCCCAATTATAACCCTACTTATGAACGACTTACTAAGTCCCCCGCCCCTACAAGTTTGTCTTTGGAGACCAAGCGCGCAACGTGAGTCGGTGTCCGCCAGTTGAACTCTTCGACAGCCGAGGCAACCATGAACACAAAAAAAACTAATCCGGAATCTTGAAAACTTGAAACTCCAATAAACAAAAAAGTGTGTAATTTAGAAAAATTGTTTTGTTAAAAATATTTATTCCTGAACCCTAAGAACCTCCAAGACGCAATAGAGAGGGCCATAGTAATTGAAATAGAACTTGGGGTATCTTGAAGCAGACTAGGTGAAACCTAAGCCCCACCAACCCTGGGCCAAAAACCCTAAACTCCGCGGTGTTCACACCTCGGCTGCCGCAGAGGACAGACCCTGCTCAAAGGGCGGCTGCGCCTGAGGTGGGATGCACAGAGCTCAGAAGCACCCACAGATCTGGTGTGGTTTCCGGTTTTTTCGGTGGGGTCTTCGGGTTTAGGGCTTAGGGAAACCCTGAACCCCCAATCATGTAGATGTGACAGCTTGAGACCGAGGATGAGAGTAGCAAGCTGTCGAAACTGTATTGTATAGACCTCCGTGGGCACCCCCACGCTCCGGAGAATCACATGTGGCCTGTACCTATGTAACCATAATACATGGCACCGGTGTTCGAGTTTGCTGACATGCCAAGCACTGCTGAACAAGGACAGGGCCACCGCTGAACCGACCGAGATTGCTCAAGTGCAACGAAAGCTGAGCGAGTATGCCCGAGCTTGTAGCAACCGACTCCAGCACGGTCGATCGAGATATGTACTGTGTTCAACACACTCCATCCGTTTTGCTCGGCTTCCATGTCAAGCTGAGCTTGACTTAGCACGGCTATGCTGTAAGCAGTCAGTGTGCTGTTGGACTGGATTAGGACTCGTTCCAACTGGCGAAGCTGGTCCTCACGGGACTGCTGAGGGTGCTTGGGGGCCGTCTGGATTCTGCATGTTCTCCAGCATTGCTTGTGGGAGTAAGGTTGCTGCTGGAGGTGTTGGCGCTGATTGCATCCTCGGGGAGTTCCTCTCCCTTCGGCTCAACTTCTTCCTCAAAGGCGGGGCTCCCCCGTCCATCGTCATGTTGAAACTGTCCGTGAAGATCTTCTGCTAGATGACCCCGACCATGAGCATCTCAAAGGCATGGGACCTGCAGTTCTTCCAGTCCTCGACCAACATGTTGGGTTTAGGGTTTAGTCTTGCGGTTTAGGGTTTAGGGAGTTCTGAGGTTTAGGGTTTATAGTTTTGGGGTTTAGAGTTTACGGTTTGGAGTTTGGAGTTTCGGGTTCCTCCCCCAGCGATTTCCGGCAGGGCGCCTGCAAGGTGGAGGTAGGGGGCATCCCAGCACTTCTCATCCTTGACCCCTCTTCCAAGTTTACGGAGTCCACCACCGTAAACCTTTGACCCCGGGCCCCAAACCTCAAACCGTAAACCCTACTTAAAGGATCATGGGACTTAGTAACTAGGGTTATAATTAAGGTAACTCTGCTTACAACTACTTATAACTCCAATTAAGGCACTTACAACCTTACTTATCAAGTCCAATGATCCTCCAAGTAATACCAAAACCAACTGGTTTAGGGGTCTCAATGCTGGCTTGTCCCCTGCGTATCATGCTATACCGCCGAACCCTATTCCAAATGACAATACGCTGCAGTCTACCTCCGCTGAGATGTGAACTCCTCCAAAAATCGGCAACCAAACGCTCCACTCAAGAAGGACTAAACCCTAAACCCTAAACCCTAAACCCTAAACCCTAGACCCTTAAACCTAGACCCAAAACACTAAACCCCAAACCTTCCCCGAACCCCCTTTGGACCCTTTGGGAAAGGAGCCCCTTAAATAGGGCCCCAAAAAGCACCGTAAGCAGAAATTAGGATAGGGATCCCATCTAAGCCCCCTTATAATGAAGCCGAATAAGGTAGGGATATCCCTATAAGATGCTAATGCTTATGTGCTTTTTGGGGTCCCTAATTAAAGGGTTTTCGAATCTCATCCCACTGGGCTTGGGGCGGTGAGCTCCTGGAGTTCCCTCACGTCCGGGGCCACATCCATGAAGAGAGCCTGACTTACTAAACCTCTCTTTCATATGTATATTTAAAGGTTAATGGACTTATTGATTTTTGTCCCTCGGGGGCCTGTGCGACCACCCCGCAGGGACAAAAATCACTAATTTGGCAGTGTTTTCCGGCTTGAACACTGCCGAATTAATGATTTTTGTCCCTGGGACCTCCCTGCAGGGACAAAAATCACTAATTTGGCAGTGTTCTCCGGCCTGAACACTGCCAAATTAATGATTTTTGTCCCTGGGGTGCCTCGCAGGGACAAAAATCACTAATTTGGCAGTGTTCTCCGGCTTGAACACTGCCAAATTAATGATTTTTGTGCCTGGGCCCGCCCTGTAGGGACAAAAATCACTAATTTGGCAGTGTTCTTCGGCTTGAACAAAGGGGGCCCTTGCAGGGACAAAAATCACTAATTTGGCAGTGTTTTCCGGCTTGAACACTACCAAATTAATGATTTTTGTCCCTGGCGGGGGGCCCGCCCTGCAGGGACAAAAATCACTAATTTGGCAGTGTGTTTTTTGTTGTTGGGGGAAAGTTCGTAACAATCTCATGTGGTGGCAAATTAGCGAGTTTTAGAGTAGAGCAGTGGCTTCTAGGGTTTAGGGCATATTTGGTTGGCCGTTAGGGTGTAGGAAGAAATTGTGTATTTTCCGAATGTTTTGGGATTCTTTGGGCGGGTGGGTTTTTTACTACTACACTGCTGACCTAGTGATTTCTTAGCCCAGCTAAACCCTAAACCCTAAACCCTAAACCCTAAACCCTAAACCCTAAACCCCAAACCCCAAACCCCATACCCTAAACCCTAAACGCGGTTTAGGGCTTAGGGTTTAGGACTTACTGGCTCTCAGGGTCTAGGGCTGGGATTTACGGTGTAGGATTTCGGGTTTAGGGTTTAGCACCGAGGATCCTAAGTTTAAGGCTTTGGAGTTGGGATCTAGGGTTTAGTGGAGTGCCTGAGTGGATCCCTTTACTTGTTCCCGTTAACACCTATATTAGGTTTAGGGTTTAGGGTTTAGGGTTTAGGGTTTAGGGTTTAGGGTTTAGGGTTTAGGGTTTAGGGTTTAGGGTTTAGGGTTTAGGGTTTAGGGTTTAGATCTCCATCAGAGATCGCTGACAGTATATTCCTCCCTCCACTCTTCCGCAGGCACCAGCACGCCGAGATAGCAATTCAGGGTCTCTGTTCCAAAAACTGGGGGTGGGGGTGGGGTGGGGGTGGGGTGGGGGTGGGGGTTGGGGGTGGGGTGGGGGTGGGGGTACTGGGGCAGTTTAGGGCTCAGGGCTGAGGGTTTATAGATTACGGGCGGCTGCAGTATTGTAGGGTGCAGGCTTTAGGACCTGGGGTTTAGGGCTCAAGGTTTAGACTTCATGGAGTAAGGGTTTTGAGTTTAGGGTTCAGGACTTCGCGTCTGGGTGCGTTGATCCGATTCGAGTCTTCGCGGGTTTAGCTTCTAGACCCAAGAGTAACCTAGGAATAAAAAAGGTGCCCTTTTTGGCTTAGAGAGGGGCTATAAGGGAACCCAAACCCTAAAAAAGTGAAAAAGGGCCTACTCTGCGTCCTAGGCTTCAAGCAGAGTTGAGGGTGGAACCAAGCAGATCGAGAAGCTCAGATGCTGGAGTCTCAATGATTAGAAGAGGGTTTCGTGGCGTGATACAATAAGTTCAATAGGGAACCCGGGTTTAGGGTTTAGGGTTTAGAGGAACCCTGAGGGACCAGTTTGGGTATTAGTCAGGCTGCGATACTATGGCGATCGGCTGGTTGAATGAACTGAATCTGTCGGTTCATGCCTCTTTGCAGCAAAGACCCTGAGTCGAACAGTTCGGTTTTCACCAGGAATAAAGGAGTGTGAATGGCTGCACACCGCTCGCATACTCTTCTGTCACTTGTAGGAAACCTCAACGAATGAATATGGCATACTATCTGATATATACTACGGTACACAAAGTTTCTATAACCCACGATGATCTACGTACCATACTGTACTACTAGAAGGTATTGTGATACGTTGTAAGGCGCTACAATAGACCACAAATTTGTCATAACACAGTTCTAAACTCCTAAACCCCAAACCCCTAAGCCCTAAACCCCTTCAAAAGGAACCCCAAACCCCTAAACCCTAAACCCCTTCGAAAGGAGCCCTAACCTAGACATAGTCCGAAACCCCTCCGTCGAAGCCGAAAGGCGGGCTTCAGCACATCATTGCAGGCGTTGGGCCAAGTGTAGCAGTAGGCCTGTGGGCTTATACTATCATAAGAGTAACAATCATAATGATAATAATGAGAGTAACAGTATATACTCATAAGAGTAACGATCATAGTAAGAAGAATGAGAGTAAGACTAGCAATAATAAGACTAAGAGTAATACTAATTAATGATCGAAGAAGAATGGAACTGACTCTAAAGGAGCACCCAGATCTAGGGTTTAGGGCCCCTAGGGTTTCGGGAGCTTTTGAAGGTTTGGGCTTCGGCAATTCGGGTTTCGGGTTTAGGGTTTAGGAAATTCGGGTTCAGGGTGAAGGAAACTAGGGTTTCGGGTTTAGGGTTTAGGAAATTAGGGTTCAGGGTGAAGGAAACTAGGGTTTCGGGTTTAGGGTTTAGGAAATTAGAGTTCAGGGTTTACGAAACTAGGGTTCAGGGTTTAGGGCTTAGGAAACTAGGGTTAAGGGTTTAGGAAATGAGGGCTTAGGGTGTTCATTATCTAAGGATTCCTTACATTGGGCCTATGAGGATTCTATTGTCTATAAGAGACGGATGTTCATAGAAGTTTTCTCAGGTACTTGTGGTGTTCGTAGCACAGTCCGAAGTGCTTATTTGGGCTTGCTGTTAGGGTGTTCATAAACGGCGCTGTCGCAAAAGCAGTTCCGACGTCGGGGCAAGGTTTAGCAGTTTAGCTGTTCAAGCTGGCGGGTTTACAAGGTTTGCGGGGTGGCTGTAGTTACTCCGCGTTCTATTATGACATCTCAGTAGCGGCTTTGGCGTTTCTTCACAAACCCCGGAAAGGACTCCTCCACGATCCTGCTCATCCTGCCTGGAGCCATATGAATAGGGTGCCCTGTAATTCCCAAGGCACCTTACATGGCAACAGAAAGTCTACACGATTGCAAAAAACGTAGAATGGTTTCCTGATGCATGAGGACTTCGTGAACTTTTCGCGAACAGTCCGAGCCCAATCCAGGCCCCAAGAACCGAAACCCTGAACCACGAAACCATACACTTCGAATCCTGAACACCTCAAGCCCAAGGAGTTTGCACTCCAAACGCATGAACCCCAAGCCAAGACTTCGGCAAACAGAAGCCAAAACAAGAGGCTCAAAAGCCACTAAACCGCTCCCCTAAACCCTAAACCCTAAACCCACACCTTGGCGCTCCGGTCCCACTTCACAAGGACCCTCGTCTGACCTACCGACAGCGTCTCGTGTTTAGGGTTAGGGTTTAGGGTTTAGGGTTAGGGTTTGCGGTCGTTGGGAGACTGTTCCAAGTTGGTGCATTTCACTCGAGGGGAGGAACAGGGGGGGTTCTCAGAGTCGCGGTACATATTCGGAAGTGCGTGGTTCGAGATTTAGGGTTTAGGTTTTGGGGTTTAAGAGGAATCCTGATTCGATCAGCTATAGCGACGCCTTGGCACCACGGTTCTTGATATGAGAAACAACAGCAGCAGCAGCAGCAGCGGTAGTTAGTTGCAATGGCCGCAGATTATCAGGAAAAACCGCTGTCGTGCATCACCATTAACTCATTGTACATCATCGAACTCTCGCTATAGAAGCTGCCAGGCAGTAGCGCAGACCAAAAACCCTAAACAGACCCCGTCCCTACGAAGAGGTAGCTCCACAAACATCCCTTGGAAGCTTCAGAAAACAGGTATTCTGATTCACAACCGAAAGCTTCAAGGATGACCAAAAGAAACCCGACTGTTTACTATGCCCCCCCTTAGAACCATAAAAACCCTAAACCCTAGTTGGGGATGAGGGATTAGGGATTAGGGTGACCAAAAGAAACCCACACTGCTTACGGAGGCCCCATCTCCGGCCGTCCAGCAACCCGGCCACGCTTCCCAGCTGCCTCGGGGGAGGGAATTCCACTTTGCAGCTGGGGCCTTGAAGGTTTTTTCGACTGTAGGGCACCCTAAATCCTAAACCCAAATCCTGAACCCAAACCCTAAAACACTAGGGGTTAAGGTTTACAATATCCGGCACCCTAAACCCTAAACCCTAAGCCTAAACCCTAAACCTAAACGCCAAACCGTAGGGGTTCAGGCTTTTCGAAGTTCGGGTTCAGGGTTTGGGTTGTTTTTGGGCTTCTTCTAGAGCTTCGGCTTTTGGGGGAGCCCGGATCTCGGATCGGAACCTTGAAAACCGCACCACACCTTACTTAAAGGATCATGGGGCTTAGTAAGGGTTCTTTAAGGGCTCTTTAAAGGGATCTATAGGGTTCCTTGAAGCGATCTATAGGGTTCAGGGTTTAGGGTCTACTTAAAGGATCATGGGACTTAGTAACTAGGGTTATAACTAGGGTAACTCTACTTTTGACTACTTACAACCCAATTAAGGTACTTATAACCTCCAAGTACATCCGAAGTCTCCCCTCCTACTCCTCTAAGGGTTCCTTTAATGAGTCTTTTAAATGGGCTCCTTTCAGAGTTCCTTTAAGATGTAGGAGAATACCCATAGTCCCCAGTGTAGTTCCGTTTTTGCCTTAACCAAGTTTTTATATGTAGGATCCTGTAAAATAACCCCCAAAAAGGAATTACAATGGAGACGTTAGGCAAATCACAGAAACCTTCGGAAATCGGGAAGGCCTCCAAAACGGTACAGCCACACAGACTACAGGGCTCCTTGAAGCATGAGCCATTCAGAGACTCCAGCGTTCCTTTAATCGTCCCTCTGTCCGGACTCCTCGCTTTTCACGAATATTCCTCAGATGCCCCAAACCCTAAGCCCTAATGCCCTAATGAAACAGCAAAGCCCAACCCTGGCTAGTGCACTGCATTGAGGATCTGGAGGTTGGGCTTTGTGGGTCTGGGTTTAGGGTTTGGGGTTTATAGGGTTTAGGGGTTCCGGGTTTGGGGTTTAGGGTTTTTGAAACCTCACCCACCCGCACTTGAGCGCATGTGGGCCACACCGTGACGCTTTAGCCTCTACTGTCTGGTCCTTACTTGGAGGATCATGGGACTTAGTAAGGGTTCCTGAAAGGGCTCCTTAAAGGGATCTATAGAGTTCCTTAAAGGGATCTATAGGGTTTAGGGTTTAGGGTCTACCTGGAGGGTCATGGGACTTAGTAAGTAAGGTTATAAGGACCTTAATTGGGGTTATAACTATTTATTAGTAGAGTTACCCTAAATATAACCCTAGTTCCTAAGTCCCATGATCCTTTAAGCAGTAGGGAATGGGGGAATGGGTCATGGAGACCACTATTTGGGATTATAAGGGTTTTCCGAGAATAGTCGGATCCTTATTATAAGGACCCCGAAATAAGGTACCCCCCAATTTTCGGAAACTCCCATATAGGAACTACTATGGGGATCCATACCCCCATTCCCTACCAAGCACCAGGGAGTCTAAGGAGTCTCCAGGCCACTGCACTTGTTTGCACAGGCCGAACACTACAGTGCGGCCGATGACAGAAATCCTGCATTGCCCCAGAATAAGGAGTGTACCATAGTTTTCCATAGTTTCGGGTCTTTAAGGTAATGCCGGATTTTAATCATCAGCAGTATCACTATAGTCACTACAACGACTCTACATGCAGATCTGGAGCACAACAACCCTGAATCCTGAAATCCGAAATCCTGAACCCTATACCCTAAGCCCCAAGCCCTAAACCCTAAACCCTAAACCCTAACAACTTCCGTAGCACAACAGAAGGCACATGAACTTGTGACGAGCGGCCCCGGGACCACGGCCTGGTCCTCACAAAGGACTCAAAGGGCTACTGTAAGGGCCTTAATAATCAGAATAGGGTTTCTTTTAAGGGTTCCTTTAGAGGGGGTCTGTATGAGGGCTACTATAAGGGCCATTATACAAATTCTATTTCAGGGCCTTAATAATTAGAATAATGAGGTTTGGGGGCCCATTGTGGTATGAATATAATAAGGAACCCCCAAGATAGTATAGGTATTTAAAGCCCCGATAGTACTGATTATTAAACCTTGGGCCTTTATGGAGGTTCCGTATATGAACCCTACTATTTTAGGGTTCTAGGCCCAGGGTTTCTTGATCAGGTCCCTACATTACACTGTACGATAGCCATGTCAAAAAACTCCCACAGCAGGAAAGGCTATCAACGCCGCCGGCAATCGCAGTCAATCGCACTTACGATCAGCACCCACAGCAGCAGCTGCCGAAACGAAACAAACAAGACACAGAAAACAACGAGAACGACCGACAACACCGATAAAGCTAAGCTCTGCCATCCAGCACGAGACCTACACAACACCCCCGCCAGCACCAGCACCACCATCACCACCACCATCGAAACACGCGAAGGACGCACAGCAAACAGCAGAAACGACGACAGAACCACAAGATTGCGAAGACAACGACGACGATCGCGACGGTCACAGCCGCAGCAACAAGAACCAATTACACGACAGCTGCAACATATAGGAATCTGGCACGGCAGCAGCAGCAGCAGCAGCAGCAGCAGCAGCAGCAGCAGCAGCAGCAGCAGCAGCAGCAGCACCAGCAGCAGCAGCAGCAGCAGCAGCAGCAGCAGCAGCAGCAGCAGCAGCAGTGCAGCAGCAGCACCACTGCCACCACCAACATCAACAACAGCACAAGAGAACCCACGACAACTGCGACATCTCCGGAGAGTGGCCAGGAAAGCGGCGGTACGAGACGTCAACGATCCGAGAAGAAATAAACTTTCCCCTCGTTCCTAAACTCCTAAATCTGGAACAGAAAGCTTGAACACCACAGACGAAGCAGGCTTCGAGATATAAAAGAAAATAGCAGACACCCGGAGGCGCCGAGAACTTTAAGCAAACGACCGCGTCTGGGGCTGTAGTATCCTTCATGAATAGAATAACGTTCTAGGAAAAATTATGCCATGATTCTGTTCGAGAACCCTGCGAAACAGTATTGCTAGCTTTTGAGGCTTCTATATTATGTTCAGAACCCTGTCTTGGTGATACGACTTGGGATACAGGCTGTGCCATGTAGAGACCAGACATGACGAGAACCCATGGTTCCAAAGGTCCTCGTATCATTCCAACCCTAGATCACGAAAACCCTAAAGCCCCAAAAGGACCTTTTCAAGAACCATATTATCAAGCCCTGAAGGAACCCAAAAAGAACAGCAACAAGAATCTTGCGGAGCCATTTAAGACCTTTGAAAGATCCTTCTAAAACCCCATAGGAACAGAGCCCTTTCAGAATCCTTAAAGCATCGGAACACGTCCAAGAACCTTATATACAGAGCCATACAATGACCCTTAAATAATCAGAGAACCCTAGAAGAAGATCATAGAGCCTGTAAAGTATCCTTGCAGCACCCTTGTAAGAACATACCCATAGGCTCCATAGCAGTTCCTTCTTGGTGTTACCTCATAGGATTCTAAACATGAATCACAAAATATGGAGCCTCTGGGTAGGGGTTTGACCCTTGAAGGATGCCTACACGGACCCTGAAGTGCCCTTTAAGGACCCTTGAAGGAGCCTTACTCATGAGAACCTTGATCAAGGATCCTTACAGCAACCTTGTAAAGACCACACAAGTTACACTCGATGCCATAAATGATGCGATTTTGCAAGCTTTGCCCTTGAAGCAGTCCCCCCAAAAAAGCCCTAAACTGTTAAACCCTTAACCCTAAACCCTAAAACCCTAAAACCCTAAACCCTTAAGCCTTAAGCCTTAAGCCCCCAAACCGACTGCTCGTCCTGGGCATCTACGGCGCAGAAGCCTTCGCCTGGCTTGGTAGGGCTAGGGCACGGGTACAGAGATTCGGATTTGGGGTACACGTATATTTTTTGGCATTCTTAAAATGTAGAACCGTCTTTGCTGATTTGGGAGGCGAGCCTTCCTTGGCGCATGCAAACAGGTTGCCCAAAAAAACACGCATATTCCATCCAAGCCAAGCCCCTAAACCCCTTAACCCACGCCTTTCCGTCTCAAAGTCCTCAACCCTAGAATCCCTGTCCTTAGGGCACTCGGGCTGTGAGAGCCTCAGCCGGAGGTCGGGCTAAGGGAGTTTATGGTTTAGGGCTTTGAGAAATTAAGGTGTCTAGGGAGTTTGGGGTTTAGGCTGCAGGCCCCTTCGTTTCTACGGCTTGGGCTTTGGAAGTTCAGAAATTTGGGGCTCCAGAGGTTTACGGGTAGAGGGTGATTTAAAGGGTTTAGGGTTTAGGGTTTAAGCATGTCGGCTTCACAGGTGCAGGATTTTGAGGTTGATCAGGACTGTTGAGTTTTGGCTTCGGGCTTGGGGTTTAAGTCTTCAGAGTTTATGTGTGTCTAAAGATATTGATCATGGTCTGCGGCTTAAAGTGTTCAGCGATGTAGTGATTTGGGAGTTTCCGAAAATGGGGGACCTTAATATAGTACCCGAAATAGTAGGATCCTTATTATAGAGACCCCAAAATAAGGTATCCCTAATTTTCGGAAACTCCCATTTGGGGCTTGGGGAGTGGGTGCTTTCGAGATTGGTCATTAACGCTTCAAG
Organism: Symbiodinium sp. CCMP2592; assembly: GCA_905221615.1. Classification (NCBI taxonomy): domain Eukaryota; class Dinophyceae; order Suessiales; family Symbiodiniaceae; genus Symbiodinium; species Symbiodinium sp. CCMP2592. Next base: position 144,447 of record CAJNDT010006231.1, read on the forward strand.
CTTTCGGTGCTTGTTGGTTTCGTTCTTGGTTTTGGGATCAGGGATGGACGGCGCAAGACCACGGCATTTCGGCATACGCTCGGGTTTAGCTGGCAAAGACCAGTCTCAGCTAGTGTTGTTGCTGTTGGTGGTGCCGTTAAGCAGATATGAGGATACTCGGGTCACCGAAAGGTGTCGAAATTATTGGTAAACAAGCTAAGCTTCAAGCCCAAGACCCTGAAGTGAATAACTTCAGCGCATTGGGATTCAGGTTTACTTTTGGTGCTTTGGGTTAACATTCAAGAAAACATGCATTCAGATCCTCGAGACTAAACCACAAACTTACCCTTAAACCCTAAACCCCACACCCTACACCCTAAACGCTACACCCTAAACCCTAAACCCCGAAACCCTAAACACTAAAGCCTCGACCCTAAACCCTAAAGCCTAAACCCTTAAACCCTAAACCCTAACCCGTCATCTTCGGCTCTTGTTGCGATTCCGCCTCGTCTGAGGCGGTCTCCACGACGCAAGTGCAAGCGGCCGCAGGCACAATGCGCTTCTCGGAGAAAGAGTTGAGTTTAAGGTTACAGTGTTTAGGGTTTATGGTGTAGGGTTTAGGGGTTTAGGGCTTAGGGTTTAGGGTGTAGGGTTCAGGGTTTAGGGTGCAGGGTCAAGGGTTTAGGACTTTGGGGCTTGGAGGTCCGTTAAGAATTTAGGAAGTTGGGTGTTGTTCAGGGCTTAAAGTGTAGGGGTTTTGGCTTGGATTTAGTGTTCTTCTACAGACACCTAACTGCTCTCTTGTCTTGTTGAACAGCCCTTGTACTCGTGTAACAACAACATTGGCTGTGCCCACTAAACTCGTACAGGTGTTGGTACATGTAGTTCATTCACACATACATCAAGATGCACATATTCATATACATATATATGTACATATGCATACATACATCATCTAGAGACTAGTGTGTATATGTACTTATTTGCTTATTCACATATGTAAAATTATTTAGTGTGAGAGAGAGAGAGAGAGAGGGAGAGGGAGAGAGAGAGAGAGAGAGAGAGAGAGAGAGAGAGAGAGAATGGTGCGAGGCATGGGTTTGCGGGTTGCCATCGGACTTGCCTCATGCATGCAGACAAGGCGGTCGACTACACCAAGAAGTATGCACAGCCCATCCTAACCTCCAAAACACAAGGGTAAAGCCGCGAAGATGTCGACCACGTCAAGAATTATGCACAGCCCATCCTAAACTCTCACACAAGGATACTTTTCGTGAAGAGTTGCCCGAATCCTAAATCCTAAACCCTTGCAGAACCCACCTAGAAACCCTAACTGAGACCCCATTCAGGACTACTTGGTTCTTGTTAAAGGGATGTAGAGCAAATAATAGGGTGTCCTTACTATGGTAACTTTTAAATCAAATTCCTGAACCTTTAGTTTAAATTCCTTAACTTTTACATTAAATTCCTTCACAAGAACCCAGACTAATTAGAGGGAACCTCGGGTCTGATTTGCAAGTTTCGAAGCTCACTGAACCCCGAAGCCCCCGCCGACCTGAAAGCCCCACCGTCTTGTCCCTAAAGCCTGAAGAACCCTTCCTTTTTAAAGACTGGTTTAGGGTTTAGGGTTTAGGGTTTAGGGTTTAGGGTTTAGGGTTTAGGGTTTAGACTTCTATAACAAAAATCATAATCAGGAGCACTAAAAAGGTAGGTTATTTAGGGTTAAGGTTGTCCCTAAACCCTAAGCCCTCAACCCCAAACCCTAAACCCTACCCAACCTAGACACCGAGAATCGTCTCACCGACCTTCACTGCGAGCACTCACCATCGACCCTAAACTCGAAACCCTGAACCCTAGGCAATTTGTGCTTGCTTTTAGCTTGCTTTCGTGAATTCATGAGTGCGTCGAGAGACTCGAGCCGCAACCGCAAAAAAACCCTGAACCCTAAACTACCCCTAAACCCAAACGCCCCTAAACCCCTGAACCCTTACCCTAACCCCCGAAACCCTGAACCCTAAACCCCTCAACTCTACTTAAAGGATGATGGGACTTAGTAGCAAGGGTTATAATTAGGGTAACTCTACTTATAACTACTTCTATCCCCAATTAAGGTACTTATAACCTTACTTACTAAGTCCCATGATCCTCCATGTAAACCCTAAGCTGATCGGCCTTGGCTGTGGGCATTCTCCATTGGCTCATCTTGAGCTTCATCGTCGGTGTCCTCGTGCAAGTTCGGCGTTTCGAGTTTTAACGATAAAGTTGGAGACTTCGGCCTTAGGGTTCAGGCTTTAGGGTTTAGGATTTAGGGTTTAGGGTTTAGGCTTTCGGCTTTAGGGTTTAAGGTTTAGGCTTTAGGGTTTAGGGTTTAGGCTCTCGGGTTTAGGCTTTAGGGTTTAGGATTTAGGCTTTAAGGTTTCTGCTTTAGGGTTAAAGATTTACGGCTTTAGGGCTTTAGGGTTTAGGCTTTAGGGTTTAGGATTTAAGGCTTTAGGGTTTAAGGTTTGGGGTTTAGGGCTTAAGGAGGTATGTGTCTTCGACTTTTAAGCTAGCCCTTAAGTTCGAGGTTTAGGGTTCAGGGTTGGTGAAAGTTGAGGTTTCTGGCCGCTGTGGGCCTCTTGTGTTGGTCGACTCACGCGACTGAGACTTTCTGGTTCCGGGCTTCTTGAATTCAAGACCCTAAGGGTCCATGTACCCAAATCGTATAAACTTCGGGCCCAATGTACCTAAACAGGGGCTTCCTTTTTTAAGGCCTACACATATATATATATATATATATATATATATATACATACTATTTGGGTACGTGGACCCTTAGGGAGAGGACAAATTCCAAAACGAAGCGCATGGCTCGCGCGGACTGGCAAACTGTAAGACCCAAACTCTTCAAGCGCAACACCTTAAATAGACCAAAGATTCGAACATCGCAAGTATCAAATAATCCTGAACCCTGAACTGAGGTCCGGAAGATCGAGGGATTGTCGTGGTAGTAGTAGTCGTAGTAGTAGTAGTAGTAGTAGTAGTAGTAGTAGTAGTAGCAGTAGCAGTAGCAGTAGCAGTAGCAGTAGCAGTAGCAGTAGGAGTAGTAGTAGTAGTAGTAGTAGTAGTAGTAGTAGTAGTAGTAGGGCCACAAGTGCTCAAGCGGCCGCGCTGAATGAGAGGTTTCGAACAGGCTTGGGGCGCAACTGCTGTGCTAGAGGTTCCAACCGGGCCCTTTTCTGAACAGTAAAGGTTTGTGCCTCCTTCTACGCCATGGTCCTCTCCCTTTTCTCACAGGAGCTGCTTTGAGCCGCCAGGTCCCAATTCCTGGGCCCAGACTCTGTTTAAAACATTGCAACACTGGGTAGGCGGTAGGGTTTCCACCTCCGCGCGGTGGAGGGAGTCATTAGGCTTCTGTCTCTTGACGAAAGTAGCGGATGGCGCAATTGCCAGTGCACTCACAAAACTTTGCATCTCTTCGTAAGAATTCGTTCAAGACAGCATGTAGAAGGACAGTCCGTAGTGACGGGCCCGTACCATACCGAGGGCAGGTTCTGACACCTACCCTAGTTGATCGACTGGGGGTGCGTCCCCCACCCACTCGAAGAGAGCTTCAGTCACAGACTGCTGACTCCCCTGCATATGGCACAGCCTCCCGCAGGGCAGGAAGGTTGGAAAGATCCATTCGAGTTCTTTCGTGGAACGCGGGCCACCTAGGCCAACAGCAATGGGGCGAACTCAAAACGTGGCTAGCAGCTGAAGCCTCTCATCACTGCGACGTCCTCATATTGCAGGAAACGCACTGGACTGAGACCAGTGAATTCAGCGTTTCTGGGTGGTACTGTATCTCCTCAGCCTCGGAGTCTACCAAACCCAACACCCGGCCTAAACAAGCAGCGAAGCGAAACACTCGGCAAGAACCGCGAGCTCCATCCACGACTCGCGCTGATGGAGTCATGATCCTATTCTCTCCCAAGTTCGTCCCCAAGAGCTTACGCTGGAAGGAGTGGAGCCCGGGAAGGGTCTTAGAAGCTCGTGCAGACATTGCAGGTACTCGGCTGGTGGTCCTCGCGGTGTACCAACACGCTTGGTCTTCTGCCAAGACCATCCAGTCCAATAAGGACGACCGTGCTAAGGTACTATCTGTCATGTCCAAGGTGATCAAGCAGGTGCCTAAGAGGGACTCCCTTATTGTAGCAGGCGATTTTAACACTTCCCTGCGTCCGAGCTCTCCATTGGTGGGAATGCACGTGAAGCCACCCACTGAGGACCGCCCCGACGAATCCAACTTGTTTAATCTGCTGCTCAGGCTGCGTTTGGTTGCCCTTAACACCTGGCAATGTGACCATATAGCTACCTTCTCACAAGGAGGCGTGGAGTCGCAAATTGACTTCATTCTAACCAAAGAATCTACGGCGGGAGGCAAAGCCAAACGGTCAGCCCCTTGGGTGGACTGTCCGTTGGGCAGCTGGAAGAAAGGAGGGCATTACCCACTCAAAGCTGACGTACCCCTCCAACACCACTGGCTGCTCCCATCCCACAAGCCCAGCACGCGCCGGTATGATTCACTAGCTCTACAGGCCTCAGTCAGGGAGGAGGACGATACGGCAAAGGCCCTGCACAACTGGATCGCTTCCAGAATTGACACCTGCCAGGACCCCAAGGCATGGAATGCGTTGCTTTTGGAAGGTGCAGAACGCTTTTTCCCAAAAATTCCCAAAAGAAGACCGATCCCGCTGGAATCGGAAACCCGTCGCATGTGGCGGGCCCGCACCCATGACAGGGCTGCGAACACCACTCCCTCAGCACAGCTGATCGAGTCACCTAAAGCAATGGCACAGCCTCCTAATCAGAACACGCCACGTCCGCCGGAAACCGAAGCTGAGCTGGCACAAGTGGCACACCGCCAGGCTGTGAAACAAGCAAAGAAAGATCGAATTGCGAGTTTCATATCGGAGGTGGACGCGTGTCTAGCTGAAGGTGACCAACATATCTCCTTCCAGACCCTCAAAAAGCTGCAGCCTTGGCAGCCTGCGCGCAGAGCTCAGCTAAAGGACAACACAGGACATTTACTAGGTCCAGCGCAGGAACTAGCAGCCCTCAGGGACTATGCCAATCAGGTATTTGCGGCCCACCCTCCGTTACGGACAATGCATGGAGCTTTCCCTGCTTTGGAGCCGCCCAAACTAGCAGCTCACATACATTCCATCAAGCCGAATAAAGCTGTTCCTGACGGAGCGGCACCTGCGGCTGTATGGAGACTGTGTAGCGATCTCGTTGCACCGGTCCTCTCCGAACACGTAGCATCCAAGCAGGCCGAGGACAGTCTAGAATCCGACCTCGTAGACGCTGATCTCTGCTTAATTCCCAAGCCGGGCAAGCCCTCTGACAAACCCGCAAACCTGAGACCCTTGGGCATCCTTAGACCTGACGCTAAGGGACTGGCGGGAGCGGCCAGAGAAGCGCTTCAACCACTGACACTCTCGTTCCTCAAGCACATGCCACAGTTCGCTTATCTACCAGGTCGGGGGCTGTCAGACGCGCTAGAACGCGTGGTGCATCACTTGCGAGAGGCTCGATCCCTGTTAGAACAGGCCCACCCCACGAGACATGCCTTGCAACAAGGCACACAGGCCCCAGCCTTAGTCGGCGGCCTCACCTTTGCTCTTGACCTCAGCCAAGCGTTTGACACTGTCTCTCGCCAAGAGATCATCGACCTTCTTCAGAGAGAAGGGGCCGATCAGGACACAGTCCATCTCGTTCAGGCTCTACATGACGGGTCTCGTTACGTCCTTCACGCGCAGGGAGATTCCACCTCTGTTGAAACCACAGCAGGCATTAAACAAGGATGTAAGCTCGCCCCCACACTCTTCTCGTTCCTTACAGGTGACCTTTTCCGCTCTTTGGTTGACCTTTTCGGTGCTGAGCAGGTCTTGAAATTCCTGACAGGATATGCCGATGATCTCACACTCCATCGGACTATCCGCTCTGACAAGGACCTCAGGGCCATTCATGCGCTCATCGCAGCGCTACTTGAGGAGGTCCGCAAACACCGCCTACGAGTCAACATTAGCAAGTGCGTCATCTTGGTGAAGTTAGCGGGTAGAGAATCCCAAAACGTGATGAACAAACACGGCTGCTGGATCACCAACTCCAAGGGCGAGCAGGTTCGCGGATGGCGCATCGGGCCCAATAAATCGTTCCCCGCCTTCCAGTGGGTCTCCTGTAGCAAGTACCTGGGGGTTATGATCTCCTACAACCACTTCGAGCTGCAGTCCTTACATTACCGCATCGGGGAAGCAAAGCAAAAGCTGCATCAAGTCCGCCAGTTTGTCTACAATCGCCGGCACGCGAGCACCATGTCGAGACTTAAGGTTTGGCAAAGCACAGTCCTGAGCACACTGACGACAGGACTCTCAGACGTCGGACTCAGCGAGGAGTCGGCCAAGCAGCTACGCAGTTGGCATGCTTACAAGGTGCGATCAGTGCTGAACTTGCCAGCACACACCAGCCGCATCACCACTAAGGATCTCTTCCAGCTTTATAGCATTCAGGACCCAGTTCAAGCGATGCAGGTCAAGCTCAGGAAGAGACTCCGCAAACTTGAGCGACGCGCAGCCAGAAGCCCAGATATCACAACCGATCCTTCTGTCTTGCAGGTCATCCGGGATAAACTGTATTTCCTGTCCCACCTCCCTGATGCAGCTGAACACCCTGTAGCCCTACATGCGTGCACACTCTGCGACGCCTCTTTTGAGACAGCAAACGGGTTACATTTACACAGGTCGCGAGTGCATCCAGCCAGCATTGACCGTTTTGTGCCATCAAGCTTCGATCGACAACTCCACGCGGTGGATGGGATGCCGCAATGCGCCGCTTGCATGCGCAATTTTCATCAATGGAAAGGTCTTCGTGACCACTTGTTGTCAGGAGCATGCCCGGAACCCCAGAAGCTTCGAACTCTGAACGCGACTGACAAACACTCAAGTCATCCTGAGGTAAGGATCCTTTCTCAGCTGCGACAGGACATTGCCCAACTCCCACAACATCGAATAGCGGTGCTCTCAAAGACAGCGGAGGCTCGGGTCCTGATCCATCGGTGCCTCACGTGTGACTTCTGGACTTTCGATCATACTAAAGTCAAGTCACACTTCCGTCAGGCGCATCCTAAGGACTGGTCAAGGCTGCACAAGCGCGCAGTCTCTATTTGTCAGGGTTTCTCGCCTCACCTTGCCAAGGGACACCCGTGCTCATTCTGCGGTTACAAGGTCTACGATCGCAGACTGCACCCGGAGCAATGCCCTGTGCTTTATCAGGTTAGCACACAGTGGCTGCGAGGGCAACCGGAGACTGAGGAAGCTGCTACTGCTCCCCCCTCCAAGCCCCAAGAGAAGTCACTGGCCCACTTCTTTAGGTCACGGTCGAATGGCACAGCCTCCAATCAGTCGAGCACAGCTCGTCAACCCCCGACAGACAAGCAGGAGTCCATTTCGCAGTCCTCTGGACATGCGGCAATGCGACCTGAAGGAGTGCACAAGCGCGCTCTGACTAACACGTCAAACTCGTGTTACGCTAATGCCCTGTTCCAGGCTCTGCATCAGATCTCGAGCTTTGGGTATGATCTAGGTGCTCTCCAGTCCGTCCTGTCCCATCTAGGAGACGAGCGAGCCCCCAGATTACTGAACCTGTTCGGCCTGTTTGAATTTCGCCATGCTATTTCAGGCTGGCGACTGGACGGCAGACAGCATGACGTTTCAGAGCTGCTTCTACATATGCAGTCCAAGCCTTTAGGCTCCCTCCAACAAACACAGTGGCAGGGTCGTACAGACGGTGCAGTTGAGGATTCAGACGTAGGAGTCAGCCCTCTCCTCCTTCCCCTTCCGTCTGGTCCTTTGTCACTATCGACTTGCTTACGGCTGTGGGAATCCCAGACCTTTTCCCGTGCACTTGTCTGGTCACCTGAACTCCTAGCAATTGTGATTTGCCGCTGGCAGGATGGAGTCAAGAACACTCAGCCATGCCTTTGGTCAGGCCGCACCACGGTGCCCGTATGGACCTCAAGCGATGCTCGAACCCAGCGTCTCTATCAGGTCATAGCAGGAGTTGCCCACTTTGGGGACTCCCTTGCTTCTGGGCACTACCGTGCTTTTTGGCCGGAGGACCCCGCGGATGCAACCTCTCAGGTTTGGATCTCTGATGACTACAGACTCCCGGAAAAGGCCTCCGCGGCCTTGAACCTGTCCATCTCCAGGAATGTCTACATGCTTTTCTTGCAACGAATTCGCTAGCATCATCGTTAGGTGATGCATTCCGGCCCAGCTTCGTCCTCACGGGCAACGCGGGGCGCCCGTGCGTGAGAAGCCTATAGTCAATTGGAAGTTGGCATAGGCCGCCTCACGTCAAGGCCAAGTGCGTCCTGAGCGCACGCGGACATGCACACACCGTAATTCTTTATCCTCTCAATCAGCTCGCCCTCTTTTTGTATAGCTTCCAATCCGACCACTAGGCCGGCATGACCGCTTCCCCCGTCGCAGTCAAGAGTCCGGAGCACAAACGCTCCCGAAACGGCACGGACTATGAGGACGCATCGGGAATGGATTTTTCTGAAGAACCTCCTCTCGAGTCTCTCTCGCCTGCGGCCAAGGCCGCTGCCCTGCCGAGGCAACAAGACCAACCGCGCCGCAAATCCGTCCCGAGGCAGAAAGGTCCTGGGGCGGTCCAAGGGCTCGGGCAAGGCACCCAGCCACGAGCACAATCAGGTGCCATCCAGGCGCTGAGCCCGGAAGAGCTTACCAAAGCATTCCTTGTGCACGACGACCAAATGAGTCTGCTGCAACACCAGCTGTCATTGGTGTACAAACTTCCTCAAGACCATCAACTCTCGAAGGCCTTAGTTGCGTCCGTGAAATCCTGGCAGGGAGGTTTGAAGAAGCTGCGCCAAGGAGAACCTCACCCCGAGGGATCATGCTCTAATGCGGTCTCCCTAGTTCTTCTTCATGAACTGACCAAGGGCAACCCTCCAGAACACGTGGACAAGACGGAGTACGGCAAGCTTCTGAAGGTGGTTGACTCCATGATCAACATCACCACAGACAAGACCAAGCTGGCACAGGACATAGTGCACTGCTCAGCTAAGCCCAACAAGCTCAAGACTCACGTTATCCTTGATTTCAGGGTGGCTATCTACTCAGACCTCCTGCCATTCCTCTCCCTTCTCGCCTCCCTCTTTGACTCCCACGACGGCTTTGAACGCCTGGGACGAAAGGCGCCGGGAGGACTGGCTCGCAAAGCTCGAGGCCGTCCCTGAGTTTGGCCTAGCTGAAGCACACAGTGCACTAACTCCCTCAGCACAGCTGATGTTCTGGACAGTCTTGCACACTTGACTTTCGTACAGGGTACCTAGCATTGATGCTGATTCTTTCAACAAAGTTCCAGCTGCGCATCAAAACGCAGGGGGCCCTTCGAGAGAAATTCATACCGATCTACTCAACTTCCTGAGCGCCAGCCTGGCTCGAGCCTCTAGCACTATGGATCTCACACGGTTTTCGGACCTACCGGGCCCTGACCAAGTCCCACACTTTCTGAATCTGGTACATCAGCTGGACGAGATTCTCAAGCGCAAGGCCTCGCAACTATACACAGACCCTGGCTCGGCGTCTTCTACCAGTTCTCAGCCTGCTGAACGATGCACTCTGCCCTCTGGCAAAGCCCGTCCTCCAACGCCGCCAGCTCCTAAACATCGACGAACTGACGCGGCTTCGGACCAGGACGCTAAGTAAGCATCTTCAGAGAACTAGGCACTGCCGGAGGACCCAGCTACCAGCGAGCAAAACTCATTGCCATGTGTTTTCCTGCATTCGCCCTCAGCTGCTTTGCAACTAGGTCACAGGGCTCAAGCTACCAGTGGCAGGTAGCACACAGTGCAGCACGGATTCGTCACAGACGATATCTCCCACTCACGCTGGGATGGATCGTGCTCCCTATCCTGATGGAGTGCATGAGGCTCTTGGTCGGAGCCACATGCCTGGACTTCGACGACCGGTTGACCCCCAAGTGACTGCCGCCATCTCACCAGAGCTCCTAGGCGTGAAAATCGCCAAGGGATACGCCAGCGCGGTCTTCAATTCCAGTGCTGCAAACTTTGTGCTCAAGAAAGTCACGCGGCCGCAGGAAGAGTACATGGCCAGAAGAGAGTTTAGCAGATTATCGCGCTTCCCGCCGATCAATACCATCATCGAGGCCTTCTGGCAGCAAGGCCCAATGCTGTTACTGCCACGGTTGTACCCTGCCCATATCCCCTCCATGACAACGGACCATGTCGTCAATCTCGTTGCTGACATCCGGTCTGCCCTCAAGTTGGTTCACGCGGACATCCACATGGGCAACATCATGGTTCGCTATGACCCCCCTACCTATGTTTTGATCGATTTTGGAGGAACGGCGGGAGAAAGTGTTTATCCTCTCAGCTTGGGCTACGGCGCCCTCGGCCAGGGAGGAGTGCTTCATCGTCCTCCTCACGAGCTCATGGAGCGACCCACCAGGACCGTCAGAGGCGACTACTACAGGCTCAGCAAGACGATCTCCGCCGAGGTCATGGGCAACAAGTGCTGGCGCAATACTGCGTCGGGCTTCCCGATGCCCCCAAAACTCCCCAAACACCTGCGCGTCGAGCTGGCAGAATGGGAGAACCTCGCTGGCCTTACTCCACCCAAATGGCCAGAATCTGCCTTTCCCGGAGGAAGCTGGTACGAGACTGCCATCGACCCCTCGATTACAGTGCAGGCCGGCTTGTACGATGAAACCGGCAATGTTCGTCTGGCCACTGCCGTTTTCTCCTACTCCAGGCAGCAAAAATCCAATGCTTCCGGGCTCTTTGGGCCAGAAGACCCCACACGGGCCTCTCTTGACTCCGGAAGCTGGGAGGAATCTGCCGCTTACGCTCGGTTCTTTCTATCTTGCAGGCTCCGGACCATGGGCAGCCACATCCGGACTATGTACACAGAGGTACTGCCGTACCAAAAGTACAGCAACCAGGACGGCTATCTCATGCTGGAGAATCCCCTCGAGCATTCTCCGCCTCCACCACCTCCCCCGGCTGCCAGCTCGAACGAGCCAGCGCCCTCGACACCGGCTACTGAGCTGCAGGGCATTTGGGCGGAAATGGACTAGGCTTCAATCGAAGGACACAGTCCACCCAGCGGCATATGGCACAGCCTCCGCCACGCGGCTACTGTAACCATTTTGTCGCGGAATAGGACACAGTCCAAACTACCTGAGTCACAGACTCCGTCCCAATGCTTACAGCACTGGCCTTAGCCCGAGGAAAACCTGAGCATATGTCTTGAGCGCAGTTGTCTGCACCACCCAGCTGCCGTTCGCTTGAGCACGGCTTAGTATCGATTACTGACCTTCCACTTGCGCGTGCGCACATGGCTGGTGAAGATGACGGCCCAATCCGGGCCATCTCCTTTCCCGCTGTGATCTTCGCAGACTACATGGAGGACTACCTCACTCTTTCGGCGCTGAAGTTGTACTGCGAGGAGGCCCAAGTGTCCCTGCCGCCGGCAGCGGGAACATGGCCCTCCAATGACATCACGGCATGGGCACACAAAGCTCTCCCACCCCTACAGTGGCAGCAATTCGAGAAATATCTAGATTCCATGACTACCATGACCTGCTTCGATGCAGAGGAAGGCTGCTTGGTCAATCCCATCCCACACGGAGGACTATTACACAGGGCGCCCAAGGCAGAGCAGATAGCCAGCAGCTGTATCACTTCTCGCTGTCTTTCCATCTGGTCATCGGTCCGTCAGGTTCTGCAGCACCTACCTTTCGAGGCCCACGACAGATGGGAGTACGCTCCCCGAGCGGCCGGCTCTTCATGCGGCCAGCGCTTTCGGGTTGGGGCCTTCTGCCGAGTTCTTCCTGGCCTGCTTAAGGAGACGGTTTCCCATCCCAACGTCACTCGACTCCTCAACGCCTTCGTGTTCTCATGCCATCCAGAACACCAGTGGACTTCGCTTGAGGTCTTGGCAGATGTGCACTCCCCACCGCACAAAGATACTCGTAACGCTGCATTGGGCACCTTGCTCATCCCGATTTCGATTTTCGACCAGGGTGGCATATGGATCGAAGACCCTGACGGCTGCGACTACCATGAGATCCCGCACCAGCAGGGGATGATCCGGGGAAGCTGCTTTGACCTCCGCGGTCTTAGCCAACTCTTCCGGGCGGATGCGCTGTGGCACGCAACTCTACCATGGGAAACCTATACTCGAGTCGTTTTGGCGGCCTACACAGTAAGAGGAGTCTCTCGTTTCTCACCAACGCTGCAACAGCGCCTGACAGAGTTGGGTTTTCGCCTTCCGCTAGGCACTGCAGATGATTAGTTCGAATGGCACAGCCTCTTGAGCTGAGACACAGTCTCTGACCATCTCTGCTCGTCGGTTGAGGTTAAAGCAGAAACTACAGTACATGTGCTTTCTGCTCCGCTGCAACTACGTCACTGCAATTCTTCAGTCCCTCTAGGCTCTAAAGTTCCGCTCTGCCCTACCTTCGCCAGCCTGCGATGATGGAGGACGCCTTCGTCCAGCGAATCTTTCACTTCCTGACGCCGATGCTCCTAAGCCTCGAATTCTACTTGCAGCTGACGGACCTGGACAGAACCGCCATCGATGGCTCGAGTCGCCAGTCCAGCCTCACAGGACCAGGCCTCACCCCCACCGAAGATTCGTTTCGTAGGGATAGCCGGACAGCAGCCAGAACGGGCCTTCTGAAACTTCTTCAAGAGTGCTTTAACCACTGGCCGGCCCTCTCCATCACCTACATCCCCCCACCTGCGCCAGACACACTGGACCAGACGGGCATGCATCTTATCTACGAGGTCACGCAGCCGCGTCTAAAACAAGTTCGACGACTTGCCACTGTCAATCGAGTCTGGCATGACCTCATATCAGCCATGATATCTGGTCAAGCCCGCATCAATACAGTGGAACTTCTGGTGGCGATGTCACGCTTGCGCAAGTCAGGCTCAGTGTCGATTCGTGAAGGCCGGGACATTTTCTGCCTCCCGGTCTCGATGGCGTTCAGATTGCCGGTCGAGACCCTCACTTCACCTCTAGCTCGCACAGCTCCCCCCGCTGCCTACCGCGCCTCGGGCTTCAATGCCTGGCATGCGCTCCTTTTTGACAGCTATGATGACCTGCAGAATGAGATCGAGCAACAGGACTAAATGTGCCATAAAGGAGTCTAACTTTTTGAAGACAGCAACAGTGCTCACGGCTTGAAAAACTGGGCATCCTCCGTACCAGTAGGAGTTCGTAGGGCGTGTACTATGAGTTGAGTTACTTCTCGGCACACCCTCTGCCGCCTGCCAGTTTCTGTCAGCTGGCTCTAAGAGTCTCCTAACTGCCATGGACGAGCTCTCCCTGCGCCACGCTATGAAACACCTACTCCCAGGGGTACTCACTCTTGACACTTACGACGCTTCGCCCTACCCCGCCTCCTACTGGAACGATCTGGACCTGCTTCATGATGAAGCTCGTGCCACGCGTGATCGCCTACGGGATCTACTTCTACGTTGGGCTCGTACGGGCCCTTCTCGCAGTACTCCATTATCGGCGACACACTCAGGATCGACCACAATGGAGTGCATGCTCAGCTCGGCATTGTCAATCTTAATCTGCTACAGGCTATACCGCTTGCGGCGGTCTGCCGTGCGTGGTACTCCGAAATCGCTCGACTCATTGACGGCAAACCCTGGATTGGGGTATGGAGAGCCTACATCCATCTGCGAAAGCAAGGAGCAGGAGTGTTCATTGAAGTTCTGCCGGATCAAGCTGGTACCCTCTCGAGAGAGGCCATCAGCGTCCACTATGAGCAGGTGCACTTCATTCCGACCTCAGTCTTGCGTCGCCCTCTTTAGGTCAGATGGCACAGCCTCCAGCCATTTGGTCACAGACCATACGACGCGCCGGGCTTTTCTACTCCTAAAAAGGCAAATCCGTTCAGCGTTGCGGCTCAGCGTTGCAGCTCACTGGTTCGTGCTAAAAGTAGGATTCTCTGCAGTCATTTCTCGGTTTGCTCTCAGCTGCCCTGCCAACCATAGTGGATGTCATCCTTTCATGTCGCCGCGCTTTCCTTCATCATCCCCGAAGTGGTCGTTGTGGACTTCTACTCGGACTACGGTTTGGACAGGGACATGCTGGAAACCGATATCGCTGCATATAGACCCCCCAGCACTCTCGTTCCCATACTGCGGCTCAGGGACGAGATCCATGAGCAAGCACGCCTCTGGGCCTTCCGCCGCTTACATGAAGGCCTAGCTGTCTTCGTGCAACGGTACGTAGACACGGACTACGACCAGCAGGGCGTCCATGTCAGACTGGCAATACCGCAACCAGACTTGCTGACGGCCATCTCAATGGCGTCGGTTAGCAGATCCTGGTGCGCAGCAGTGCTCTCCCTGGTTCAGCATAAGCTCTTTGTAAGTCCACACCGTACGGCCAGGGCAGCTATGTTTCTTGACCTACGTGTCATGGTCCAGTCCTTTGACACGCCCCAGTGGCACCTCGCGTCCGAAGAGCTCACCATCCACATTCAGCACAGCAAGCAGGTTGTGGTGCAGAAATTCCGGAATCCTCTCAATCCCGCTGGGCCAACGGCAACCATCAGCAGAGACGAAGAGGTAACCAGAGTTCTCTATGATCACTACTACCGTCTTTTCTGAGCACTTGTGAGCCACAGGGAGGTCACTGACTCATGTAAGGAATGTGGCACAGCCTCCGATCAGGTGTGGCACAGCCACCCAGCTCGTCACAGTATGAGATGTGCTGCCCATCTGCCCAGAGAAATTGACCTTGCAGCATGCCAGAACCCGGCTACTGCTGCAATATCGTTTGCTCTGTCCTGCGATCCGAGGTCTCAGCTACTACAAGGCACCAGCAGTCTCTGCTCGCGTGCCCTCTGCTGATGTTCTTTGTTTCCAGTTGTCCTGCGTTGCCTGAGCTTTGTGCTTGGACATAAGGCTCTGCAAAGCTGTGCATGCATACCGCATCTGTCAGTTCGAACCGTCGTTACAGTAAGCAACAGCAGAAGCACCGCAGCTTGCACTAAAGTCATGCCTTGCAGAAGCTAAAACTTCGGAACAAACTGCGACTCCGCGAAGAGCACAGCTCACCTCCTGGCCGCGTGTCACAGACTCTGGCCCATCAGCTTCAGCTGAGACCATGGACAACCCTCCCAGTTTGGGACCCTTCCTGGTGCTCAGTGACAGCACTTTGCAGCACATGCTGCGGGGACACACGTACGGAGTGTTTCCACTGCTGACGGGACAGGTCTTAAGTTGTCCCGGCGCCGCCCTCAACATCTCTGCCGGCAGCGTCCCCTCCATCATGGAGCTTCTCCACTGGCAATTTGGCCTCTTCGGGCCGCACAAATTCAAGGCGGCAGTTCAGAGTCAGCCGGTGGCCTCCATTTTGGAGAGCCACCTTGACGGACAAATCAACGTTCGCTTCATTCCGCTGTCAAGAAGCTTGCGCCCGGAGAAGCAAATCAATTATGACTACCTGATAGACGGCAGGGTCCAATATGGATTTGCGGACAAGAACCTGCCAAATCAGGAAATCATGGATTTGGCACAGATGCCTGGTGTAGGAGGGGTAGAATGGCTCTACAACTCCAAGAATCTCCACTTCCGCCCTGATGTTGCGGACATCGTCATCCCGGCACTTGTCACAAGAGCCATTGAGGAAATGCGCAACACCCCAGGACTGCCTGTCCTCGTGGTTGCTGGCTGGAATGCCCGCCAGCAGGACATGCATGTCGAAATGCTTGCTGCCCAGGCTCTGTCACAATGCCGAACTGTCCGGGATCTTTCGGAGGTAGCCATGCAGTACGGACATGGCCCCTGGGGGATGCGCTTCACGCATCTCCCAGAATGGGAGGCCACCCCCGTCCCGGCCCTCCTCTTCCAGACCTACGTTCACGACGAAAAGCCGGAGCCAGCCCAAGTTGCGGCCAAAATGTTTGCCGGCTTCACCCGAAAATTCTGTGATGATGGTGTCCTTCGGGCTACCCTGCGGCAACTTGCCGGCAAGTACGGCTCCAATCTGCTGGATCGCCTCAGTCAGCCAGCTCACAGAGCAGACGTGTTCCGCTACGTCTACCACTACCAGCACGGCGGCCTCTATGTCGATATCAAATGTGGCTTTGTGGTACCCTGGGAACAGGTACTCAAGCTTCTAGCAGCAGATTGGAGCACAGCTCACTCAACGAAGGCAGGTGAAGTGGGTCACAGACCCTCCCCACCTGGCCAACTCCCAAATGAGTTCATGGTCATGGCCATTGGAGTCAAAGGAGATCACATCTTTCAAGGCATCATCTATGGCAAGCCCAGACACCCTTTGATGAGGGAAGCCATACAGCACGCCTTCAGCCGTCAGGTTATGACAGCGAAGGCGAACTTGGAATACATGACCTTCTGCAAATTTCTCTGGCAGATCTTGGGTCGAGACCTTGGACACTCCCCCCAAGCGGGATGGAATGTTTCCACCAAATTTGGCCCCATCTACCTGTTCTTGGAGCGCTGGGACAAGCGTCTGAAGAACAAAAAGTACGACAATGATGGCCACTACTTCGTGACTACCAACAACACGACAGTCGCCTACACCAGGTGCTGGAAGTGGCTGAAGGGATTTCAGGGAGACCCTACCACCAAAGAACGAACCGATCGCATGCTGCAGAGCCAGCTCCCCGACATCTCCCTGGAAATCCAGTCTGATAGACCCGAAGAGCACAGCTCACCACAGCCACTTAGGTCACAGACCACGGCAACCGCCATATCGGCTCCTCCTCCTCCCACTCAGGAGGATATTGAAACTTATGTAGCCGATAGCATCCAGCACAACTCCTTTGCAGAGATCATGGCCACGGTCCGTGAGACCCACCACTATAACCAAGACCTTACAGAGCAGGATGTGCTGGAGCTCATCCCTCGCGGATTGGGGCAAGTGGAAGTTTCAGGAGACATGTGGCTATGCTGTTTGCACTGCCGGAAGCACAACAGGCAGGTGCAATTCAGTACTAGTCACGGCCTCAAAAACCACTTTGTCACGCAGAAGCATAACCCGACACCCAGCGCCACGCCGGCATCCGAGACACCTCCTCCTCCCCCTCCCCCAAAGCTCCCACAGGAGATTCCTCTCCCCCCCAGCAGTACCAGGACCAGAGGTACAGACAAAGCAGCCGGCTTTGAGCTGCCGCCTTCCCCCCCGTGCCCTTTCACTTCCTCAGCAGCTGAAAAGGCAGCTTTCAAAGCAAGCCAAGCAGAAACACCGAAGGCGGCCCCAGCGCTTCCGGCCAAGGCCCCACCAACGGTGCCCACCCCTTGCCCTCAGCCTCCAGCTTCCTCCTCGGCAGCTCCAGCTCCCCCTCCAGCGATCCCTGTTTCCCCGATCCCTCCGCACCCTCCCAAGTCCGTTTCTCCTCCAGCCCCTGCCACCCAGGCTGCTCCGCGTTCCCACACGCCCTCCTCCTTCTTCCCGCCCCCCGTCAGCATATGAGCCTCCGGAATCCAATGCGGAACTCGTC
Source organism: Symbiodinium sp. CCMP2592 (assembly GCA_905221615.1). Classification (NCBI taxonomy): domain Eukaryota; class Dinophyceae; order Suessiales; family Symbiodiniaceae; genus Symbiodinium; species Symbiodinium sp. CCMP2592. The sequence goes on from CAJNDT010006231.1 coordinate 161,994, forward strand.
GGCTATGTCCCACAGCCGGCTCCACAACAGACAGTACGCTACACGCGGCAGGAGCTGGCTCAGCTGCTGAGCTCCCAGTCCCACCAGGACTGGATTCGGGCCTTGGCTTCCATCAACATCCTGGTGGCTCCGGTCATTCTTGGCGGCCTCACCAACCATGAGCAACAGACCCTTTGGTCTACCAGGATGGAAGCACTCCGCGAAGTTCCCCCGCTGTTCTCTGCCATCAAGTCGGTAAGGACGCAAACAGGCCTCACATGGGACACCGCCATGTCGGTGAGGCGGGTCCTCACCAGTGATGGGAAGGTCACCATAGCCACAGGCGCGGGAGACGCCTATCGCGAGCTGGATGCCCCCACAAAGGTGCATGGCCTTATCCATGCCTGCTTCAACAAGATGTGGGACGAAAAGGCCTTTCAGCAGCACTTCCCCTCGTGGGTCGAGTTCAACATGATCGCCACCACCATCGTGGCCGTCTACAATGAGACGGCCAAATCAGCCGGACTCCCAGCTCGTGTCTTTAGGGTCAAACCCGACAAAAATGCCTACTCCATCATGAAGATGCGGATCCAGCACGACAAGGGGCACGAGGAGGACAAGCGCATGGCCAAACTGGCTGCTGCTGCCCCCAACAAGCGCCCGCAGATGCAGGCGGCTGACACAGAAGGCAAGCGACAGCGTGACGGCCCCTCCTCATCTTCCTCGTCCCAATGGGCCAGACAGGCACGCTCATCTCAAGATGACGACTGGGACTGGTGGCAACAGTGGTCCTGGCACAGTTACTCTCAGCAGTGGCCAAAAGGTCATGACCAGTGAGGGCAGGAATATGTCACAGACTCTTTGCTCCCTTATGTCACAGACTCAGGGAATTCGGCACTCTTCCGACGCTCAGCAAATCTCTTCGGAAGCCTGTGACCCGCGTGCTTAACACGACTAAAACAGCATTTCGCTCTTCAGCGAGTTGCTACGTCCAACCTGCCCAAAGCATCACTCCACCGGAGTTGTTTTCAGGTACATGCGGTCATGCACACATGACCCTTACGGCCTTCTGTCCTCAACATGAGTAATCCGTGTGGGACGCCACGAGACGGATACTCCAGGTGTCGGCTTCGTCCGAGGTACGGCCTAATTGTTGAGACAGGTGCACAGACGGACGCGTCTGCTCACACCAAGGTGTCGGAGGAGGAAGCTTTTGTAGCAGTAGTCTGTCAAGTTTGAGCTGATTAGAGAGATCTGAGCGATGCATGCTAGAAGCAGTTTCACGAGTGCACGAGACCAAAGGCGCCCGCAAAGCGCAGAGCACGCTCGCGCAGCGTTCAATTGAAAAATAGTAGTAGTAGGAGCAGTAGCAGCTGTAGCAGCTGTAGCAGTAGGTGACTTCGGACTTTCAGCTGTTCCTGTCGTTGCTGCGGTTGCTGGCCAGGCGGGTGAGGCTGGTGATGCTTACTGATGTGTTGTTGTTGGGGGTAGTACTGGGTACCGGTACTACCACTTGTACGAGCACCGGCACTGGGACAAGTAGGTTCGTAGATCGTAGTAACAACGGCAACAGAAGTACCGGTAGCTCTATTTGTGAGCTATTACAGCCAAGGGTAGCAGTGGCAGGTTCCACCTTTTTACACCCTAATCCCTGAACCTCATACCCTAAACGTTACCTTTTTCTATTATCTGACCATGGAACACTGTTCAAGCTCTGCATGACCCGGGCTGCACTCGACAGCATCGCGTGCAGCAGAGCACTCGGCGAAGCTCGTGGTGCAGTCCCGGGCAGCAGGGCTCAAAGCTGAATTCGGCTTGCATGCCTTGCATACCCTGGTCCTTCTCAATCTTCACTGGCCAACATCAACATCAGAGCTCTTCAAGTCTTGTCACACCTGAAGATGTAGAGGCCTGAATATGTACAAATGTTGTTCTTTAGGGTTCCTTAGCATACCTATGCAACAATACATCCCAGAAGCCTTTCCTAGTTATTAGGGCCTCTTGTCATTCGCAAAGTTCTTGGAACCTTCCCCTTTGCTTCCAGAAGCGGCGACACTCTGGATGTTCAGGCTGCCATGATATAAATCTCTTAGGGTTCCTTAAAGGGATCTATAAGGGTACCTTTAAGGGGTTCCTTTAAGGGATCTATAGGGTTTTAGGGTTTAGGGATATAAATCCTGCATTACCCCTAATAAGAAATGTACCATAACTCCCATAGTTCAGGGTCCTTAAGGGTAATGCAGGATTTATATCATCAACCGTTGGCGACCCTGACCCTTACACCCCAAATTGCGGCTTCAGGGGCTCTGAGGTGAGGTTGATTGGACTCCGTTGGTCGAAATTCAAGGAGTCGGGGCTTCCTACCGGAAGTGTGAAGTGTTGGAAGAGCTTAGGATGTAGGTTTTAGAGTTTAGGCAATGTCTCGAAGTGCACTGACCAGCTTTGGAGAGATCACATGCGACGAACGAAGTGTCACGAACTTAACAATGGCCAGCCTGCCGAAGTTGCATCAAGCAGTAAGGTCTGCATGTTCAATCCGGTGGCAGGGCTTCGGGTTTCGATTTTGACAGGGCTTGGGGCTCAGGGTGTAGGATTGGACCACTGCAGGAAACGCAATGCATGCATGCCGTTTGCAAAAATCTAGCTGTGTAGCAAGGGTCACTGCTTCTTGGCCTTCACGTACCCGATGCCGGCCACGGCACAAAACGTTCTGAGGTTGATAAGGTCTTTGACCACCACAATATTGGAGCCTGTTTGAACCTTGCTGAGATGCACTTCCATGTCATAGCCCCAGACAGGAGCCGAAATGACGGTCAATTGCGCCTTGCTTTTACCACGGACTGAAATGTCCAGTCGACACCAAAGTCCTTCCCGTCGCTTTTCGATCCATCGTAGTAATTCCCTTGTGTTCCAACCCTTGCGCTTGTGAAAGTCCTGCACGTCCTTCCCCAATTTCCAACCTTGTTCTTCCGCCTTGTCCTTGGCCTGCGCAAGTAAAGTCTCCATCAGTGACCTCTTCTCCGCAGCCGACATGGCCCCAGGGAAGTTGGGATGAAAGCTACCGTAAACGGAGTCCATGGACAACCGCACCACTGAGGGCTCCCTGGCTGGAGACCAGCGCCGCCAGTGGTACAAGCCCACCAGCATCGCTGGAGCTACCAGACCCGGACCGGAGAGGCCTAGCGAGATCAGCACGGGCAAGCTGCGGCGGAATGACATTGCAAAAACGAGTGGTGGAACGAGCCAGAACTCTAGCCGAGCGCTGTCACAGAGCCAAAGCGAAGAGGCCCGACTCAAAATTTACAGTGCGGAGCTTTTCTGGTTCAGGGCTTAGGGAAGCTTTACCTGTTTATCTCTTTGTAGGGCACATACACAAGTCACACATCGGACATTCAAAAACCTCTCAATGTACGACCCTGCACAGACGCAAGACTCACACAGCCTAAACCTTAGGCCATCAACTTAAGGCTAGTTCTGACTACTCCCGAAGTCGCCCCAAGTGCCACGGAGCCCGCTGTGCAGTCAAAGCGGCCTGGCTATCCGGTCGCCGGAGGTAGCCTAGCAACGCATGAGGAAGTTGTCCAAAGCAGGAGCTCAAGTAATCAGGTGTACTTAAAGGGTCATGGGACTTAGTAACTAGAGTTCTAGTTAGGCGAACTCTACCTATTACTACTTGTAACCGCAATTAAGGTACTTATAGCCTTACTTACTAAGTCTTTACCAAGTCCCATGACCCTCCAAGAAGGGTGCAGTGGCCGGAAACTTCCTGTCGCAGGGTTTGCCCAAAGCTTCCTGTGTCTCGACCGTAGGCGCTGAGCCACCCTGAGACTCCAATATCCACCAATCATGCAGCCCTGGTTCACCCAAACCCGCGAAAGCCTAAAGCCATTTCGTAATTACATGCCCGCAGTCTCTGATACTAGGATCCCTATGAGAACCCAATGTTAAGGTAGGAGGGGTTGTTAATCAGGGGTCTACATGACTTCAGAATCCCTGCTCTCAGAACCCTGGAGCTTGGACGAAGCGAGATTTCAAGAACCGACAGAGAACCGACAGGAAGCTTAGGGTATAGGGTTTAAGGTTTAGGATATAGCGTAGCTTAAGTATTTATGAATAGCCCCCCCCCCAGGTAGCACCACTAACGTGAACGGTATTCTTTGATATCCAGTCGGGCGAACAAAAGATCCCCGATTAAGCCATAAGCGATTTTCTGGCAAATGAGCAAAGAAACTGCGGTGGGTGGTACGTGAAGCAAAAAAATTTTTAAGCTCTACAGTCAAACCTTCAGCCCGCAGGTTTACTTGAGCCTGCAGCCAAGCCCTACAGCGTAAAACCGGGGACACCAGACCCCAAACTCTCAACCCTAAACCCTCAGGCATTGAGCCTAGACCTTAAACCCTAAAGCCCATGTCTCGAAGCCTCGTAGACCAAAATAATACAGATGCTTAGTTCCTCAGGAATGCAGATAATATAATTCAGCATAATTGTCCCAAAACTCTAACCCTAAACCCTAAACTGGTTTAGGGCTCTGCGTTTAGGGTTTAGAGCTAGTTCATTGTTCAGGGCCCCCATGGTTTTGTTCCTAAAGAAGACTGGGTTGGCCTTTAAACACCCTGAAAAGTATTTATATATAGGGCCCCTTATAAACCCAAATAAGGAAAATAAAAAATGTCCCACAATCCTACCTAGAAGAAGCCGGATCCTGCCTTCCACCTCGGCTTGGAGTCTCGGAAAAGTTTCTTCCGTGACATCTCAGCTGCGGCTGAGGAGTTAGGGTTCAGGGTTTGACCCTACCTGTAGCCGAAAAGACCTACCTTTTTAGAGTCCTTATGATGGTTTCTACATATATATATATATATGTATATATATATATATATGTATATATATATATATATATATTTACTTAAAAGGTAGGTCTTTTCGGCTACAGGTAAACCCTAAACCTTGAGGTTTTTGTAAAAGTGCACTAGCCCCTTTCTCCTCAGCAGAGTCGGAAGGTTTGAGGTTTAGAGTTTATGGCTTGAGGTTCAGGGTCGAGAATATGGGCCCCAACACCAAAGCTTGTCCTTGACACCTCACATGCAAGGAAGGCCGTTGTAGGATAAAGTTGTTTTGAAGAGCCCCTGTAAGGGTTCTATAAGGGTACTGTTAATTGCATTCGGTTTAGGGTCTCAGGTTTGGGGTTTAGGTGTCAAGTTTACTGCGCATCATTTGGGGAGTGCGCGAATACACCTTTCAGGAAGTCATGTGGTAAAGGCTGCAAGAATGTCTCATTCGAAGCAGCTTTACATGACAGGGGTCTGGTCGTTACAATCACTGCAACTCGCAGCCTGTAGGTAGTCTCCCACCAGACGAGACCCTGATGGATGTTTCGAGTGTCTTTTGAGAAATCTGATGTGCCGCCTACTTGAAGGTTCATGGGTAGCTATAAGTAGGGTTATAAGTCCCCTAATAGAGGTTATAACCATACGGTTGATGATATAAATCCTGCATTACCTTAAGGACCCAACCGTAGTTATCCTACTTTTTCCCACTTACAACTACCCATGAACCTCCAAGTAGGCACCAGAGCTTCCAGTGGGCCTGTGATGATGGGGATGGTTCACAGCATAGGTTAGGTACAGTGAGAGTATATAGTAGGGCTACTATTAAGGTCCTCATATATCTTCCTTAAGGATACTGTTCAACTATTACTGAGTGGGGGCCGTACCCAAAGCATAGGACTGGTCTTGTGGTTGTTAGTCTTGTTCCCGATCGACTTTACATCGTGCACGCCCCCTCTTTTCTGCAGCAAGCAAGAATACAGCCCTTGTACTGTGACGAGCCGCGGGCCCTTTCAAAAACAAGGGGGGCGCAAGGCAGCAGTCTCACCTTGAACCTCTGCAGACCTCAAAGGGAGATATGCAAACGGCACTATGTCTATGTATATGTATGTGTATGTGTGTGTGTTATATATACAAGTATACACACATATACTTGCGTGCACATTTTATGCGGGCTCTATAGAGGAACACAGCCGAGTTTTACATCCGTCGCCTGCACACCGGTGCACATACCTGCATACATACGACATTGTATGCATGCATGCTTGCCGGCATATGTACTTGCAAACGCAGACAAGCATGCATGCGCGCGTGCTGAAGCAGCAACACATGCACATTTCTTCAGAGCGCTCTGCGAATGCAGATACATGCGAGCGCACTAAGCCACGGATGGGCTGATACCACCCAACAGGTCCGAACACTTCGTCCCCAATCCCACGCCGTGGAAAAGGATGTGATGTCCGAACCCGAAACCCACAAACCGAACCAACAAAACCGTACATTGGCATGACAGGGCATGCTCAAACATAAATATTGCTGGCCCGGCAGCAATCGCCGTCGGCCCATTGCGACCACTTTTCTGCGACCTTGTCGTTGCGTAGGGCAGAAGGGTCCAGGAACCGTAGAGGGCTTCTGCGAACGTCACTTGCCGATGCATAAATCCCGGCACAGAGCGATGATGGTGAAGAAAAACACCAACTTCACTCTCTCCGTCCCTTCGTACCCTTAAAACACCAGATAGACCCCAAAGCAAACCCAACACACACTGAGCCCAGACCCTACTTGGAGGTTCATGGGTACTTCTAAGTGGGGTTATAAGTCGTCCCTTCGTACCCTTAACACACCAAATAGACCAAAAAACAAACCCAACACACACACTGAGCCCAGACCCTACTTGGAGGTTCATGGGTACTTCTAAGTGGGGGTTATAAGTCCCCTAATGTAGGTTATAACCATACGTATGCTACCTGTAACCCTACTTAAAACTACCCATGAACCTCCAAGTAAGCCGTCAACCTATTCAAGAAACAAGGCCCTATATAAGCCCTGCTTCCCTAAACCCTAAACTATGCTGAACTTAGACCCGTAGCAAAAACTCTAGCTTTAGCTCTTTCTTAGGGGTTATCATAACCAAAGATTATGAACTATTTATGAGCACCCCTGCGCAAACCCCTAAACTTTAAACGCGAAGCCCTCAACCCTGAAACCAACACACTACACACTTCGGGGGCATCTTGGCGCAGTGTCTCAGCTGTGTTGATCAATGGAGACATATGCCCCATAACTGAGTGGTTTAGGATGGTACGGTTGATGACATAAATCCTGCATTACCCCTAAACCCTAAACCCTAAACCCTAAACCCTAAACCCATAGTCTAGAGGGAACCCTGAAGTCCTCAAACCACCCTAAACCCAAGGCCCTACTTTAGGGGCCTTAAAAATGTAGGGGCTGCTATAGGGTTTAGGGTTCCTTTACAGGGGTCTATAAGGGCAATTAGTAGATATAGTATAGGGGTTCTAAATAATTACGTGACGCTCCTATGTTTTCGCCCTGAAAGTTTTGGTAGACAGATAGATGGGCCTTGCCCCAGATGCCGCTGCAGATGCAACTGCATACATGTGGTGTACATAGACGTACATGTACAGATACGGTAAAAATTCTGATACAAGCCCTAAGCCCGAAACCCAACACGCAAAGCCCTAAACACTTTAAAACTCTAAGCCCCAAACCGCTAAACCCTAAACCCTAAACCCTGAACCCGAAACCCCAAACCCGAAACCCCAAACCGGAAACCCTACATCCTCGACCCTACTTAAAGGATCATGAGACCTAGTAACTAGGGTTACAATTAGGGTAACTCTACTTATAACTACTTATAACTCCAATTAAGGTACTTACAACCTTACTTACTAAGTCCCATGATCCTCCAGGTAGACCCTAAACCCTAAACCCTGTAGATCCCTTTTAAGGAACCCTATAGATCCCTTTAAGGAGCCCTTTAAGGAACCCTTACTAAGTCCCATGATCCTCCAAATAGACCCTAAACCCTAAACCCTATAGATCCCTTTAAGGAACCCTATAGATCCCTTTAAGGAGCCTTTTTAAGGAGACCATGCAAGATTCACATAAGAACAGGCCGAGCCGCCAATCGATCGACTGACTCGGCGCCCAACATCAAACACGCTTTGAGGCCTCATGTGGCAGTTTCCGCAAATCAGGGGTACTCTATTTTGGGGTCCTTATAATAAGGATCCTACTATTTAGGGTACTATATTAGGGTCCCCTATTTTCGGAAACATCCATGTAGGCTTCAGGGCTTTTGAGTTTTGGAGTTTGGGGATTGGAGTTTTGGGGATTGGAGTTTTGGGCTTTAGGGTTTGGGCTTTAGGGTTTAGGGTTTAGGGTTTAGGGTGTGCAACTTAAGGTAGATGGCCGTGGAATACCGCGTAGGCCTGACGCGTTCCTTTTAGGTTTAAGCCTGAACTCATGCCGAAGCGCACTCACTTCCCTCACGCGCCACCACACGAGGGGCGGCAGGAGGGCGACAGGGCAGGGGGCACAAAATCACGCAAAACACAAAAGCCTGCAGCACCTGAAATGCAGTAGCCAGTACTGGTCCCAAAGAGAACTGCTCTGGCACCGGTGCGATATGGAAGGTTCCGAAAATTTGGGACCCTAATATGGTACCCTGAATGGTAAGATCCTTATAGTAAGGACCCTAAAATAAGGTACCCCTCAGTTCCGGAAACTCCCAAAGGGGTGCTACCGTCCCCATCCATGGCTGTGAGGAGCCGTGGCCGGCCCAAGCCTTAATTGAGCATACTTGGAGGATCATGGGACTTCGTAAGGGTTCCTTAAAAGGGCTCCTTAAAGGGATCTATAGGGGTTCCTTAAAGGGATCTATAGGGTTTGGGGTCTACTTGGAGGATCATGGGACTTAGTAAGTAAGGTCATAAGTACCTTAATTGGAGTGAAAATAGTTATAAGTAGAGTTACCCTAATTTTAATCCTAGTTACTAGGTCCCATGATCCTTTAAGTAGGGTTGATACAGGTTGCTTGGAGGTTCATGGGTACTTATGAGTGGGGTTATGAGTCCCCCAATATAGGGTTATGACCATAGTTATCCTACCTAAAAGCCTACTTACAACTACCCATGAACCTCAAAGTAGGGTGTAGGGCCTTCGTTTAGACACTATATGGCCTGCTTATCACCTGTTTGGAATTCTGAAGGGACCCTGTCATGGAGTCCTTGTTACCGTAGAGGCGTAACTTCTTGGGAAATCCCGGTATAGAGGTGTAAGAATATCTCACCTTCATAACTCCTTATGATGAGAAGGATCCTACTGTTCATCGGTGTCTTCGTTGGGAGTTCCTTACTTTTCCAAGGCTGCCATAAACTAGGGTTTAGGGTTTAGGATTTCTGTTTGTTCCGACGGCTGACAGGTCTTCAACGCTTGGCCCGGCAAAGTTTGCAACATGTCTTGCGTCAGAGATTAGACTCGTCATTCAGTCATTCAGCTAATATACGGGCCTAAACACCCCTAAACCCTAAACCCAAAATCCCTAGACCCTAAACCCCTAAACCCTGAACCCTTAACCCGAAACCCGCAACTCCCAGACTCCTAAAGCCCTAAGCCCCAGGAGACTCCTAAACCTCTACCTGGCCTGCTGCGACATCACGCCGGTCGCGCCTTGGAGCTGCGAGAGAGAGCCTCACTCTTTCAGGCGAAAGGCTTGGGGGTCTAGGGTATAGGGATTTGGGGGTCTAGGTGTTTAGGGTTAAGGGCAAAGGGTTTACTTGGAGGATCATGAGACTTAGTAAGGTTATAAGTACCTTGATTAATTGGGGTTATAAGTAGTTATAAGTAGAGTTACCTTCTTTATTATAACCCCAGTTACTAAGTCCCGTGATCCTTGTTTAGGGATCTGGGGGTCTAGGTGTTTAGGGTTAAGGGGTCAGGGTTTACTTGGAGGATCATGAGACTTAGTAAGGTTATAAGTACCTTAATTGGGGTTATAAGTAGTTATAAGTAGAGTTACCTTGATTGTAACCCTAGTTACTAAGTCCCATGATCCTCTAAGTAGGATTTAGGGATCTGGGGGTCTAGGTGTTTAGGGCAAAGGGCTTCGGGTTTTTCGGGATTGCTTACTTTGTTGCTGAAAGTTGTGTTGCCCTGACATTCAACCAGCCAGGCGGTGAATTTGCCGGCTTAAGAGTTACCTTAACCCACCAAAACCGACTTTTGAGTAAGGGTCCCTATAAATCACATATTAGGGTTTATAATAAGAACCTACAAAAAAATAGGTTATGGTAGTTTAAGTTAGGGCTTAGGGACCTTCGACTTTAGACTTAAGGATTTCTTTTGAACGCCTTTTTCCACCTGCGGAATCCCTGCGCGGGTAGGCGAGTGAAACACCGGGACCGACCATCAGTGGATACCTCCTTAAGGATTTTAGGCTTTAGGGCTTCAAAGATACGAGCTTGAGGTCTTTAGGAAGAAGGCGTGGGGTCTTAAAGGCTCTGTGGCATTTAGGGATGCAGCATCTGGCGGAAGATGCCATCCGAAGTCAGCCTCTGTCTCTACGGTGCAACTTCCATCATAGACACTCATAGGCGCTTGAAGGTTTAGGCTCTCGGAGTGTATGGTATAGGCGTGTAGCAGTGTTGGGGTGGAGGGCTGTAGGGCAAAAACCAACATAAACTTCCACACGATCATCAAGCCCAACAGCCACTAGAAACGAGCAGACCCTTAACCTTAGGCAAAGCCCTGAAACTCTACGCCCTGCACCGAACCCTAAATCTTACCATGTGCTCCAGAGCGATACCCGGGATCATGCCAGGGCTGGCCAGGCCCAAAACCCCAAACGGTGGCTGTTAGGCTTAGGGGTGTGGCTTTCGACCCTAAACCGTAAACCCTGGTTTCGGGGCTTGGGGTCATCAGGTTGAGGGGTTCAGGGCGTCAGAGCTTTCGGGTTTTAGGAGTGTGGGTGTTGGTTGTCAAACCCTAGGGATCAAAATAGCCCAGCAGTCTTCCATAGTATGGTCGTTGGGCCCAAACGCCTTGATATATGAGTCCTTGGATCCCGGGAAATTCCTGGGATCCTACAAGTTTTCACACTCTACAGTTGGAGTCACACAAAAAGTCTGGAAGTTGTTCAAGTCGTTTGCATGAGAATGGGTTAGAGTGTACGGCATGTTGGCATATTGTAATGTCTCATAACATCCGAACTGCCTGGGGGCCCTGAGTGGATGCGCAATGCTCACGGACAACCCTTCTTAGAGGACCATGGGACTTAGTAAGTAAGGTTATAAGTACCTTTTTTCGGAGTTATAAGTAGTTATAAGTAGAGTTACCCCAATTATAACCCTAGCTACTTAGTCCCATGATCCTTTAAGTACACACTGCCACCATGACACCATCTTGGCCCAAGCGAAGGCAGTGGGCAACGGCAGAAGAAGCGGACGCGGCACTGCGGGCAGTGCGCACCTCAGTGAGTTGGTTTGAGGGGTTCTTAACATAGGAGTTTCCGAAATAGGGGACCCATATAATACCCTAAATAGTAGGATCCTTTTTATAAGGACCCCAAAATAAGGTACCCCTCATTTTCGGAAACTCCCTACCATAATCCCTATTATAGAACCCTTATAGATCCCTTATAGTAACCCTTTAAAGGGACCCTGAGGTACCCCCAATCTTCCGAAACTCCCATATCAGGGCTGCCGTTGCAGGGATCCTTAGCCTGTTGATCCTGCAGAACGGTCCGACTTTCGAACGGTACCCCAAATCCAGTAATTCAAAGGGGATAAGGAGGGACCCTTAAAGGGGGACCCTTAAGGGTTCCTATAAGGGATCTTTAGGGTTCCTGTAAGGGGTCCTGAGGGGTTTAGGGTTTAGGGTGTATCAATGGGGATAAGGAGGGACCCTTAATGGGGACCCCTACCCTCTAATGGGCTATATAATGGGTATATAATAGCTATATTAAGGGTGTATACCCAGGGGTCCTTGTTAAGGGTCTCTCCTTTTACCCTTGGAAATGTAGGATTTAGGATAACTCAGCTAGGAGGTAGCACCAAACTCTGGGTATGATACAGGGTTTTCATAATTAGAATAAGGTGTAGGGGTACAGTACACTACAAGAAATACAAGAAACCCTCGAGAACAGTTTTGTAACCGCTACTCAGCTCCTCACCCTCCTCATTATAGCCGACATCGTCACAGCCACCAGCACCATCAACAACAGCATGATCAGCATCAGCCCTTCGTCATCCTTAGAACAGTCATGAGAGTAGTCTTCCTGCTGCCAACCACAAGTTTGCAACAGCAGCAGCGACAACAACACCGACGACGACGGCGACAACAACATGGGAATACTTGTGATGGCAAAATCTATCACAATCCTGATTTTCAACAGTATGATCAGTCGTCGCCTTCGGTTGCTGAGAGGCACCCGACACAAAGCGCTTCGTGAAATGACAGCAAATGCTTCATGACCATCCTGGTTGAATGCCTCAGTCGCTGGAGTCCAGGTACTGAGGCGGCCAGTACTGATGATAGCGACAACTTAAAGGATCATGGGACTTAGTAACTAGGGTCATAATTAGGGTCACTCTTCTTATTATAGCTACTTATAACCCCCAATCAAGGTACTTATAACCTTACATACTAAGTCCCATGATCCTCCCAGAACAATGACGATGCTGACCGTAGAAGGAGACAGCCATCAAGTGCCAGCCATGGGCGGACCATAATGTAGGGGGGCCTTGATAATTAGAACAAGGTTTTGAGCTCCTCTATAGTATAATCATAATAAGGAACTTTAAGGAATATTATCCTGACGAAAGCAGCAGGACGACTAATCCTGTGTCGATAAGAACTGCCTTTAGGCATACTCCGAAATGGGATGTTAGTTGCAACAAGACTCTCTCTGAGAATCTGAGAACAAGCCTACCGCTTTGTTGCTCAACACGGGGTTGAGGGTGTGCATGTTCATCTTCAGGAGAAGTACGAAGTTGCTGCTGCAATGATTCCGTAAGCACTACCTGGGGAAGCAAGAAACAGACGTAATGCTGGCAACAATACCTATATCACTCACAGACCCTAGAGGCCCTTAAACCCTAAAGGCCCTAAAGGCCCCTAAACCCGCAACCCTCAAGGCCTCTAAACCCAAAAAACCCAAAAGGCCCCCCTAAACCCTAAACCCAAAAGGCCCCTAAACCCAAAAAACCGAAAGGCCCCTAAACCCGCAACCCTCAAGGCCTCTAAACCCAAAAAACCCAAAAGGCCCCCCTAAACCCTAAACCCAAAAGGCCTCTAAACCCTAAAACCGTAAAGTTTTCAGCCCCACCAGTCATCGCAGGTGAGCCCCGAGCCTTCTACTCGCTGCAGGCAGCTCAGATGAAAAAAATGGCCTCGGCAGCATCCCCGCCGAAACTGCCCAGAGAGCCCAATACCCCTTAATTAAGGAATATAGCTTACATCATAATATGAAGCCCAATATGATGCCCTAATTAATTTAAGCCGTATTCCTGAGTTAAGGGGTATTGGGCTCTCTGGGTTGAAGGTCTCGAAGCTTTTGCGGCATTATCCTGATGCTGCTTACTGTTGTTACTGCAACAGGTGCCCTCCTTGCCTTGTGGACACTGCAAAAGACCCAGAACCCTGCAAGCTGGCAGAGGGCCGCGTTTTATTAAATAACTCGAAAAGGAAACTATACATTAAACTTCATCAAATCAGCAGACGAAACATGAGCCTGGTTCTGATGATTACTGAAAGTGCTTGCTACTGGAATGTTTGGTGCTAGGTATGCATTTGATGGGTTTTATAACTGCTGTTAGAGAGGCTACTGCTACTATGGCTACTACTGCTACGACTCCTACGGACGGAGGAGATCTTGCACCAGTTTGGCAGAGCGTTAACAGAAGAAACGACTTCCGAGAAGAGTCACGAGCTCCACCGAAGAAGAAGTCACGTGGCGCAGTGCTGTCATTGTCAAAGCGCACGGCAGTATCTGTCACGTGTGCTTGCATGGCCAAGCTGTCGAAGGGTAAGAAAACCAACAGGACCATTGCTTATGTTTGGCAGGGAGTGTTGCCAAGCATCACTGCTACTGGGCTACTGCTGTTCTTGACTGAAAAGCTACCAATATTGGCCTTCATGTCAATATCAGCACTGCTGGCGGTCATGTTTTTGGTAGATATAATGGAAACCACAAGTACCACTGATGTGAATAATTTTCGTCACCAAATAACCCTGTCCCCCACGAACACCTCGGAGTGCTCGAAACCCCTGAACCCGGAAGCCTGAACAGCCCTGCTCGGAATCCCAAACTTGAGCTCAAAAAGGATTCTTTACAGGAATCCCTTTTAGGAGTCCTTCAATGGAATCCTTAAAGGCTTTTATTTTCCTTTACAGGAACCCTTAAAGGCTTTAACTACCCTTTGAAGGAACCCTTAAAGGCCTTGATTCTCCTTTGAAGGATCCCTTAAAGGGCTTTCTGGGCCCAGTGGCCGCAACTTCGGTTGCCATCCCGATCCAAGCAAACGCCCACGGGATGGCGGCCAAGTGGCTCGAGACCTCGGGTTTTTGGGTTCCTTTGAAAGGCTTCCTTTAAAGGTAACCTCGGGTTCCCGTAAAGGGAATCTAGGGTTCTTTTAAGGGTTTTGGGGTTTGGGTTTAGGGTTTTTTTTTGTTTAAGCACCTTTTTCCGTCTGCACAGACTGGTAGAGTTCAGGGTTTAGGGGCTCCTTTGAAAGGGTTCCTTTAAGGGTTTCTAGAAGGGCTGCTATAAGGATACTGCTACGGCTTCGGGTCTTAGGCTTCAAGGTTTAAGTTCTGGAAGTTTAATGTTTGTCATTATCTTCTCCTTGTCGTCGAGATACATCCCTGTGTGTGCGTGCGTGTCCATGGTTGGTGACATGCTTCCCGAAAGTTTGATTGACCTCGACCTCATTTCTGCTTGGGCGGTGGGTTGGCGGTAATGGATTTCAATGCTTAAGGTTTACTTACCTTTGGTTAGTAGGGAATGGAGGAATGGGGTACAATTATAACTACTACTACTACTACTACTACTACTACTACTACTACTACTACTACTACTACTACTACTACTACTACTACTACTACTACTACTACTACTACCATTCCCTACTAACCAAAGGTAAGTTTGGGGCTTGCGGGTGCAACAACTTTGGCTCCGGGTTCAGGGCAGAAGGGCTTAGGGCTTCCCTCGGAAATGGTCACGGGGCTTGATTAGGAGATCTAGGGGGCCTATTATAGAATCCTTAAGGGAAGGTGGTTCAAGGGGGGAGGGTATAAGGAATCCTTAGGGGACTGTAAGGGAACCTTAGGGAGTACTAGGGAGAATTAGGGATCACTAGGCTTACTTGGAGGTTCAGGCTAGGATACCCAGTAACCTAAGAATAAAAAGGCCTCTCTTTTTGATATTGGGTAACTTTATAAGGAACCTAGGACTACAAAAAGGGAATAGGGGCACTACTGGGCATCCTAGCAGGGTAGTTATAAATGGGGTTATAAGCCCCCTAACAAAGGTTGTAACCATAGTTATCCTACTTATCACCCTACGTATAACCACCCATGAACCTTCACGTAGGGCCTCTTGATAAGCTGCTGACCTGGCAGGTTGCGCATGGGGCGCAGTCTTGGCGACAATTGCAGGACTGCGACTGGCACATACCCTGTCCACCCCGAAAGGTTTGAGAAGGGTCCCGGCGAGCAGACACTTCCTGATGGAAACAAGAGAACATGAACGAGCAGCCGTCGTGCACACCTGTTGTCCACCCACTCGGGTGGCACCACACCACTGGCGAGGATGGACACATTGTCGGGATCATTGGATGGATGAGATGACAGCACACAGGCGCCCTTGTTCCCTCTCTCACCATAAACCGCACGGAAGCGCCTAAACCATACACCCGGACTAAAGCTCAACATCGAACTCCAAAACTCGACACCTTACCAAAACTGAACCAAGTATTGGCCTAATGGGAATCTGCAAAACGTAGGAGAATCAAAATAATGCAGCTGCCCGAACATTGCCAAGTGTACTTGGAGGTTCATGGGTAGTTATCAGCAGGGTTATAAGTCCCCTGATATAGGTTATAAACATAACCATAGTTATCCTACTTATAACCTTACTTAGAACTACCCATGAACCTCGCAGTAGGGTGCACCCGAAACCCCTCAAGGCACCGGACTTTGGGTTGAGGAATCTAGAGATTTGGGTTCAGGATTTAAGGTTTAGGGTTTAGGGTATAGGGTTTGGGGTTGATCTACAGAAGCTTTCGAACCTGCCATAAGGTGCCGAGATGCAGATGGAACACGTTTCCATATCACTCCTCAGACTTTTCAGAACTGGTTGCAAGCCCATCGGGCAGCAACCACATGATTGGCTGTTGCTTCGGTTAATACTAAATACTTTGTTATTCACCATCTAGCAAGCCTTTCGACATGACTACTGCTGCTTGCCATGGCAGCGTTACTGATCGCAGCTACAAGGAGGGCTGGCAGAAGTACCCGTACCAGCACCAGTACCAGTACGAGACCAGTCCGAGTACGAGTACGAGCAGGAGAAAAGATATTAGTACGAGTACTAGTACTTGTCGTAGTAGTAGTAGTCGTCGTCGTCGTTCCGGCAGTAGATGGTCGCCGTCGACGTCGTCGTAGTAACTAGGCGTAGGAGATTAGGAATTAGGGTTGAGGAGCAGGAAGCAGCAGGAGGAGGAGCAGGAGGAGGAGGAGCAGCAGCAGGAGGAGGAGGAGAAGTACTAGTAGTACTAGTAGTGACAGTAGTACTAGTAGCACCTATAGTACTAGTAGTACTACCAATAGTACTGGTAGTACGAGTGATACTAGTAAACTAGTAGTACTGGTAGTACGAGTAGTACTAGTGGTACTCGTAAGGCTAGTAGTACCAATAGTGCTAGTAGTACGAATCGGACTAGTAGTACTAGAAGCACTAGTAGTACTACAGTAATAGGACGGGCAGTACTAGTATATAGCACTAGCAGAGTACTAGTTTAGTATGCCAAATAGGTAGTGGTAGTAGTAGTCGTCGTCGTCGTAGTCGGAGTCGTCGTCGTGGTCGCCGTGGTCGTGGTGGTCGTGGTGGTCGTGGCGGTCGTGGTGGTCGTGGTGGTCGTGGTGGTCGTGGTGGTCGTGGTGGTCGTGGTGGTCGTGGTGGTCGTGGTGGTCGTGGTGGTCGTGGTGGTCGTGGTGGTGGTGGCGCTGCTGCTGCTGGTGCTATCCCACCAACAGAAGAGTTGGTGAGGGGAGGGGGTGCCAGGTGGTGGCATCAGCCGTGGTATCCCTAATCCCCGATGGCGCTCAACTCTACAAACCTTCATCCCTACGCTCCTGAACCCCCTTGACATTTAAAGCCTAAACCCTAAGCCCATGAAGCCCTGCACTCTCAAGGCCCCAAAGGCCTTCGAACCCGTTATCCTGACCTCTGAAGCTCCAAGCAACACACTTCAAAAAGCCTCTGGGGCCCGACAGCTGTAAACCCAAACCCTGAAACCCCAAAAACAAATAATCCCCAAATCTAAACCCGACCGTCACCCCAAGTAACCTACCTTTTTAAGGACTTATATCAAGAAATCATATTAGGGAACCCTAAAGGCAGGTTCCTTAGGGTCCAGGTAGACCTTAGCATCGAAGACCATACAACACTACACCGTGATAAACCCTACTTAAAGGATCATGGGACTTAGCAACTGGGGTTATAAATTGGGTAGCTCTACTTATAACTACTGATAACCCCAATTAAGGTACTTATAACTTTACTAAGTCCCATGATCCTCCAAGTAGACCCTGAACCCTAAACCCTATAGATCCCTTTAAGGAACCCTACAGATCCCTTTAAAGAGCCCTTTAAGGACCCGTACTAAGGACGTCAGCGAGCGACTCTGCTCTCAGATGCAGCTGCCGCGCTGCGCGGATGCCCGAACCAACAGCCTGGCTTTGGAGAGTTTGGATTTAGGGCTTAGGGTTTAGGGTTTAGGGTTTAGGGTTTAGGGCTTGAGGTTAAGGCTTTCGGGCTTCGGGATTAGGCTTTGGGGCTTCGGGTTTCGGCTTTCCCTAAACCCTAAACCCTAAGCCCTAAATCGTTTAGGGTCTTTGGCTTTCGGGCTTGGAGCACCGGGCTCAGGGCTTGCTGTTTCGGGCTTCGGGCTTGGGGTTTGAGGCGTTCAGCTTAGGGTTTGGGGTTTAGGGCTTCGGCTGCCTTGCGCTTTGCAAAAAGTTTAGCTGGGTACGGTAAGGATGTTCGAAGGGCTTTATTACGGCTTAAGCTCGGGCTTTGGGGTTTAAGGTTCAAGCTTCAGGGCTTCAGGTTCAAGGATCTTGGGTTTGGAGCTTAGGGGCTTTGGGTTTCCAAGGATCTAAGGCAGATGGTGGGTTCAGAACTACGTATTCAGATGCTGGGTTTTGGACTCAGGACATGTATCAGGTTCAGGATTTTCTGCAAGGTGGTGTAATGTTTGGGACTTAAGGTGGCGGGTGCGTGAAGTCTTGGCATGAGGGGCTTCGCGGGTTTGGGCTTTAGGGGAGTTCTGCGATTCAGCTGCTGTTTCCTCCTTGCTTGCCGGAAACTCATGTTTCAGGTGTGTCGGAAGCCTAAACCCTTCCCTAAGCATACCAAGGCTTTCGGTATTTAAACCGAGACCCTCAAGTGCAAACCTTGGTGGTTTTTTGCTTACCCTCATGCCGGAAACGGATTGCAAGGACTGGATGGTCTCACACTGTGTTCAAGGTTTGCCGGCTAAGGAATGAGGGTTTTTCGGTGTAGGTTCGAGGAATCAGTGGTTAAAGCTTTGCGGTTAGGGGAAAGATTGTACTGCCCTGACCCAAAGCTTGAACCTCAAACCCATATTTTCCAACTTCAAGCCCGGCACCCGAAACTTTGCACTGCCACTCTAAACTTCCCTAAAACCGGTTCATAAGTTTCCTGATGCACTATGCCTGTAAACCAGAAACACCCCCCAACCAAAAGAACCTTGTGACAAAGCAGGCACGAACAAGAATCTCCGTTTCGTTACGCTCTGCGGCTGCTCTTCAATAATTCTGCTAGAGCTGAGGGACCCTCTGGAATAACAGTGGTAATTTTCAAGCCCTAAATTTTCAGTTTCCGATAATATCGGACCCCAATATAGCACTCTAAATAGTAGGATCCTTGTAAATAAGGACCCCAAAATAAGGCACCCGGTACCCCTAATTCTCGGAAACTCCCAGATGAAGCCAGATATCAATATCTTCATTATACGTACTAGAATTGTGACCGGCACTTCCCTACTACAGGCCGCATTCCTGGAATAACTATTTATGTGATTTGGATGTGTTTCTAGTGTGATGATAGGGTGAATGACGTTTGTGATTGTAATGTGGTTTTAATATGACTGACTTATGGTCTTGGAATAGGGCATTAGAGAAGAATAGCTGCAAATCGGCACAGCGGTAATGGCTTTGGATTACAGTGCCAAGTGGTGCTTTTTGGGGTTATGCAGGCCTCAGGGTATTCGAGATAATAACATATTGACGGCTATGCCAGCAAGGACTGAGAAGGTTTCTACTATTCTACGCTACTGGGATCTTCGGGTCATCTAGCGGTGCCTTTAGTATGGGCCACACACGAGCCTTGAGGTCTCAGACCCAACATAGTATAGGTAATTACTCAGGCCCAAACCCTAAACCCTAAACCCGAAGTGCTATATGGGTACGAAGCCAGAGGTCCTTGTCTTCGGCTGCAGGCGCGGGCCACGTCGACAGGTTCGGCCTCGCGGACCGCGAAGTTGTGAGGGCTTCGGACGCAACGACGCATTTTACTGTCTGATGCTTCGTAGGGAATGGGGGAATGGATCCCTATAATAGTCCCTGAATGTCCCCTATAGCAGTCCCAACAAACCATTCCCCCATTCCCTATTCAGAACCAGACAGTTTTGGGCTTATGGTTTAGGGTTTAAAAATCAGGGCCTAGGGGTGTTGAGACTTAGGGTAAGGGTGGGTTCAAGGGCTTGGGGTTTAAGACTTTGTAGATGTCATCATGGGCCTGACTGTTACAATTGTTCATGTAAGTATGATCAGTACTGTTTTTTTTGCGACGTTGGTGTGCGTATCATCATTGCTGTTGCTGTTGGTACTTCGTACTATGTACACTTCTTCTTGGCGGGTTTTAGTGCTTGTAGAATTGCTACCCCTCAGAATTGCGGTGTTGATGTGCTTTTGCTCTTGCGGATTGGAGTTCTAGAGTTTGGCTGTACATCGTAGGTCGTCGGTCGTAGCCCGCATTTTCGACGTGCCAGGCTCTCGTGGAAAATGGCACAATCAATATCGATGAAGTTGCTCGACTGACTCCGTGTATCCACCATTGCTACTTGGAGGTTCATGGGTAGTTATAAGTGGGGTTATAAGTCCCCTCATATAGGTTATAACCATAGTTATCCTTCTTATAGCCCTACTGGCTCTACTTACAACTACCCATGAACCTCCAAGTGGTAGTACGATGTACCAATCTGAGAACTTTTGGGGTCTTGGGGGGTTTAGCATGTCTTAAGGGTTTAAGGGTTTAGGGGCTTGCTTCAATAATTTATCAAGCATCATTGCTATGGCCACCATAGAGGCAGCAGTTCCAATTACACCATGAACCATAACAGTCAAGTTCCTGTTTTCTGCCGCCAGTCTGGCTACTGTTTCATCCTGGACCCTAAGCCCTGAGCCCGAAAATTTACTCCACGTCCCGACATCCAAGGGCTCTGCAGAGTGGCTAGAGCTGCAAAGGACTTGTCCGCTGCCTGGTCGAAGGTCTAGGTGTGACGGTGTAATCGCTTCCCTCCTAATGAAGCACCCCCCCTAACAACCAAAACACCTTCCGGACAAGAATCTCATCCCGGCCTTTCAAGACCCATTTTGCAGTGCGTGGGGTGTCCAGGATCAGGCACAAGAGTAAGAGCAGTGGCAACAGCAAGAGAATGACGGCAAAATGATGCAAAAGCAACAGCAAGAGCCGGAGCAAGGGCAGGAGCAAGATCAAGAGCAGGAACAACAGCAACAGGAGCAAGAACCGCAGCGAAAGCGAAAGCAACAGCAAGAGAAGGAGCAACAGCCAGAGCAGGAGCAAGAGACAGCTCCCCAAAAAGTGACGGAAGAGATCAACAAATCTAACTATAAAACAGTTTGGGAATCTCTGTTGGGCCCCCACTAATATCAAGTTTCGGGTTCGTGTTAAGGGTTTTAAGTTTAGGGTTCAGAAGCTTAAGGTTTAGAGCTTCGGTTTAGAAAGTTAGGGTTTCTAGCTTAGGGTTGGGGCTTTTGGGTTATATGTAATGGGCGCAAAGTGCCGCGCCTAAGTAAGCCTCCACAACCTGTTGAGAAGCCGAGCCCCCTTTCGGGATTGAAGGGCAGCTTCAGACGGACAAATCCAATCATTATTAGGGTTCAGGGTTTGGACAATAACCATCAGCATCGTCAAGAGCGTTACCGTGGTTCATTCATAACAGTCAAAAACAGCCTGAAATGCCACCGTCGTTCTTGGAAGGGCAGGGGACATAGCAGGTAGGTCATAAGTAGAGTCATAAGTGCCCTAAATGGAGTTACCCCACTTATAACCCTACTTATGAACGACTTACTAAGTCCCCTGCCCCTCCAAGTAGACCCTAAACCCTAAACCCCATAGATCCCTTTAAGGAACCCTATAGATCCCTTTAAGGAGCCCTTTAAGAACCCTAAACCCTAAACCCCATGTTTCTGACTTTCAACCCTATCCTGCACTGCAACTCGCGTCGGAGGATCGAGGAAAGGATCGGTCCGGGAGGGCCGAATAAGCAGATGGGTAGTTGTCAAAATTAGGGTCCCCAGGGTTCCTTTAAAGGGTTCCTTAAGGGGATCCATAAGGGTTCTATAAAGGGTTTAGGGTTCTACTATTTAGGGTAGTATTTGGGTAGTTGTCAAAATTAGGGTCCCTTTTTAGGGTACCATAAATTATAGGTGCCGTATTCTCATGAGGACCCAAAAAGGGACCCTAAGACTGACAACCACCCATATGGGGGCCGCTATCATTTTGAGAAGTAACGCCAGGCTCTGGTGCGACATGGGAGCTTCCGAAAATAGACCCTATTATAGTTCCTTTAAAGGGTACCACTTAGAAGGGGCCCCCACCCTGTAATAGTGACCATAAGGATTATATAGGATTATATTAGGGCCCTATTATATTCCTATTATACCACTATTACAGGGTGGGGGGCAGCTTCTAAGGTACCACAATCCTCTAAGGGGTCTATAAGGGTTCTAGAAGGGCTTAGGGTTTAAGCCTCCATGTGGGAGTTTCCGACAATAGGGGACGCTAATAAAATTCTCTAAATGACTAGTAGGATCCTTCATATAAGGACTCCAAAATTAGGTACCCCAAAGTTCCGGAAACTCCCGCGTGATAACCTACATGTGGGTAGTTGTCAAAATTAGGGTCCCTTTTTGGATACCCTAAATAATAGGTGCCGTATTATATTAGGAACACAAAAAGGGGCCCTAAGATTGACAACCACCCATATGTAGGGACTATGATTGTATAACTCTTCAGGCCCGTACATTAGGAAAACAGCAACTGGGTTGTGCTTTAAACCCTTTGAAAATTATTTCTGAATAGGTTCCCTTTATAAGGAAATAAGGAAATTAAAAATTATGCGAAAGCACCCTAAACCCTAAACCCTAAACCCTAAACCCTAAACCCCAGGCAACTCAAGAACACAACTCCCTCACACAAACCCGCATCTCCCCCAACCACAGGGCCTTGAAGCCCCCCCCGGGGGGTGGCAGGAAGTCCGAAATTCGAAACAACTGCATAGGTTTCGTGGGTTTGCGGTTATCCAGGGATATCTAGATCTAGGGTGCAGGATTTTGAGAGATATAGATCATGATCTGGACACCTTGAACCTGAGCCCGAAACTCTCAACCCTAAACCCCTGGATCCGTAAACCTCTCCAGCCTGTCAATCCTAAACCCTAAAGCCAACCTTAACCCTGAATAACCTACCTTTTTAAGGTTCCTTATTATGATTTCTTTATGTAAGTCCTTAAAAAGGTAGGTCCTTCAGGTTTAAGGTAGGCCTTAAGCCCTGCCCCCAAGATGCCGCCTTGGGCGCTGTGTTGGGGCCGGCTTTCGGCGGCATCAACGGAACAGCGAAAGGGGTCAGCGTGAGGGTTGGCTACGGCTCGTCTAAGCTTCAGGGTTTCGGGCTGTGGGCGTCGGGGTTGGGGCTTCGGGGCCAGGGATTAATGCTTACGGTCTTAGGTACACTGAAAAACGATAGCAGAAGCCGTGCTGTGAGAAACCGGGAAATGGCGTTGGGCTTTCGGGAAGCAGCCAATTGAGTTGGAGTTGGAATCAAATCCATGACATTCTCTGGTTCATGGGTTTAGGGAATTGTTGACTGCAGCAGCTGCTGCCAGTCCTGCTGCTGGTTGCAGCTGCGGGAGCTCCTCTGCTGCTTTTTGTCATGTTGCGGCTATGCAAGGTTGTACGTCACATGACGAAAAACACTAGCCACCAGCGATCACCTGAGATGACAAGGTCAAGCAGGCCAGGTGCTAAAGAGCCCGCTGCCTGAAAGCCTGAAACAGAAGCATCAGCTCCCAAGCAGTCATTAGTATCGTTTTGGTATTTTTACTGTTGGTCTTCATGTGGTGCGAGCCCATGGCTACGCACTCCCTGGATTGGGCCCTTCCTCCTTGAGCAGCAGCTGAAGATGCACAAGGGATCTTGGCCCCAGGCTTTTGCGCGTGCGGGCACCAACAGAGGCAAAATGTCCATGTACCCACATAGTATATACTTTGGCTAAAAAGTACTCCCCAAAAAAGGTACATTGGGCCTAAAGTATATACTATTTGGGAACATGGACCCTTGGGGCCATTAAACCTGAGCCCGAACTCCGAAGACCTCGAGCTTAAGCCTTAGACCTACTTGGAAGGGCAGGGGACTTAGTAAGTAGGTTATAAGTAGAATTATAAGTACCCTAAATGGAGTTATACCAATTATAATCCTACTTATGAACGACTTACTAAGTCCCCTGCCCCTCCAAGTAGACCCAAGCCCTCACCTCGAAGCCGAGAACCCGAAGCTCTACACTCTTAAGCCCTAGCCTTACGTGTAGGGTTTGGATCAGCTTGAGGTGAAGAGTACTCCCAACAACACCTGCTATGCTTTTGCTCCCGAGATTGTAAACCGGACGGGCGGTAATGACCGACATGTGTAAGAAAATGGAGAACGCTTCAGCTGAAGGCATGATTATTAATGTCATGCGTTTCGGAACAGAACGACATCCTACAGCCCAAACATCGCCGCTGGCGTGCTACACACCGCAAAACGCCTAATGGAGCTTTTGAACGTTCAACTACTGCTAACAAACTGGTGTGCCATGTGTGCTCCGAGTCCATCGGGTTAAGTTGCCGCATGCTGCCGAAACAGGATGTGCAAATCGTCGGTCTAAATCCTGAAGCCTAAACCCTAAAGCAGAGTTCCTTCATTCAGGGCTTGGGGCTGCAGAGCCTCAAATCAAAAACGCTGAAACCTTACATACGGATCACTGGGAACTCACCAGAACCAGGCAGGCGGGTGGACCTTCGCTCGCTCTATCATCTGCCTCGACTCGGCTCGAATCGGCATGTGTTAATGTCTGGGGCTTAGGGCGCACGGTGTTCAGCCCCTAAACCCTAAATCCTAAACCCTCAACTTCCCCCTGGCCCCTGCATCTGTCGGGGTACGGGCTCACGCGGCGAGAGCTGGTCTACATCCAACCCCTGCTCGGATGCCAGACGCTTCTTGTTTCATGTCTTCGGGGTCCTTTGAAGGAACGCCTGAGTTGATCCACCATCACAGTACACCATAAGTGTGACGGTATACAACCCGGAAGCTTTTGGCGCTAAGCCCAATGACGGTTCCGTGCGGCGTGTGGGTTTCGCGCTTGGGGGGTTTGATTCCATCACCATTCGAGAGAACACCGCTCAGTCCAACTCTGCCACTCCAGATCCCATGCCCCAAGCCCTAAGCCCGAAACCCGAATCCGTACACACCGAAAAACCTGACATCTCACGCAAACTCCCGAACACATCACCTGATTCCCGAAACCCCTAAACCCGTAAACACCGAATCTTTCCACCACTCTAACCCTGAAAGCCCGTCAATCGCAAAGCCCTAAACACTAAAACCACTTGCTGCAATAGAAACCATGCAACATAGAAATCGTAAAAGAGGTGTTGGAGCATATCATGCTATATAGCTACAATCTTTGAGCTAGAATCCTTGAGTGCGTGGAAATCCTTACCAAGATTCTAAGACCTTATAAACCCTAAACCTTATAACCCCTAAATCCTTACCAAGATTCTAAGACCTTAAACCCTAAACCTCAAAACCCCCAAACCCGAACCTCAAAACCCCAAAACCCCAAACCCCTGAACTCTAAACCGAAGCCTCACAGCCCCCTAAACCCCTACCCCTCAACCCCCAAACCGAAGCCCTAAACCCAAACCCCTCAGCCCCAAAACCGAAGCCCTAAACCCTAAACCCCTCAACCCCAAAACCGAAGCCCTAAACCCTAAACCCCTCAACCTCAAAACCGAAGCCCTAAACCCTAAACCCCTCCGAAGCCTGCCATAGGCAGTAACCGAGGCGGCGATGGCTTGACAGGGCAGGGCCCCTCGAGACATGCCTGATGCAAGTCAGGGAACCGGGGTTTCGGATTTCGGGTTTAGGCTTCGGGTTTAGGGCTTAAGGTTTAAGGTTTACGGTTTAGGGTTTAGGATTTCGGGTTTATAGGCTCTCGGTTTGAGGTTTAAGGCTTAAGGCCCAGGGTTCAGGGTTCAGGGTTTAGTGCGGTGCAGGGTTTCGGGTTTAGGGTTTGCCGCGGAATTGCGCATAAGCGAAAGTATCTTGCGACAGTGTAGTATCCTTATAGTACCCCTTATGGCACCCTTATAGGACCCTTTTTAAGTATCCCTTATGGTAACCTTACAGTATCTGTCGGGGACTCTTATAAGGTAGCCCTTTTAAAAATACATCGTTGTATGACGAGGAGCCGCTGGAGCCCGCTTATATAGAAGCCCCTTACAGGTGGGTAGTTCTTCTTCCATAGTACTCCCATAAGACCCCCTTTACCTTATAGGAGTGGTATGGGAGGCTTATGGGAAACTACCCACCTAATAACTACCCACCTGTAAATGGCTTAGATATTATAGAGGACTTTTCTCTTGTCTTTCCCACCCAATGCCGTCTGCGGCGGCCAGACCATCCAAACCTATACCCTTTTTAGGATGTAGCTCTAAACTCATTCCTTGGCTTGCAGCATTTCTCAAGAGGCTGAAAAGGGCAGAAACTGTGTGGACAGCAGAGCCGGGGGAGGGACAGCAGCAGGGCAGCGTAGCAAGGGTTTAAGTTTAAGTTTTTTGGGCCTGGGGTTAAGGTTGAAGGGTTATAATGTAGGAGCCTGATTAAGAAACCCCGGGCCTATAACCCCAAAATTGCAGGATTCATATAAGGAACCCTAATAAAGGCCCAAGGTTTCTTATCAGGTTCCTACATTAGCGTTCATTCCAAGGGTAAAAGGAGGGACCCTTAATAAGGACCTCTAGGTATATACCCTTAGTATAGCTATTATATACCCATTATATAGCCAATTATAGGCTAGGGGTCCCTCCTTTTCCCCTTTGATTCATGGTATCAGGGCTTCCTCCAGGCTCCAATGACTCCTATGTTGAGGCTGTGGGCCCAAAGACCAGACTACGGTTGATGATATAAATCTCGCATTACCCATAATAAGGAATATGCCACAATTCCCATAGTTTAGGGTCCTTAAGGTAACGCAGGATTTATATCATCAGCCGTGTTTTGAGGCTTTGGGCCCAAAGACCAGACTATGTTAGGCCTTTTGGGCCATTGGAGCCTTAGAGTGATATAGAAACTTGTATACTCAATGATGCTGCTCCTTGAATTCTTTTTTATAAGTATACTATACTACGCCCCAGAAGCTTGTTATTATTGTTATGATTGTTAAGGCCCCGGTATCACACCCCTTTTAAGATCCTAAGCCCTGAATTGTGGGCCTGGTGACAAGAAACGGAGGCCTCACAAGGTGGGATGAAGGTAGGTGGGATTCAGGATCCCTTATATAAGGACTCTTCTTTGGGAATATCCCACCTACCTTCATCCTACCTTTTGAGGCCCCCGAAAAAAACCCTTCTGGAGCCGCCTGGCCGCTCCGCCTTTGGAGAGCCGAACGCTTACATCTCTCAGGGCTGTAACACGGAACCCTAAACCCTAAAACCCTGAACCCTAAAACCCTAAACCCTGAAACCCTAGACCCTAAAACCCTGAACCCTTAAAGCGAATCCCAGAAAGTTGGAACATGGAATTAGGATGATGAGTGTCGGGATCCACTATACTTTAACTTTAAGGGCATGATGAGCATAGTCACGTTCCAACTTTATAGCTTTCCATTTGACATGCTTTTACTACACATCTCCTAGCGCTGTAACACGGAACACTACCCAAGGGCTCCAGTCACCTAAATAATGGGCTACTGAGGTATGCGTTGCATGGTTCTAGGGCTGTGCTGCGAGAAAGGCGTCTAGCCGATCTAGCCTGCTTGTTCCGAGCTTCTGAGTTTAGGACCGCAGTGTTGTCCGCTGACGCGTAGCTGAGGATTTGGGGTTTGTGTAGGGCTACGGTATCGATTGCCTGTGAAGCCATAGACAGAGTTCGCCGAAATCCTGCGGCCAGCGAGAGGGACTCAAGAGGGTTGCTGCGTAGCTCTGGGTCTCGGGATCCAGTGACTGACTCTTTGCGGTCTCATGCACGCTACTTGGAGGATCATGGGACTTAGTAAGTAAGGTTACACGTACCTTAATTGGGGTAATAAGTAGTTATAAGTAGAGTTACCCTAATTATAACCCTAGTTACTAAGTCCCATGATCCTTTAAACAAAGCCTAATGAAAGGGCTACTTGAAACAGCAACCCGACGCACCCAGACCCGAAGAGACGGAGAGAGACATGCCCTGCATGAAGCTACGGTTTAGGGCTTAGGCCTTAGGGCTTTTGTTGACTCCTTTCACATGACCCAGACTAGCACGGGCCAAGCTCTGCTTGCAAGGATGTCAAGCAGTCGTCGCAATCTCTACTATCCGCCATCCGCGGACAGTTGGAACAACACACAAGCCCTGCAGTCTTGACGACAAAACCGGGAGAACTGTAAGCCCTTTAGCTACCCAAAACAAACTCCAGCAAGAGAGCAAACTGAACACAAGCTGCGCTGTGATCAACACTGACGAAACCCTAAACTCTAAACCCTAAACCCTAAACCGTCCATGCAATGCAGTGTTTAGGATGGCGGTGTCAAGGAGGCGAAGTCGTGGAGCACTGAGACCTCTGAACTCACCAAAACCCCGTGCCAACCCGGTGTACCCCTCCGAGCTTCTTGTGGCCTACCGCTAGTCTTCGGTGTTTAGAGCGGCTCGGATTTCTGCCCCGGCAGGCTTTGGCTTCATCACCAACACGCAAGGAAAACCTAAGACCTCAAGACGTAACCTCAAGCCCGAAGCATAAGGCCATAAACTCCAAGCCCTACCGCCCGAAGACTCAAAACCCTGTAACCCTAAACGAACCGTTTCGAAACCCTCCTCTACTTATAACGAGGAACCCCCCGAAATAGTCTTGGTAATAATAGAGGCCCCTTATGCAAACGAACCCTTTCGAAGCCCTCCTACTGTATAGAGGCCTGAATAATTAGAATAGGGTTTTGGGACCCTTCACATTAAAATCCTGTAACCTTAAACGAACGCTTTCGAAACCCTCGCATTATACTGTAAGTATAATAAGGAACCCCCAAAACAAGTTAAGGCCCTGGCTGTCAACGAACCATTTCGAAGCCCTCCTCTACTTGTAACAAGGAACCCCCCAAAATAGTAATTATAGTAATCCTTATAGACCCCTTTAAAGGAAACCTTTCGAAACCCTCGCGGTCTTCAGCGCCAACTGACGGCCATCGAGGACTGCCCGGAGCTGAGGATCACCTGTAGCGGTCCCAAAAAAGCAAGCTAAGGAAGCTCTGATGTAGGTTTGGGATTTAAGGTTTACGATAGTCTACGGGCCTAAATAATGACCACTACGCTTTTGGGGGATTCCTCATTGTCATTATAGTCTAAAAATGGGCCCCAAAACCCTATTCGAATTATGAGGCCCCTATGCTAATGAAGCTCTGATGTGATGTAGGAACTGATCAGCAACAGTCGTCGGGGGGTGTGGGGAGGGTTTGGGCTTTGGTTTGAAGGCTTTAGCGCTTGGGGTTTGGCGCTTGAGATCTCAACTGGTGCCTTACTGATTAGAATAGGGTTTGGGGTGGCTCCTTATTTTCATGATAGTATACTATCTCCCAAAACCCTGTTCTAAATATATAAGGCCCTTACATTGCGGTTGCAGACCTCAGGTGGATCAAGCGTCGTTAGACCTCGTGATAGACGGATTTTTTTGCTGAGTTGGCTGGGTGAGGCTGGAGACCTTTCCTGGGCCATTCTTAAGGTTTCGGGCTTAGGGTTTAGGGTTTCAGGTTTCGGGTTTAAGGCTTCGGCTTTAGGGTTTAGGGTTTTAGGTTTCGGGTTTAGGGTTTAGAGTTCCGGGTTTAGGGTTTAGGGTGTGGTAACGTCATGGGTGCTCGCTGGTGTGTGCACACCCAGGCCGCTCGCACTTGTGCGTAGCAGACAGCCCACCCCAAGACCACCCTGAGTTCAAGCATTTTAGGGTTTAGTTCTAAAGTCTTCTAGGCACCCCAGCGGGGGCTTGGACATCAACGACGGAGGCGGTTACTTTCAGCGGGGCCCAGGCAGGATCGAAAACAGCACTGCATGTGGGCTTCCTGTGAGTCTGACCCCCTCTCTGGATTAAGCTTTCGGTGAGGCTGTGCGGTTGAATTCTTATGCAAGTTCTGTAAGGCTGTCATGGCAAGTGCCGGAAGATGCAGTGGACTTTCTGTGAAGCTGTAATGACGGGAATTGTGCAGAAACAAGTAGCACCGCATGTCGGCTTTCTGTGAGTCTGTCCCTGTCTGGCGTGGGCTTTCTGTGAGGCTGTGTTGGCGGGTTCTCATGTGGGCTTTCTGTGAGGCTGTCCTGGCGGGTGCCGGAAGAACCAAAGGGCTTTCTGTGAGGCTGTGCTGGCGATCGCCGGAAGAAGCAATGGACTCTCAGTGCGGCAGGAATTGTGCAGAAACAAGCAGCACTGCATGTGAGCTTTCTGTGAGTCTGTCCCTGTCTGGATTGGGCTTTCTGTGTGTTGGCAGGTTTTTATGTGGGCTTTCTGTGAGTCTGTCCCTGTCTGGGTTGGGCTTTCTGTGAGGCTGTGTTGGCGGGTTCTCATGTGGGCTTTCTGTGAGGCTGTCCTGGCAGGTGCCGGAAGAAGCAATGGGCTTTCTGTGAGGCTGTGCTGGCGAATGCCGGAAGCAGCAGTGGGCTTTTTGTGAAGCGGCAACTGCGCAGAAACAAGCAGCACTGCATGCGGGCTTTCTGTGAGTCTGTCTCTGTCTGGATTGGGCTTTCTGTGAGGCTGTGCTGGCGGGTTCTCATGTGGGCTTTCTGTGAGGCTGTGTTGGCGGGTTCTCATGTGGACTTTCTGTGAAGCTATCCTGGCGGGTGCCGGATGAAGCAATGGATTGTCTGTGAGGCTCCAATCCTTGTCCATTTCGGATTCGTAGCAATCCTGCAAGTCGTGAAGGGTTGGGGGGTCAAACCCTTGTCCATTTGGGAGCCGTTCCACGTCGCGAAGGGTTGGGAGGGTCAAACCCTTGTCCACTTGCCGTTCATGAAGGGTTGGGGGGTCAAACCCTTGTCCATTTGGGGGCCGTTCATGAAGTGTTCGGGGGTCAAACCCTTGTCCATTTGAGAACTGGCCAAAAAGGAGGAACCCAGAGATCGGCCGACAGCCTAGTGTAAATGGCACATTTTATAAGCAGAATTTGGTAACAGAAAATCAGCTGTCAGCTTCCTGGAAAGGAACACCCGCCAAGTCGTGAAAGGTTGGGGGGTCCAACCCTTGTCCTTTTGGGAGCCGCTCCAAGTCGTGAAGGGTTGGGGGGTCAAACCCTTGTCCATTTGGGAGCCGTTCATGAAGGGTTGGGGGTCAAACCCTTGTCCATTTGCCGTTCATGAAGGGTTGGGGGGTAAAACCCTTGTCCACTTGCCGTTCATGAAGGGTTGGGGGGTCAAACCCTTGTCCAGTTGCCGTTCATGAAGGGTTCGGGGGTCAAACCCTTGTCCATTTGCCGTTCATGAAGGGTTGGGGGGTCAAACCCTTGTCCAGTTGCCGTTCATGAAGGGTTGGGGGGTCAAACCCTTGTCCATTTGCCGTTCGTGAGTTCATGAAGGGTTGGGGGGTCAAACCCTTGTCCACTTGCCGTTCATGAAGGGTTGGGGGGTCAAACCCTTGTCCATTTGGGGGCCGTTCATGAAGGGTTGGGGGGTCAAACCCTTGTCCATTTGGGAACTGGCCAGAAAGGAGGAACCCAGAGATCGGCCGACAGCCTAGTGTAAATGGCACATTTTACAAGCAGAATTTGGTAACAGAAAATCAGCTGTCAGCTTCCTGGAAAGGAACACCCGCCAAGTCATGAAGGGTTGGGGGGGTTGGGGGGTCAAACCCTTGTCCATTTGGGAGCCGTTCATGAAGGGTTGGGGGGTCAAACCCTTGTCCATTTGCCGTTCATGAAGGGTTGGGGGGTCAAACCCTTGTCCACTTGCCGTTCATGAAGGGTTGGGGGGTCAAGCCCTTGTCCACTTGCCGTTCATGAAGGGTTGGGGGGTCAAACCCTTGTCCATTTGCCGTTCATGAAGGGTTGGGGGGTCAAACCCTTGTCCAGTTGCCGTTCATGAAGGGTTGGGGGGTCAAACCCTTGTCCATTTGCCGTTCATGAAGGGTTGGGGGGTCAAACCCTTGTCCATTTGGGAGCCGTTCCACGTCGTGAAGGGTTGGGGGGTCAAACCCTTGTCGAAAGGATCCGCTGGCAAAAACCCCCAAGTTTAGGGTTTATCCTTCATAACCACTACCGTGGGAGGTGCCCGAGGGGCCGGCATGCATGGTGCCAGTCGCCTAGCTTTACCTAGGCTCCGCGTACGCGTTTTCTGCCGCTCGCGAAGCTCGGGC
The DNA here is from genome assembly GCA_905221615.1 of Symbiodinium sp. CCMP2592. Lineage (NCBI taxonomy): Eukaryota > Dinophyceae > Suessiales > Symbiodiniaceae > Symbiodinium > Symbiodinium sp. CCMP2592. Next base: position 193,980 of record CAJNDT010006231.1, read on the forward strand.
CGCTTCGCGGGCTCCGCGGTGGCGGTTGTCGAGCCCTTAGCGAAGACTTTAGAGTTCCGGTTTTTTTTTTTAAGTGCAATGGGGCCTTTTTCCGCATGAGGTCCAGCCGGTACCCGGCTTGCACTGTAACAGGTCGCCCTCTATGGACCTGTCAAAAACGAACCTTCAAAGCCACCTCATTAGTCCACGACTTCAAGGCCTCGACGACGAACTGAAAGCACCGGGGGTCGACGACGAGCAGGACTTTTAAAGGAGGCAGACACCGAACTCGTCGCAAACGACCCAGTCGGACCATTCTCAACAGGACCATCACGACTGCGACTACGGTCTCGGTTGCGAGAGCGACGATGACCAGCAACTTCACCAGATCCTAGACTAACTTCTCCAAGAGGTACTCCACGATCCATCGGGGAGGGATTCGAACCATGCGGAACAGCCTCCACCAAGTCACCCAGTGTTCCAAGTGGGAGCAGCACGGGAGGTGGACGTGGTACACGAAGCCGTCGACGATGACGAGGATGTCGACGATCAGGAGGTCCTTGTGGCACCATATCAGTAGGCAAATTCCCCGGTGCGACACCTTCATCCGTCTGAATGAGGTAGAGTACTTGGTCGTCTTCGGATGGCCACCAGCCCTCAGGAATAGCGTGACCGCCGTGTACGTGCAGGGAGCGAGCATTATGTCGCCAAGCTCGCCGTCTCAACCCCACAATAGTCCGAGGCTCCATATGGGGAAGGGAATTCCACAGTTCACGTAGGCTTGCTGGAAGGCCTGGTTGCATGAGGGCGGCGGCAGTGTTGGTGACCTGTGAAGTACCCGTCGAGGAAGGTCCAAAGCCGAAGTTAGCCTCTTGGTTGATGACACCCCACATATGCGCCTCCATAGTTGGTGCATTGAAGACCAAGGAGTGTGGTGGCACTGGTAACCATGCGAGGGTTTCCTCAATAGCAACCCCGATGAGACGGCTGAGGTGAAGAAGCCTCCTCTGTCTGGACTGCAGTCGGTGAAGTACTTCAACAATGTCTGCAACACTGCCGTAGACCAGCTCGCGGTTGATAGCATCGCGAACCACATCCTCCGGCGACACAGAGGTTCTCGAAGTCGAGGTCGTCGTAGTGCTCCATCCCCAAGTACAGATCACAGACATCTCCGTCCCAGGTACGTCCAGTGTAGAGGATAAGGGAAGGGTTGCAGGCAGACTCGGCCAAGATGTAGTGGAGGAAGATGTCGACGGCGCCCAACAGTCTGAAGGAACACATCCATGTTCAGGTATCGGCAGTTGCATCAACCCACTGACATCACCTTCCACCTCCAAAGTCGTGGGCAGAGTTGTTGAACTCGTGGTCGCTTCAGTCCAGATGCCAAGCAGCGCACCTCCAAGAGCCTGTTCGACTGTTCCATGTACAGGTACCGGAACAGGAAGTACAGGGCGAAGATGTCGAGGTAGATTTACTGGAACAGGTGGGGGAGGTCCATTAGGAGGTTCATCTGGGCGAGCAGGGAGTACACAGACAAGCTGACCGTGTTCATTGAGTTCCGGGTTTAGCGTTTAGGGTTTGGGGCTTAGAGTTTAGGGTTCAGAGATCCGGGTTTAGGGTTTCAGGGCCATGGTCCATTTTCATCTTCACCCACGTCCGGGGAGCCTGCGCACGAGACGGCAGCCGAGAGGCCAAATAAAAGCCACTGCGATGGAATACGGGTACGCCAAAAACATCTGCATCAAACGAACAGTATATGTTCGCATGCAATTGTTAATAAATTCTATTACAGTAGAAAATCCGAAAGCTGACTTCCCAAAGTCTCTTGGCCTGGCTGGAGCCTCGGATGCAAGTAAAAGACCCTCAACCCGAAACCTTAAAACCCTGAACCCCTAAATCCCTGAAGCCCAAAACCTTAGACCCTAAGTCCCAAACCCTCAAACCCCAAACACCAAACCCTAGATCCTAAGTCCTAAACCCCAAACCCTAAACCCCAAACCCTAGATCCTAAGTCCGAAGCCCTAAACTCTACCTAGACCCCCAACTACCCTCTAATATGCCCGAAATACCCCACTATTAAGGACCATAAGGGCTCCATGAATGGGCCATTCGGGGGTCCCCTAAACCCCACACCCTAAACCCCAAACCCTAAACCTTCAACCCCGAAACACCCTAAACCCCAAACCCTAAACCCCATACCCTAAACCCCAAACCCTAAATCCCAAACCCTAAACCCCAAACCCTAGATCCTAAGTCCCAAACCCCAAACTCTAAACCCCAAACCTTACAAAAGAGTCCCGACATTCTGTGGCCCTTGGGAGACGACCGAGAGCTCTGCATTCAACCCTGAAACCTACGGCTGATGTTTTAAATCCCTAGGGTTCCTTTAAAGGGATCTATAAGGGTCCCTTTAAGGGGCTCCTTTAAGGGATCTATAGGGTTTTAGGGTTTAGGGTTGATGATATAAATCCTGCATTACCTTAAGACCCTAAACTATGGGAATTATGGCAAATTCCTTATTATGGGTAATGCAGGATTTATATCATCAACCGTACTTACATGTTTAGGGTTTAGGGTTTCGGATGGAGGGTTTAGGGTTTCGGGTTTAGGGTGTTTCGGGGTTTTAGGGTTTAGGGGAGCTCAAGGTTAAGCTTTGGGACTAGATGCGGGTTGTAGTACCCCAAAAAGGTTAAAGGTTACCTACTCTACTCCCAGGTCGAGCGACGATTTCCGGAAGCAAGACCAAGTAGGAGTCCCACAAAAAATCTAGGTCGACGTTCGCTCCACATAGGATGAAGTCCTAAACCCCTAAACCCGAAAGCCTAAACCCTAAACCCTAAACCCTGAAGCCTAGGCCCTAAACCCCAAAACGAATCCCAATGCCCTAATGAGGCCCCCAGCCGCCATTCGCAACGACGCTCTTCAGCTCCTTCTTCGCCTGGCAAAGGGCTTGTGGTCGTTGCTTTTTCGGGTTAGGGTTTAGGGTTTAGCGTTTAGGGCTTGGGGTTGTTGCTATTTTGGTTATGGCCGTTTTGCTTTCGGCTCGTTTCTTTCCTGCTTAGGGTTTGGAGCATACGGGTTTCTTGGTTTTGCTTCCGGTTTTAAAAGTTGTCGTTTCAGAAGAAAGGATTACCCAAATTCAAAACGTGCTGGGTAGTCCGGGATTCAGAGTTCGGGGTTTTAGGGTTTAGGGTTTATGTTGAGGGCTTACGGCTTCGAATTTAAAGTTGGAGGCTGAACAGTTCACCTGGTGCACACAGGCCACTTCGTGAGAGCCGACCTACAACAAGAAAGCAGAAAGCCCGAAAAGTTGCTTGGATTCCGCTGAACCTATCCTACAGCCTAAAAAAAGGGTCGGAATCATCAATATTACAATCCTCTTGTAATTCCATTGTAAGTCCACCACCACATACCCCAAAACCCTTTCCTGACATTATTCTCATCCAGACGAGGCCGGCAGGGCTAAAAAAACAACCGATCCTTGGCACGGGCCGACAGAAGCTCTTCCAGCACCATGGGAACGAGACCTGCGGTTAGGTAGGGTTCAGAGTTTGGTCTTGCCTACTTAAAGGATCATGGGACTCAGTAACTAGGGCTATAATTCGGGCAGCTCTACTTATAACTACTTATAACCCCCAACAAAAATACTTATAACCTTACTTACTAAGTCCCATGATCCTCCGAGTAGGGTCTCGCAGGATTTAGAGCTTGGAGCTTAGCGTATGAACTTAGGGTCGTACAGGGCTGTAGCTTTGGAGTTCACGGGGTTGAGGGTCACGGAATTCTCCCCAACCACAAAGGAGCACATTGCAGACAGGTCAATTCCCTGTTTTCTGAAACTCCCCACATCAGTGCACCCCCTCAGAATCGCAAACTCTTGTCAGCCCCAACCCCTGCAGAACATCCGACACGCCTAGATTCGAAATCAATCTTGGGCCCAGCCTATCAGCTCGCACAGCCTCCCCCGAACACCTGGGCCCAACAACAGCCTGAAGCCCCATACTCCAATCCATACTTTGGGGTTTAGGGTTCAGGGTCGAGGGTTTTGGTGTTTTGGATCTTGAACGCTGCAATATCGTGCGGCATCCCCGCCCGATCTATCTCACGCATATTTCCTGGAACCCAAAGACTCCAATACCCCTTAATTAAGGAATCTTCCTTAAATCATATATTGGGGATCCTACTATAATTTAAGGTATATTCCTTAATTCAGGGATATCGGAGTCCCCTTACCCCTAAACCCTATAGATTCCTTAAAGGATCCCTTAAACCCCTAGGTATTCCGTAATCAAGGGATAATCGAGTCCTTGGGAAACAAGGATGTTGAGCCCCTGTGCCATCCTCGGGCCCCTGAGACCCACACAGACCTCAACCCTTTGGGGTTTAGGGTTTAGGATTTAGGGTTTAGGGTTTAGGGTTAGGATTTAGGATTTAGGGTTTAGGGTTTAGGGTGCGCAAGCGTGTGGGGTTTCAGAAAACTCGGATACCTTAAAGTCCTGTTTAACGAAGCTGCTGCCTGTCTAGAGTCTTATGCGAGCGTCCCCAGTTTCTGCAATTCCCACGTACCCAGAGAGCCCAATACCCCTTAATTAAGGAATATGGCTTAAATTATATACAGCTTCATATTATGATTTAAGCTATATTCCTTAATTAAGGAGTATTGGGCTCTCTGGGTAGCCCCAGAAGTCCAGAAACCCGGATGGATCACCTCGCCGGAGCCGTGACGACACGAAGCGATGGCCCAGCCCTGGGACAACCTGAGCATCTAAGGGCTGAAGGCTTCGGTACCAGACTTTACGACGGAAAACTGTCGAACAAGTATGGTCATGAAAATGACAAAAATACTAGTGATAATGGTAATGAAGATTACGACAGCAACCATACTATTTAAACAGTATGTTGAGCGCACTGATTCCCAAATTGTGCACAGGCTCTATAGGCCACCGATGCCTCTTGGACATGCCGGACATGCTGCTGGCAATGCATAGATAGCACTGCCGGGTTCAACTTCGAACAAAACTGTTGATAGCAGAACAGATATACACATAGGAACTCCGATCTTCAAGCAAAACGTACGTATGTGCTTGTGGCACAGGAACAATAAATGTACATACATATCGTACAAGATCGTCGAACGCGCGCGTCTCCGCATGTAAAGGCGACACTACGGACGATCGACAAAATGCGACACCGACATACCGTCAGCCGTTCGTGTAACCCACTACGTCTGCGGGCCTACGTATTCGAATACTAGTACGAATGATAGTACTGATACGACTACCAAGACTCAGAACAGTAAAATCTAGTAATAGTACTAATACTTGAAAACATGACAAAGAATAAGACTAAGAATAAGAATAGGAATTGCAATAACAATAAAACTCAGTAGTAGGAATAATAATGATTATGATAGTGACGAAGGAAACAGTCATGATGATAACAAGAATAGTAGCAACAAGTAACAGATGTATATCGCTACAGCACGTCGGTACCAATCACAAGAACAAGACTTGTAATAATAATCGTCATAACAGTTAATTACAGTAATAACACCAATAACATAAACACAAATAATAACAAATATGACAGTAAAAACAAAAAATAATAATAACAATAATGTGACAGTAAAAGTGACAACAACAGTGTCAATAATGATCACAACATTAGCAGTAATTACAATAGTAACGGCAATGATGGTAATAGTAGTACCAGTAGCAATAAAAACAAGAACGGCAATGGTAACAACACGAACAACAACCACAACAACAACCACCACCACAACGACCATAACAACCACAACCTAACAAAAACATGGTAATAAGACTGGTATCATTAATGAGAACAAGACTAGTAGTAGAAGTCAAGCAGGTGTAGGAGGAGGAGGAGGAGGAGGAGGAGGAGGAGGAGGAGGAGGAGGAGGAGGAGGAGGAGCAGTGCAGACGGTGAGAACAAAGTCGCACCTGGCAGCAATGGCCGTGGTCGGACTAGAGGCCTAGGCGTGGCTGGTTCACCGTTTTATGCACAAGCCAACTACTAGTTTAGGGTTTAGGGTCTAGGGTTTCCCCGTACTCACACCCAAAGTGTACACCCACAAATTGCGTTTCATAGGCCGGCACCTCCTCCAGAATCTCACCAGAGCCATCCTCCAAATGTTCTTCTTACATGGCTTAAGTTAAAGCCTGGGGAAAGTAGAGGTGAGGGATTGCATTCGGACTCTAGCGGATTTACAGTCTGCGTTTGAAGGACCTTAACAGTATTCACATCAAGCATACCCATACTGCCAACAAGAGTCAACAGCTATTGGCATCGGTCTTTCCGCTTGGGAGGTAGAGCTTCGGGTTCATGATAGTTGGACTTTGGGGCGTAGGATACCGGGCTTAAAGTGTGAGCACTCCCTAATAGTTCAAACTCGTAAGCCCTCACTTAAAGGATCATGGGACTTAGTAACTAGGGTTATATTTAGGGTAACTCGACCTATAACCACTTATAACCCCAATTCAGGAACTTATAACCTTACTTACTAAGTCCCATGATCCTCCAAATAAGTTGACGTTAAATGACACCCAAGAGCCCAAGGTCAACAAAACCCTAAACCCTGAACCCCTAAAGCCCTAAACCCCCAAACCCTAAACCCTAAAACCCTAAAACCCTAAAACCCTAAACCCTAAACCCTAAAACCCTAAAACCCTAAAACCCTAAAACCCTAAAACCCTAAACCAAGGCTTAGGGTTCTTGACAGGATTTGGTGGATCTAGGGCTTCCAGGCTTCGCCTGGCCCATGGCGTGGCTCTCGAAGATGAAGCAATGCTTTGCTGCTCCCTTTAAGGAACCCCTATGAATCCCTTTAAGGAGCCCTTTTAAGGAACCCTTACTGAGTCCCATGATCCTCCAAGAAGGGTTGTCCGTGAGCGGTGGGCATATACTCAGGGCCCCCAGGCAGTTCGGATGTGGGGAAAAAGGAGGGACCCTTGATTTAGGGCTCTTAGGGTTCCTTTAAACGGATCTTTAGGGTTCCTGTAAGGGGTCCTTAGGGGTTTAGGGTTCCTTTAATTTAATCAAAGGGGAAAAGGAGGGACCCTTAATTTAGTGCTCTTAGGGTTCCTTTAAAGGGGTCTACAAGGGTTACTAGGGCTCTTAGGGTTCCTTTAAAGTGATCTCTAAGAGTTTAGGGTTTATGGGAAAAGGAGGGACCCTTAATGGGGACCCCTACCCTATAATGGGGCGATATAATGGGTACAAAATACGTATATTAAGGGTATATACCTAGGGGTCCTTATTAAGGGTCCCTCCTTTTCCCCTTTGACCGGTTCAACACCGGGCCCTCCCTGGTCTATGATGGCTTGAATTTGTTCAGCCGGATCTGCTTCCTCGTTTGCTTGCCACCGCGTGGTACAAAGTCATGGCGCCATAGCAACCGGCATTTGGCGGTGGCTGCACATCAAGCGTTGCTGCGCCATTCATGATTGGCTCACCTTGGCGTGCTATGGCAAGCATTCCGCGGGAGTTCGTGTAAAGTTGTTCTGGCTGAATGCAGAGTGTGGGCTGTAAGGCCTACACTTTCGGGCTTCTAACCTCGAACTCACAGTCGAAGCCCTAAAATCTTAGAGCCGATGCCACTAGCTACGCGCATAGAGCCCATACAGAGCCCGAGAAGTACGCCCTACGAACCCCTAAACCCCTAAACCCTAAACCCTAAGAATCCCGAAACCCGAAACTCGAAGACCTTAACCCTTCTAGGATCAAAGGAACCCTTAGACCCTGAACCCTAAACCTGGTAGTAGGAAGCCCAGGAGGGAACGCTAAAAGCCGGAGCCACCTCCGCAACCTGCTTCGGAGCTTGGGGCGGAAGCATCGTGCTGTAGCAGAGGTTGTGCTTCCTGGGCCCGCTTCCTTTAAAGGGTTCCTTTAAGGGTCGTTTAGGCGAGGGTTTCTACACAGGTGCCTTAGGGTGCGGGGGTTATGGTTTGAGGTTCAGGGCTCAGGGTTTAGGGTCTATCGTGGCCCTGAAAAGAGCCTAAACCCCGTAAATTCTACAAACCCGAAACCCCGAGACCCTTGCCTAAACCATACCCTAAATCCTAAAAAAAGGAAGCCGTAAAGGAACTCTTAAGGGAACCCTTAAAGGAACCCTTAAAGGAGCCCTTAAAGGAACCCTTAACCGAAACAGACTAAGCCCGAAACCTGGGCTCCTGCGCTCGAAAACTCCTGCTGCCCTAAACTTGAACCCAAAGCTCGGGAATTTGCTGAAACCCTTTCGGATGTATGGTTTGGGGCTTAGGATTTAGGGTTTAGCCCTGACTCGCATAACCGGCACAACCTAGACCCCGATATTGCCCTGAAGATCCTGATGCTCAAGGTGCTTCAATCAGGGTTTCGTTACGCCTTAACGCACTGCAACTCTAGCAATAGCCATTACAAACAAATCCTATAACCTGAACACCATAAACTCTCAATATAAGCACATAACGAAACCCTGGGTCCAGGTATCAGGAAGACAAGTTCATGGCTTCGGGCTTTGAGATTGGGGTCTCTGAAAAGCGCTGATCCCTTGCACTGAGAACCTGAAACCCCTTAAACTGCAGGCTAATGTAGGAACCTGATTAAGAAACTCTGGGCCTGTAACCCCAAACTAGTAGGATTCATGTAAGGAGCCCGAATAAAGGCCCAAGGTTTCTTAGTCAGGTTCCTACATTATCCTTGACGGTCAGCAGGATCAAGTAGTAGCCACACAGGGCTTTGAAGACGAGTTCCCCTGGAGCGAAGGCATCGGCTCCTAGGCTGGGAACCTGATTAAGAAACCTTTGGCCTTAATCAGGGTTCCTTATATGAACCCTACTATTATGGGCAACCCTAAACCCTAAACCCTACCATTATGGGGTTAAAGACCCAGGGTTTCTTAATCAGGTTCTTACAGTAGCCACATCCCCGTACTCAAGCCCATCATGAGCTGGAACAACAGAATGCCAGCACTGTCCCGAGAGTCCAGCTGGACCAGGTTGCTCGCCAGGACCAAGGCGGCCTCTTTGTCGGACTGCATGTCTCGTCCAGCATACGATGCGAGCGGTAGCCCCCCCGAGGAGCAGGGTGGAAGGCACCGCCCTGAAGCCAGCAATGTACATCATGCGCCTTGGCCACCTCAGTGTTCGGACACAGTCCTTCTGCGTGTGCGCAGGGTCGTTCACCATGAAGATCGGATGATCCCCACGCCAGAAGAGCGTCTTGAAGGGATACAGAACCCAAGACCCCCAATTTAAAATCCTAAACCCTGAAGCGTAAACCCCATACCCAAAATCCTAGACCCGAATCCTAAACCTTGCAACCTAAGCCCCAAACCTCCTAATGCAGCGATCTTATGCAGCCATGTACCCTACACCCTAAATCCCTCCATCCCTAAACCCTAAATAAACCCCAAAACCCTAAATCCTAAACCAAAGCCCTGATCCATTTGCCCAGCCATGGAACTGCATGATGGAAGGGTAGAGCGATGCGAAGTCCAACGTAACCTGACATCATAGGAAACCTTAGGGAGGTAGGGTAGTATACTTCCTTAAACAAGCCTTACAAGTTACAAGACCAATACCAAACCCTTATTAGGGCTATGAAGGGCCCCCACCCCCCCCCTGGGTTCCCCATAAGGATCGCTATGATGGCAAGGCTTTTCAGCCCGCTAGTTCAGTTGAGATTTCCGGGTTTAGGGTTTTGGGGGCGTAGGGATGTCATAGGGATTTTGGGGTATCGGGATGCTTCGGGATTTAGGGTTTAGGGTATTTTAGGGGTTGAGGGTTTAGTGTGATGCAGGGTTTAGGGTTTAGGGTATTTAAGATTGCAGGGACTTGTGGTTTAGGGATGTTTAGGGTCTAGGGTTTAGGGTTTAGGGTTTAGGGTTAGGGTCTAGGGCTTCGGGTTCAGGTCTTCGGGTTTGGGCATAGGATTTTGGGGTCTCGGGCCTACGCTGAGGGCATTGGCTTTTGGGCTTTCAGGATTTGAGCACGGGGGTGTGAGGGCGTAGCACGACCGCAGTCGCTATGACTATCATTCAGCATGCCCTTGCAAGCGCTACCGAGTATTTCTACCCACCAAAGTAATGGTGCTTGTATTGCTTTGGTTGCTACTGTGTTTGCTGCTGTTGATTTCAGGGGCTCTGGTTGGGTTGGATGTTGCCACTATGAACATTTGTGTTCGGGCTTCTTTCCCTTGGAATAGTTGACTGTCAAGGTTGCTGCAGCTGCCATGACCAGAAACTGTTGACTATGCTCCTCACCTTGGAATAGAACAACACGACCAGAAAGCCATAACAGTTTGGCACGAGTAGCTTCGGCATTTCGCCAAGATAGAACAAAGCCGAAGACCCGCTGCCAGCCCTAAACCCTAGACCCTAAACCCTCAAACCCTAAACCCCCGAAACCCTACACCCTGCCAGTCCCCGACTCCTTGAGCCGACATCCGGGACTTACGATGTGCATCCGGGCCGCGACAGGCTCGTCGTAGAAGCCGACCACGGGCTCCAGCACAGCGCCACCCTGTTGGGGTTGAAAGTTTACTTGGAGGTTCATGGGACTTAGTAACTAGGGTCATAATTAGGGTAGCTCTACTTATAACTACGTATAACCCCAATTAAGGTACTTATAACTTCACTTACTAAGTCCCATGATCCTCCAGGTAGGGCTTAGGGTTTGCTCGTTTTCTGTGTGCAGCGGCTCTGAAGTCGATAACTGAGATTGAAACGCAATCCTTTTTCTTCCAAGTGCAACTAGCTGCAGCCCTTGTTGCAGTAGTAGCGGTGGTGGCGGTGGTGGCGGGGATGGTCGATGGTCGCTGGTCGATGGTGGTGCTGGAGAAGTACGTGTTGTTGCTACTCGTGTTGTTACCATCGCACATGCCTCGTAGTGAAGTGCAAGAAGGAATCCCCAACCCGGCATGTTTTTATTGTGTTGCGACGCACTTAGGATCTGTTCTGAGGACCCCAAATTGGAATTCAGTGTGTAACGCGCCCAGCTCAAAAAAAACTCGAAAGCAAATTCCGCCCACCAACCTCACCGTTTGCCAGTTTGCTACAAGGCTTCACTTCGCTTCCCTGGCTTCAGGCTGGTTTAGAGTTTAGGGTTTAGGGTTTAGGGGGCCTGAGGAATTGAAGCAAAGCTGAAACCCTCAAGCTTCAATCTCAGACTCCTGTATCAACTTGATAAATACTGTTGATGATAAGAATCCTGCATTACTTCAAGGACCCTAAACTATGCGAATTATGGTAAATTCCCTATGATGGGTAATGCAGGATGTATATCATCAACCGTAATGCTTGCTGCTTACACAGACAAACGATCACAAGCTACTAAGAACAGCAAAAGGAGAAACGTAAGATGAAGAACAAGCAGAAGACCATTGCTAAGAATAAGAAGAAGAGTCAGAATACCAGTCAAACTGATAAAAGCAATAACGATAAAAACCATGATAGCACTCATGATCATTTTTGTTACTGATAGTTAAGCAATGGTAACTAAAACACAACAATAGCAACAGCAGAAGAAGTAGTAGTAATGATAGTATGAGGGAGAACAACAATTAATATATACATAATCACAATCAACAACAAACAACACTGACACGAGCAAGAACGATAAAAGCAAGAGCAAGAACAGCTCACGATGGCAATAATGAGAATGATCATAACAATCACATTTGTAATAACTAACAACAGCAATGACAGCATTGATGCGAAAGTCCCGTCCACAAGCACCTCGTAGGTGGACGTTGCACCAGGACCATCCTCCGGGCGGGTGATCTTCCACCGACAGAGGGGCCTGGGGGTTTTCGCTTTATAGTAGAAGCCAGAAAGTTGGAACATGGATTTAGGACGATTTGTGCTATGACCCCTTATACTTTACCATAAGGGTATGGGGATAATGATGTTCCAACTTTCTGGCTTCTGCTTTAGGTTCGCCGGGCTTTGGTGGAGTCTAGCGGTCTACGCTTTGGGGCTTTGGGCAGGCACATTATGGTAGGATGAGATACGGTTGATGATATAAATCCTGCATTACCTTAAGGACCCTAAACTATGGGAATTATGGTATATTCCTTATTATGGGTAATGCAGGATTTATATCATCAACCGTAGGGACTGCAAGGGGAGACATTGAGCCTTGAATCTCTGAAAACAGCCTCTGGCACCCCAAAGAATAGACGGCGTTTGCTGCATTTAAGGTTCAGCACCTATGGTGTTTCAGGTTCCCAGTTTAGGATTAAGGTTAAGTTTAATACTCACAGCTGAGGGCTTGATTTTGAAGGTGCTAAGTCTGAAGGCTAGGCGCCATACCGATCTCCATTTTGTAGCAAGGTCCGTGCACCTTACGCTCTGCTAATAAAGCCGCAAGCAAAACTGTTGAGGCCTTTAACCACATCGCTTAAGGATGTGTTGGCTTTGGGTTTGAGGTGCGCCAGCCTTACACCGAAATCCTTGAATGCAGGTTTAGGGCTTAGGGCTTATGTCCCAAACACGAGGGGTTCTACGGCATCTTTTCCTTGACAAACCCTTTCAGAAGCCCCCGTCCAGCCTCTGCAGAATCTAGACCCTACACCCGCCAACCCCCTCCCAACCCAAAGCCCTGCACCGTAAACCCCGAATCGGAAGGTCCCCAGATCCTGAACTCTCCAGCTCCTCCACACTTCCAGCAGCAGCGCCGCGGCTCCCCGGCGGTAGAATGAAGCCGTGACTTCGGGCCTTCACTATCTTCATCCTATGCAATTTGTGCGACCACTCCTCCGTTGTCACTACTATTCCAACCAGTCGTGGAAGGAAGCGATTCTTATTCAACATGCTTGCAATCACGACTATCCTTGTCACTCGATTGTTAGTGTTGTTGTACCCCTACGACTGCTGCGACGACTACGACTACGACTGCGGCTACCACCACCACTACCACTACCACCACCACTACAACTATGACCACTACCACCACGACTCCTACTACTACAATAACTACTACTACTACTACTACTACTACTACTACTACTACTACTACTACTACTACTACTACTACTACTACTACTACTACTACTACTACTACTACTACTACATCTACTACTACTACTACGACGACGACGACTACTACTACTACGACTACTACTACAACTACTACGATACGAGGACTACGACTACTACCGAGAGCTAATGATTAATGGCTGTTTTTATGGTCAAGGGGAGGCTAAGTTGAGGGTTGCTTCAAGGCTTGGAAGGTCGGGGTGAAGGGTAGGGGTTTAGGGTTTAGGGTTTAGGGTTTAGGGTTTAGGGTTTAGGGTTTAGGGTTTAGGGTTTAGGTTAGGGATAAATTGAAGGGTTTGCTTGAATGCTTGGAGCGGCCGGGATAAGAGTTGCTTTGGGGTCGGGGGAAAGCTAAGTTTAGGTTTGCTTCAAGGCTTGAAGAGGCCAGATTAAGGTAGGGTGAAGGGTTGCGTTGAGGCTTGCACGTGGCTTGTAAAGAAGGGGTGCCCGTCGACGATAAAGGCAGGCCTACGTTATGGCCTTGTGGGCTTCTTAGGTTCCGTTTAAAGGGACTTGGCTAGGTGCCTGCGGAGCAGCTGGTGTGCGATGCACATTTTGGACTGCTCCGCTCGGGGCACCGACTTCATTGGCAAGTCCACTGCTTTAGCGCTTCCGTTGAGTGTCTTGGTGCTCATTATGGCTAAAGTCATTGCAGGAACGCCGCGCATGCTCAGCCACAGTGTGCGGCGCAGGTTGGACCGAGGCTCTTTAATCCTAAAAAGGCCCTAAACCCAAGCACCACAGAACCAAGTCAGCCTGCACAGGAATGTGCAGATTCCTCGGGTGCGTCACGACTTCTCCCAAATCGGATGATTAGGCGGTTCAGGGATATCGGGCTCAGGATTGACAGAGGGCTCAGCTCTTGAAAGGGCCGACAGCCCTCCTTCCTGATCCGCAACCACAATCCTAGAATCTAAAACCTGTTGTGATTTGTAGTACGCTAGAAACATATTGAAAGAACCTGAAGGAATACTGTTGCCGAATATTCCCAGCCCTATCATGGCCCTCAAACCAGCGAACCATAAAGTTCAGTGTTGTATGGTTCCAGGTTTAAGCTGAATGCTGCAACCCAACCGATACAGCCACCCGTGTAGACCCCACTCAAGTCAGAACCTGAACTTAAAGACAAGGCCCAAAGCCTTTCTCGGAGCCCTAAGCCGTAAAAGTTAAAGCCCATTTGGGTGGTTGTCAAAATTATGGTCCCCTTTTTGGGTCCCTATTACAATACGGCACCTACTATTTAGGGTGCCCAAAAAGGGACCCTAATGTTGACAGCCACCCATTTAACCCCAACTTGGAAGGGCAGGGGACTTAGTAAGTAGGTTATAAGTAGAGTTATAAGTATCCTAAATGGAGTTACCCCAATTATAACCCTATACTTTTAACCGACTTACTAAGTCCCCTGCCCTTCCAAGTAAATACCCTGAACCCTGGATCTGAAAAGCCTCGAGCCCTAAAGAGACCGTGAACAACCCACCACTTTAAAGTAAAAGCCAGGAAAGTTGGAATATGATTATCCTAAGCCCTTTTTGGTAAATTATAGGGTATCCTACCCTGAAACCATATTCCAAGTTTCTGGAGATCCCTTTAAGGACTTACATAAGCAAGTCATAGGGTTGATGATATAAATCCTGCATTATCCATAATAATGAATATACCATACTTCTCATAGTTTAGGGTCCTTAAGGTAATGCAGGATTTATGTCATCAACAGGGTTTCATCACCGACCTTTTTAAAAACATGTACAAGAAATCTGAACAAACTACCATTCGAAGGACCTGCATACGAAAATCAAAATAAGGAACCCTAGTAGGTTGTTGAGGGTCCAGGAGAACCCCGCCTTGCGAAGCAGCATGGACAGGACCTTCACACTTTGACCTGAAACAGAGAAATATCATCGCAGGGCCCTGGGTCTGAGTGGAGGATTAAGGGTCAAGGAATTAGGGTTTTGGAGTCAAGGTTTAAGGACTAGGGTTTGGGTGTACGAATCGTACGAATCAGTGGCTGAGATATGTGGCAGCAGGTAGTACGTGCAAGATATGTTTGAGATTAGCGAAGTATCAGCATAGCTGCGGGCTTTCGAGCAGAGTCGAACACCTGAGCTGGGAGGCCTCTGGTGCAGAACCGCTTCAGAAAGGAAGCAGACACTGTCACTGTAGGCGCCTTCCAAGTCATCAACCCTAGTCCCTAAAACCTAGACCTCAAACCTAGACCTTAACTCTAACCCCTGGCCACATTCTAAACTCAAGGCTTCGCCCGCCCGCGTTCGTGGGTGGACGGCGCTCAAGCCGGCTCGTTGCGTCTTCAGAGGGTTCATGGGTTCCCAGTTGCATACCCCAGGCGTCCAGAAGACGCCAGAACTCCGCTACTTGTACGTCCTTTGGACGACTGCTGCGCTACTTTGACGAGCCTACTTGCAGGCTGCCAGGCCTGGTCTGTTGCTGCTCTTGTTTTCCTCTTTATGCATTCAGGAATTCAACTTGTCATACCGGCGTACTGTTTCGCGCCGTCCCCCACGGGGCCCCGGCTAGCGAAGCTGATGCACACCCGCACCCCATCCTCATCTTACCTTGGGTTAGCAGGGAATGGAAGAATGGTAGTAATAGTAGTTATAATTGTACCCCATTCCTCCACTCCCTACTAACCAAAGGTAAGTCATTACACTTCCGGTGCCTCCTTGGGTGCTCGTCGCTCCCCGACTGTACCGGGCAAGCCGCATCTGGAGCCCTTGGGTGGCACCGCCACGTCCCCCACATCGCCTCCGGAGCACAATGTAGCTCCTGCGCCTCGCACTTTGTGAGCATCTTGAAGGTCTATATTATGTAGGGGCCTTAAGATTTTAGAATAGTGTTTGGAGGTATACTATACCATCATCATAATAAGGAACCCCCAAAAATAGTATAGGTAATTGCTAAGGCCCCGGTAGTATTTGACAGTTTGTCGGCCCAACGAAAAAGGCCAAGGACCATGCGCAGGGTGATGCGTCCGAAACACCCTGGGCCTACTTTCACCTCGTCTGATGCCTCTCATGCAGCTCCCTGGCACCTCTTCTGCCTCTTCCTCGAACAGATTTGGGAGTTTCCGACAATAGGGGACCCTAACATAGTACCCTAAATAGTAGGATCCTTATTATAAGGACCCCAGAATAAGGTACCCCTATTTTCGGAAACTCCCATTTTCCACCAAGAGTATCTTCCAGTCCCAGGTTTTCCGCTTCTGAGCTTTTCAGCTTCTCAGCCTCTCAGCTTCTCGACCAGATCGGGCAATAACAGCTAGTCGCCATGCTACGGTACACCTAAAACCACGCTATCGCCGAAGCTTTCGCCTATGCGATATTCTACGGCAAACCCCAAACCCTCAACCCTAAACTCTAAACCCGGTTTCAATCCTCGCGCAGCCCGACCTCGCGTCAGCAGGTACTCCATCGGCACTCCCGTAACTCGGCCCATTTCCACGTAGCCTTAGGGTTAGAGATGAGGGATGAGGGATGAAGTTTAGAGTTCGTGGATTAGGTATTACTTACCTATGGTTAGTAGGGAATGGAGGAATGGGGTACAATTATAACTACTATTAATACCAGTCTTCCATTCCCTACTAACCGAAGGTAAGATTAGGGCTTTGGGTTGAGGACCTAGGGTTTTTGGATTGGGGTTTAGGGTTGAGCAGGACCCCCAAGTATACTTTGCTCTCACTTATTTCTCATTAAGAGGTAGTTAAGGAATAGACTTGAGGGATTAGGATTTAGGGTTTAGGGTCTAGGGTGCAGAGATTAGGGTTTAGGGCTGAGGATGCCTGACAACCTCCAGTGTAAGCCTGGCCTACACTCTGAACTCTACACCGTATTACTTAAAGGGTTTAGGGTTCAGGGTTTGGTCCGTTTTGATCTCAAGGTCGCCCCAAGAAAAAATCGCCTCATTATGGGGCCAAAGGTGTAAGAAACAGTTTTGTCTCTTTCGTTGTGGCCCTAAGCCATAGACCACAAACACTTGCTAGGCTTCTCTCGCTTATAGTGGGGCCTTTGTTAGAACTGCGTAGGGAACTATCATAAGGAACTGTAAGTAAGGCCCAAGGAATAGTATACCTGTATACCTATTTATGCCGGCTTCTGTACTACGCGGAGGGCATCACTAAGTTCAATCTTGCGGAAGGCAAGGCCCACATCCAGTCTGTGCAGCTGAAACTGCCCGCATCAGTTCTTCTTGTTATTGTTTGGGATGTAAAGCTTTGTTACGCTGCAGGGTGTAAGAGTCAGCACAAACTTTTGCCAACATCTCCGGTCGCTTCAAAAGCAGACTTGCTCCGCAAGCCCGAATCCAAACCGTCCTAAACCATGTGAGCTCCAACAACATTAAATTGCACCTTGGCTGCACCATCTGCACCCGAACAACCCTACGAAACGATGAACTGACACGTCAACGGTATTGTTAATTCAGGGTTCCCAGACTTAGAGCAATGCGGTCAGGACTTAGGGCGGCTTTCAGCTATCCTCTATCTAAAACCCTTGTCCCTTACCCCTTGAACCCAGGTTCTACTACTTGGAGGATCAAGGGACTTAGTAAGTAAGGTTATAAGTACCTTAATTGGGGTTATAAGTAGCTATACGTAGAGTTACCCTAACTATAACCCTAGTTACTAAGTCAAATGATCCTTTAAGTATGGGACAACGGACTAAGCCGAAGCCGGTATCGAACGAACCAAGCCGCAGCCGGTGTCCTGTGCAAGACCGATCCGGTGAGGCTTTACTCATTTATCAAGGCCCTATACTAACTCCCTATAATACCCCTTATAGTAGCCCTTATAAGCCCCTTTAAACAGGAACCTTTTAAAGGAACCCTATTCTGATTATTAAGGCCCCTACATTATCCTTCTGTGACTGCCGTCAGACCATTGGCCAACCTTTCGATTGGGTCACGAGCGCTCCAGGGCCCTGGTGGTTCCGTGCCGCGTGAAGTGCTTATTTCCTGCGTCCCCGGTTTTTTCCCTAGACCCTAAACCCCAAACCCTAATATTATTGCTTTTTTGGAGAAGCTGGTGGTTTGTACTGTTGATGAATGATCTTAATGCAGAAATAAAAACATGAACGCTTGTGACAGCACAAACACTAGCCCGTGCAATATGTCGTGGGCAGAACAAAAAACGACGTAAATACCAGCATTTTCGATATGTTCACGACAGTCCTGACTGCTCGTGACAGCGCACCTTGGTCCAGACACGGCCAACATCCTCGTGAAGTATGTTGTGCAAAGAGACAAAAAATCTGTAAATGCCAGTGTTTTCGGCATGTTGACAAGAGGCATGACCGCTTGTTACAGCGCCTTGTTCCAGAAACGTCAAGCATACTTTTTGCACTATGATGTGCCAGAGGCAATAACGTTGTAAAATGTAAGTTTTGTAGGCATGTTCACAAGAGGCATGAACGCTTGTGAAGCGCACCTTTTTCCAGAAACATCGAGCATCCTTTTGCGTCATGCTGTGCAAATGTAATTGTCAGCAAATGTACATACCGTGTGTTAGGCATGTTCACAACAGGCTTGAGCGCTTGTGACAGGGTGTCTTGTTCCAGAAACGTCACACATCCTTTTGCAGTGTTTTGGGGGCAAGAACGCAGTAAATGCCGGTGTTTTTGGGCATGGTCGCCGTAGGAACGAACGTTATCACCCCTGCACCCACCCCTCACCCCCCCCCCCCCAAAGAAAACCTACCGCACCAGACGCAGGTTAACACCAGGGTCCTGGAGCGCGCGTATCACTAGTGTGTTGTTCCCGGCTCCTATTCGCTTCGGATTGCGATCCACTTCTGACAGCTTTGGACACGGAATTGGGGACCTAAACCCTGAACCCTTAAGATTGCGGTGAATGTGCGGAAAGAAGTTTAGGAATTCCAAACATTGCGCATTTGAGTCAGCGCTGGAACATCCTGCTACTTTGGGTTTAGGGTTCAGACGAGTGCTGCGACTTCCTGTTGCTGCTACTACTATAGTGATGATAATTGTAACTACCATCACTATACTGAACTTAGAACCCTAGAAAAAATTATAATGTTAGCTGTTTCTTAGGGATTATAATAACCAGAAATTCACAATTATTTCTAAGTACCCCTAAGACTACTCACTACGACGCGAAGGAAGCTTCTGACATATCCCACGAAGCTAGTGTCCCAACCCTCAACCCTGAACCCCTAAATCCCTGACCCTGAACCCCCAACCGTTAACAATAAACCTTTCACGGGTCATGATGGGAGAGGCCCAGCCGGCCGTTGCCAAAGCAGACGCTAAGTCTCCCGTTAACCCTGAACCCGAAAACTAGGGCTAGAGTCTTCGGCATGCCCAGCGGCGAAAGAGGCAATGCTGGTTCTGGAACAACCGCATTGCAATGCCTGTTTGCATAATGGCTTCTTCGAAGGGAGAAGATATCTCGCATACACATGTGGCTCTCGCTGTTTGCTACTATACCCTTGCATGCGGATACCGCGCCGCGAGAAAAAGCAAATAGCAGGTTATGGCCACCACCTTTGACCTCTCAACTTGCACGGGTTCTTTTTAACACCTGTGCCATGCATGAGCTCTGCACCGCCCTAAACCCTAAACCCCAAACTCTAAACATGCCACGGCTGAAAACAAAGCTAGGGTTTAAGGTTTAGGGTTTAGGGTTTAAGGTTTGGTTTAGGGTTTAGGGGTCTAGGGGTTTAGGGCTTAGCGTTTAGGGTTTTGCGCTTCGGATGCCCAGGGCGGCACCAGCATCTTTCATCGCCTCCTTCGCCAACACCCACGGAGCCTGTGCTCAAAGTAAGCTTCCGTAGGCCTAGGGTTTAGGGTTATGTTCCGCTTGATTTTGCTGAACTATTGGATGATGTGCCTGCGTTACTTTCTGCACAGGGAAGGTGTTCCTTCTTGCTTTGGGAGACATTGGGAAGATGTGTATGCATGTTCCTTTCTTGTAACCTCGTGACACTGATAGTGGTCAAGCTTTGGGAGTTTTCTGGCTGAGTGAACAGTTGCCAACACAAACCCTAAACCCTAAACCCTAAACACAAGTTTAAGCACGTTCCAGGCAGTCTTGCGATCAGGGACTTCGGACGCGCCGTCTCACAAACCCCACCCCGAATGCCTGGAGAGCTAACTGCAAAGCTTCAGGAGATCTTCAGGGGTATCGCAGAGCTGCTTGTTGTGCTGGACTGGCGTGGATGGCACCTCTGTGCTTCCACCAGATTCTGCCATGGACATGCAAGCTGTACGTTCGTCACTTCCAAACCTCCTTGAAGAACCCATGCCGAAGTAATGTGGGTGCTTTTATGATTATAATCGGATTCTGGGAGCTAACTATTAAGGCGCCTATATTGCGGATTCACATGTGGAACCGCCACCTTGGAAATAGGCGAGTCCCTCAGGTACAGATGGAAGTACAGCGCAGTGCGTTCTACTTGCAATGTGCACTGGGGTCTAAAGCTTTTAACTGCTTCTTGTTGTTTCACAGGATCTGTACGTGAAATGTTCAACAACGGCAACTTTGGAGAGCTAATGATTTTAAGCTGGTGTTCCTCGACGCAGGACCCTTAAACTCCAGCCCGAAACTGCTTCGGCCTCTCTGCTAAGGTTGTCGATATCTGCATTTCTGAGCTCAAGCCTGCGCAAGAGGGTTAATCTAGGGGCCTTCATAGCTAGAATGGGGTTTTGGGGGCCCATTATACGATAAACATACTAACAAGGACCCCCCAAAATAGTGCAGGTAATCAATTAAGGCCCCCTATATTGAGGGTCTCAGCTTCGGGAGATTCCATACTTAAAGGATCATGGGGCTTAGTAACTAGGGTTATAAGTGGGGTAACTCTACTTGTAACTACTTATAACCCCAATTAGGGGACTTATAACCTTACTTGCTAAGTCCCATGATCCTCCAAGTAGACCCTAAACCCTAAACCCTATAGATCCCTTTAAGGAACCCCTATAGATCCCTTTAAAGAGCCCCTTTCAAGGAACCCTTACTAAGTCCCATGATCCTCCAAGTAGACCATGCAAGGTTCACATGGGAGTTTCCGAAAATAGGGGACCCTAATATAGTACCCTAAATAATAGGATCCTTATTGAAAGGACCCCAAAATAAGGTACCCCTGTACCGCAAGCAGGCTGGGTGTCAGGCGCAGTCTCCTAGATCCGAGACGTCACCAAAAGACTCCAAAATCCCTTAGTTAAGGACTATGCCTTAGATTATGGCAAGATCCCTAGAAGAATTTAAGGTAATTATGGCAAGATCCCTAATAGAATTTAAGGTATCTTGCTAAATTACGGGCTTTTTTAGAGTCTCTGGGACTCTAGGAAGCGCCTCCGAAAATTTGGAGGATCATGGGTAGCTATAAGTGGGTTTATCAGCCCCCTAATATAGGCTACCTTAAGCCGGAACAACCTACCTTTTTATGGACTTATATAAGGAATTCATAATAAAGGGACCCTAAAAACGTAGGTTATTCCGGCTTAAGGTATAAGCATAGTCATCCTACATGTAAACCCTATATACTTATAGCTACCCATGAGCCTTCCCATACCTGCAACATGACCCATGCTTCGAGGAGTTAGAAAGTCTACACATGCTTGAGCCCGGAGCCTGGAGAATCCCAAACCCTGCATACCTACTCCGAAGCCCCGAAACCTAAATGGGAGTTTCCGAAAATAGGGGTACCTTATTCGGGGGTCCCTATAATAAGGATCCTACTATTTAGGATATATTAGGGTCCCCTATTTTCGAAAACTCCCAAATCGATCAATGCGCTACCGCGCGGATGCCCAGCACTTCTTCGATGCGACTGGCGCGAGCGACCCTGATGCAAGCTCGAAGGTCAACCCTACACCGCACCATTCCTCCGGCTTGGCTCGGGGTTTCGGGTAGTTAGAATAGGGTGTGTTGGCATACTGTTGAATACATAGTTGAATAGGGACTGTAACGGGATACGATTAAAGATAAATCTGACCTCTGTGTAGACCCGCATACCGAGACATGAATGCTGAATCCGGCGGGAACCCCTAAACCCTAAACCCAAAGCCCTAAACCGAATAAACCAAAGCTCTGGAGGAAGATCCGGGATTTGGCCAGCAAGCTAATATACGGTTGATGATCTAAACCCTGCATTACCCATAATAAGGAATGTACCATAATTCCCATAGTTTAGGGTCCTGAAGGTAATGCAGGATTTATATCATCAACAGTAGGAGCTTTAACACTTAGAATAGGTTTTGGGGGGGTCCATTATACTAATATTATGATAAGGAACCCCCAAAATAGTATCGGTAATTATTAAGGGGTTAGAAGCTACAGTATTGGCCATGTGTCTACACAACCTTCTTGCGAAGCCCCGTCATCCTCCAAATCCAGTTCATTGTCGGGATAGCATTAAACATATACATGTTATCCGTGTTGGGTTCAAGTACCCATAAACATGTAAAATGTTACCCAACTATGACAAAGAAATGTTTCAAGCTGCATGAGAAGAATAGAACATGATGAAAAGCCATACGAAAGCCTACTTGGAGGATCATGGGACTTCGTAAGTGAGGTTATAAATACCTTAATTGGGGTTATAAGTAATTATAAGTAGAGTTACCCTAATTTTAACCCTAGTTTCTAAGTCCCATGATCCTTTAAGTAACAAACGACTATGAAACCTCAAAGGACTTCCTTTAAGCCTATCAGGGCCCCCAAAAAGCGCATAAGCAAAAATGTGTATACGGATATCCCAGCCCAAAGGTAGGGATACCCCTACAAAATGCTTATGCTTATGTGCTTTTTGGGTCCCTCATTCAAAGCCCGAAACCAGTGCATGCTGTTATGGCTTCTGCCGTGCAAAAACTACCATCCAGCGCATGAAACCTAAACGCCGTAAGACCCAATGAGAACTGCGCAAGAAATTTGTCCCAAACGCCTCGACTCCTTCAGGAAGTGCTGTGAAAGAGCGGACAGTGTGTAGGAACCTCACTTACTTGGCGGGGCAGGGGACTTAGTAAGTCGTTTATAAGTGGGGTTATAATTGGGGTAACTCCATTTAGGGTACTTATAACTCTACATATAACCTACTTACTAAGTCCCCTGCCCCTCCAAGTAAGGAAGGCTTTTAGGGCTTCGGGCTTTAGGGGTGAACAGGCTTTTGGATACTTACCGTTAGTGGACCACAGGATGGGGTTGAGGGCTTAGGGGTTTAGGGTTTAGGGGTTTAGGTTTAGGGTTTAGGAGTTTAGGGTTTAGGGGCTTAAGGTTTAGGGGCTTAAGGTTTAGGGGCTTAAGGTTTGGGGTTTAGGGTTTAAAGTTTAGGGTTCAGGGTTTCGGATGAGAGTTAAGCGTTTCGGTTTGTGGAAGAAGGTGCAACGTAATTGCTTAGGATTTAGGGAGTAGGGTCAACCGTTTGGGGCTGCAGGGTTTCGTCCCAAACACCAAGATTGAAACCCGAGGGTTCTGGTGCTTTGAGGTTTAGGGTTTATATAGCGTTTAGGGTTTAGGGGTTTAAGGGTTTAGGATTTGTTTAGGGTTTAGGGTTTAGGGGTTTAGGGTTTAGGGGTTTAGGGGTTTAGGGTTTATTTAGGGTTTAGGGTTTAGGGGTTTAGGGTTTAGGGTCTAGGGGTTTAGGGTTTAGGGTTTAGAGGTTTGGGGTTTAGGGTTTGGTTTAGGATTTATTTAGGGTATGGGGTTTAGGGTTTCAGGTCTATCAGTCTATCACTCCGTAGGTGTCGGGTCCAGCTGGCTGTTGGGACTTCTTGGGCTCACTTCGGAGTCATGGGCTCTAGTTAGAAGTGTGCATATGGTTGATCATATAAATCCTGCATTACCTAAAGGACCCTAAACTGTAGGAATTATGGCATTGTCCGTATTATGGGTAATGCAGGGTTTGTATCATCAACCGATAGCAGTACTCTAGGAAGTATTCTGTAGACGCCCACACAGAGAAGCCAGAGCAATTTGTAGCCACTAAGACTGAACTTAGCCGATAACCCTAAACCGGCAACCCCGCAACCTCTGAACACCACAGACCTAGGTACGACCCCGCAATCCTATTCTAACTCTCAAGAGGCCCCTATATCAGGCCCCAATGCCTAAACCCGCACGAACGGCTGCTGAAGCTTCAAAAACCTCTGGTTACAGGTTTAAGGTTCGGGATTGAGAAATAGCGCTTGGCTGGACCCCCCCCCACCCATGGCACAGAGATGCAAAAGATGAAAAAAAAAAACAATGCGGAATCTGACTTTTAGCTCGAGCTCCACCGGATATATTCACAAAATGGTGTCGGACTTTCGAGTAAACCACCCTATGGCCCCGAACATGAGTATAGTACACTATACCCCACAACCCTATCCTACACATTTAGGCCCATATACTGTATGACTACATGACCCCTATACTAGCCCTTGCACTAACCCCCAAAAAGGCAACTGCAAAGGAAGCCTTAAAGGAACCCTCAAACAAAAAACAGCCCTTGATCTCGGCCATGGGCATCCCTACCATGTATCTTGGAGTTTACGGCTCCGGGGTTCAGGGCTTAGGGGTTTAGGGTTTAGGGTTTAGGGTTTAGGGTTTAGGGCTTAGGGGTTTAGGGGTAGTGGGCTTAGTGTGTCGATGTGGCGTCAGTATACCTACTTCGCGAAATGCCACCCAAATGGATTGGTGCAAGATGGTGCAAGTAGGCCTTAGCCCACAAGCCTTAGCCCACAAGAACATCCACAACCCTTTTTTTGCAGCAAGCTCTTCGTCGCCGGCTGGTCTCGCTGCGTACACCCTTCCATGTCTTCTCGTCAGAATATGGGATATAGTCTCGTTCTGTTCAGCTACTGACAGGGACGCTCAGATCAAGACCAATGAAGCCTGGGGTTTCAGCGTTGGGTCTTAGGACTCTCTTCCCCTGCGCAGGTTTAGGGTCCATAGGGCATACGCTCACTGACACTTTGAAAGCGCCATCGGTGCCAATGTGGACATGCCAGGGCCAGCAGCAATGTAGATCATTCTTGTATTGCGTTCAAATCGGGGCTGCTGCAGGCCGCACAACGCCTAGAAAGGCCTTTGCGTAGTCATCTGGGATAGGGGCACAGCCCCTTCTTGCATCTGGTTTTAAGAGGCCGCATGGCCGAGGTTTGGGGGTGTCAGTGGATAGGGTCCATGGCTCAGGGTGGCCCCTAGATGTTACAGCAGAACTGGCCGGCGGGTCGGAACCAAAATATCAAAGTATGAACGCGAGAAGTAGTGGTAGCAGCAGCATCAGTACTTGTGCAGTAGGGACAGCACTAGCAGTGTGGTAATAGTCGTAGTAGTAGTCGGCGTCGTGTAGCAGTAGTGCTAGTGGTAGTGGTAGTGAAAGTGGTAGTAGTAGCAGTCGTAGTAGTAGTAGTAGTAGTAGTAGTAGTAGTAGTAGCAGTAGTAGTAGTAGCAGTAGTGGTACTGGTAGTGGTAGTGGTAGTGGCCGTGGTAATGGTAATGGTAGTGGTAGTGGTCGTGGCAGTGGCAGTATAGTGGTGGTGGTAGTGGTACTGGTACTGGTACTGGTACTGGAAGTGGTAGAAGTAGTAGTAGTAGTAGTAGTAGTAGTAGTAGTAGTAGTAGTAGTAGTAGTAGTAGTAGTAGCAGCAGCAGCAGCAGGAGTAGTAGCAGTATTTCCAGTAGCAGCAGCAGCAGCGGCAGTAGTGGTAGTAGGAATGGCAGATGCAGGAGTAGCAACAGTTAGACTGTTATACTGCTAGCAGCGGCAGTAATAGGAGTAGTACAAGCGGAAGTAGCAAAGTTAGCATCAGCTGTGGGTTTTTACCTTACCCGCTACCATGTAAGCCTATGAACTTACCGGCGTTTGCATTCCTACGCGTGCCATTTGCTTTGATGGGCTACAATGTTTGCTATGGACACTGGCACGACTAATTACGTGTAGGCCTGCACCCGCAAACCTTAACCCTAAACCCTATTCCTGAAACCCTAAAGCTTTTGCTCTTCTTCAACACACCGGCAGCAGACCCGATAGCTTGTCTCGACGCATTGGTGCCGAGCTAAGAGGTTCGGAGGAACACCTCCCCGTGTCAGAATCCAGGGCTTAAAGCTTGGCGCTCAGAGAGGATTTTGGTGCTGGTGTAGTATGGAAGCCTAAATGAGTACCCATATCATTCCTTGGGGTTCTTTATTATGGCTATATTATAAAGGAACCCGAAACCCTATTCTACTTCTTAACGCCCCTATATTACTTTTAAGTTCAATTCTTGGCATTTAGGGTTCCGGAAACTGGACTTTAGGCTCCTTTTTGTTCAGGAAAGCCTGGAAAACCCTGTGACCCTCTAAGGGCTTCGGGTGTAGGGTCTAGGGTTTAGGTACTGTAAGCCTATATCAATGTTGCTCTTGTTGTCAAGGGGCGTTTTCCGTCCGCAAGCTTTCGGGTTTACGGTTCGGGGCAACGGCTCAGGGTGTGGAGTTTCGAGTTTAGGTTTTAGGGTCTAGGTTTATGCGGACCCCTGAATCATAAAGTTCCTGCCGTACGTTTCGGTTTCTTTTTGGGCCCCGGTTCGACGTCCCCCTCAGAAGCCCGGCCCCGCGCTGTTTCAAAGACTGTCCACGCTCTCGCAGACCGGGGCTGCAGTCGAACACTCGATACAGTTTCTACATATGAGATCATGTTGTTTTCAATAGAAATAGGAAGAAAATACAAGGGAGGTTGGGGTAGAGTATGGCATAATCGAGAGTAACCCTAAGAAGCAATTCTTGGTCGTTAATCAGGCTACTATATCAATCCTCTTCATGGTCCATGCGGGTCACCTTCTAAATCATGACTCTCTCTCTCGGTCCTTTTGCGTACTCTTTGGGGGGCCGACAAGAATCCTCCCTGCAGGGACTACCCATAAGGTGTTGAGAAATCCTGGCATCAGACCCCTAAACTCTAAACCCTAAACCCCTTTGCTGCGTTTACAGTTGGGCGGTTGTCAAGACTATGGCCCCTTTTTGGGTACCCTAAATCCTAAATAATAAGTGCCGTATTATAATTATCAGCCCAAACGGGACCCTAATTTTGACAACCACCCAATTCTAGAGTTTAGAGCTGGTGGCATCCACACGTGCTCCTGGAATCCCGATCTGCCCCACCGCACCCCCGAAACCATACTTAAAGGATCATGGGACTTAGAAACTAGGGTTATAGTTAGGGTAACTCTAGTTATAATTACTGATAACCACAATCAAGGTACTGATAACCGTCCCATGATCCTCCAAGTAAACCCTGAACCCCTAAACCCTGCCTGGATCCTCCGACGACCGCTTCATAACCCCTATATAAATCCCGAACCTCAAACCCCTAAACCCTAAACCCTAAACCCCTAAACCCTAAACCCCAAACTCTAAACCGCTAAACCCCTAAACCCTAAACCCTTAAGCCCGAAGCCTTTTAGCCGGGCTCACGCAGGCCCTCGGGCATGCATGGGTAGTTCTCTAACTTTGAGTCCCTCTGTAGGTCCCCGAAGTAATACGGAGGCCTTATAAAAAGGACTTCGAAACGGACCCTAATCTAGAGAACAAGGACCCCAAAACATGGCAGGAAGAATTGTTAACAAAACAGCACCAAATCTGCGCTGGCTTGCGGGATGCCTGGGCGTAGTTAACTAGGTTGGCCCTCTAAAACCTCTGAAAATTTTCGAAAATAGTATCCTCCTAAGCCCAGAAAGGGAAAATATGATATGTCCCAAAGGCCTACCTAGTTAAAGCCTTTGGGGTTTAAGGTTTTGGGACTGGATTTCCGGGAATATGGCGTTGGGTTTGGGTTCTTCCCCGGCTTTGGAGTGCACTTGCGATGTGTGCAACGGTTGAGGGTTTAGGGTTTAGTGTTTTGCAGTTTTTTTCTAAACGCCTTTTTCAACCTCGCCAGGTTGGGTTAGTAGAATCCACATTGTGGAAAGCGATCTGACACCCCTGTGGCTCTCCTTTAGGGTTTAGGGTTTAGGCCCTCAACTCCCACCTATACCCCAAACCCCAGACCCGAAACCCATAAGCCCCGAACCCCCAAACCCCTAGATCCCTGAACCCCAAAACCGTGCTACCTGTGGCGAGAGCCAGACCTCCATCTTTTTGGTTAAGGGTTTGACGGACTCGAAAGCCTGAACTCTAAACCCTGAAACCCGAAAGCGGTGCAAGATGCGATCCCAAACCGTAAACTCCAAACTTCTGGTTCAAGATGCAATGCTACCCGGTCAAAAGGCGAAGTGGCCGTAAAGCATCGGCCGATGCACGATCCCCGCTGCAGTCAGAATCAGCGAGTGAAGGCTTTTGATTCTTGTTACTGTTGGGGTCCAGGGTTTAGGGCTTGAGGTCTCTAGGGTTTGGAGTTTCTGAAACCTCACAAGGTGGGATGAAGGTAGGTGGGATTCAGGATCCCCTTATATAGGGACTCTTATTTAAGGGAATATCCCACCTACCTTCATCCTAGCCTTTGAGCCCCCCGAGAGGTAGGCCGATCTACAATCTCGTGCCACCCGCAAGTTCTGGCCTGGTGTTCCGAATTTGACTTCCGGATATCACGACGTGGCCGCACGGCCAGATGTCTGGCTGAAATCCTGAATGCGCTTCTTTAGGTCTCGATTTCAACAGTCCCCCCAAATTATTCATAATTAGGGCTCTAGATTAAACAAGGATAATTAACAAGGGATATCAAGAGTTATCCCAAATCGATACCTAGTCTTGGCTTGTGGAAAGCACAAGAAGGCCTGATTCCCTCCGGTGCTTCTTCTGAAGGCTTGCCGCCTGTACATCAATCATCCCCATGTTTAGGCTTGGGGGTTTTGGGCTAATAAGGGTGTGGGAGTTTAGGGTTTTTTTTTTAAGCACCCCTTGGTTTTAGGGTTTAGGGTTTGGGGGTTTGGGTGTTTAGGGTTTGGGGGTTTAGGGTTTGGGGGTTTAGGGTTTAGGGGCTTAGGGTATGCCGCCTGTACATCAATCATTCTGATGTTTACCTACTTGTCCAGCATCTTAGGGAACCACAGGTTAACCTTTAGGACGGTTGATGGTATAAATCCTGCATGACCTTAAGGACCCTAAACTATGGGAATTGTGGTATCTTCCTTATTATGGGCAATGCAGGACTTATATCATCAACCGGAGTATATTGGGACTATATAGGGAGTATAGTACCAAAAAGGTTAACGGTTAAGTACTCTACTACTAGGTTTAGAAGGGATCTCTTACAAGTAGAAGGGGCCCCCACCCTGTAATAGTGACTGTAAGGAATATATTACAGGGCCCGATTATATTCCTATTATACCACTATTACAGGGTGGGGCCCCTTCTAAGGGATCTCAATGCAATAAGGGACCCTACTAAAACAAAAAAAAAAGGAACCAGAAACCCCTAAGCTTTACACCCCAAGCCAGACATGCCCAACAAAACCCTAAAGCCTAAACCCGAAAAAACCCTATATAAACCCTAAACCCTAAACCCAACAAGGCCCTATCTAAACCCTAAACCCTAAACCCGACTGAATGGTTTCTTGGGGGTGGTATAGGGTGGGGCTTAGGGATTGGTTTAGGACTTAATGATTTTTTTGTTTTTGGAGGGGGGGTTAGAGTTTAGGGTTTAGGGGTTGGGGTTGAACTTAATGGGTTGAGGGATGACAGGGATTTGACTTTGACTCAAACCTTCGTAGGATTAAGAGAACCCATACAAACCTGCCATTCATGAGCCGGAAACTAAGAAAACCAAACTACGACTGACCCCAACATCGGTTTTCCACTGACAGGGATGATGATGAGGCAATGCCTGCAGGAAAACTTGCGCAACTAGCGACTGTGCAAAAGACGACACCTCCGCGGATTGGTGCTGTAGTCAGGTGGTTTAGGAAACGTCTTTTCGCAGATGTCCCAAGGCGAGCAGGTCTGCGTGGGAAAATGGGCACTAATTTGCCGACTGGTGTTCTAGGCCCTGTGCCACAAAAGTATGAGTAGATTTCATTATATCGTTGCGGCTATTGCTTAGGCAGCTTAACCATCTTGAAAGGCTGTTGTTGACAATGTCCTTCGTAGTGTTGCCACTGCCAACTACAAGATGCCTAGCGCATCCCAGCCTTTGAATGCCATTTCTCATGAGACCGTCTCTAGCTCACTGTCAATACTGTCAGCCAGCCAGTGTAGGGCTGGAGCGACGACTACACGACCATGATGTTGCCCGATGCCAACACCGACAAGAACCGCCACTGACACCGCATCTCCCTCCTGCTGTTGTCCACCACGACTGCTACGGCTACAGCTATGTCTCCTATTTCTGTCTCTAGACCCTAAACCCCCAAACCCTAAGCCCTAAACCCTAAACCCTAAACCCAAACCCTAAGCCCTCAACCCCTAAACCCTAAACCCAAACCCTAAGCCCTAAACCCTGCAACTGCGACTCTTATTTCACTCGCATGGTCCCTGGTCTTTCTCTGAGATTAGAACCTGCGGTTTAAGGTGAATGGCCGAAGGTGGGGTGTCGGAGTTTAGGGTTTAGGGCTTAGAAGGGTTTAGGGTTTAAGGCTTTGGGTTTCAGAGTTTAGGGCTTAGGGTGTTGCCTGCTGAGTTGCTGAAGCCATCAGCTGTGTGAGCTTCTGCGCGAGGCATCAAATCCCGAATGATTCATCCGGCTTCTTCAGTCTTAAATCCTTGCGCTGCATCGACGGTGAACTCTCGCCAGATCTCTCCATCTGTGATCGGCCTCAGCCTCACAATTCTGGCGCTGCCCTAGACTCCCCGAACCCTAATCCCGAATCTCTGCATACCTACACCCTGAACGCTACACCCTGCACCCTGAAACCTTAAATCCTAAACCCGAAAGAAACTAATATTCGGCAGTTGCTGCACCAGGTTCGCGTCTCCGGATCTGGAGGTTCACCTCGATGGAACGGACCCTGTCGCCCAGATCAGCCATGCCAGAGGTAGATTCACGAACAATTATAGCATTAAACTATACTAGACTTTCTACTATGTAGTCTCCGCGACTCAACTGTTCTCTATAATGCTCCATACTCCACACTCTATAGTCTATACTTTATGATCAAACTCCTCTATATTCTATACTCAATTTTCTCTACACTCTATTCTCGAAACTCTCTACTTTACAATCTGCACCCTACTAGACTCTGCCATAATATAGGGGCCTTAATAATTAGAATAGGATTTTGGGGCCCACTATACTATAATGATAATAAGGAACCCCCAAAATAGTATAGGTAATTATTGAGGCCCCTATATTACTCAACTTTGCTAGACTCTACTAGACAATACGATATTCTGCTCTCGAGACTCTTGCTTACACTCTTGACTCTTATGCTGTAAACCCTAGACTCCATCCCCGAGACTCGTGGCTCTATACTCTGTACTCTACCATGCTACACTATCGTATGCTCTGCTATGCTACACTATTACTTCGTCCAGTCTTGTACGACAATATGAACACCCAAACCTCCGAAGCCCCGAAACGTCAAAATCTCCGAGCCCGAAACTCTCGCACTCAACTCCCGAGTATCTTGAATCACAGAAGCCCGAAGGCCATGTGGGTAGTTGTCAAATTAAGGTCCCTGTTTGGGTTCCCTAAATAATCGGTGCCGTATTATATATTAGGGACCCAAAAAGGGACCCTATTTTTGACAACCACCCATGTGAACCCAAAAGAGTTTCCCAATTCTCGAGCACAATGGCCAACACAGCCACTTAAAACGCTCCTTCAAGTTGAACCCGAGGTGGCCGTCACTCTCAGCCGAAACCCCATGAGCATCGCCTGAATCCTACCTGCTTTAGGGTTTAGGGCTTCGGTTTCTGGCAGCACAGCTGTCTGAGCTATTCTGGCACGACTCTCACTGTCTCTACTCCACTCCGAAGCAGTTGAGCACAATCATGGACTCGTGAGCGTGCCGCGTACCTGCCTAGACTACCCCGAAGATGTTGGATATCCAATGGGTGCAATGCAAATGCCTAAACCCTAAACCCTAAACCCTAAACCCTAAACCCTAAACCCTAGCTGAATATACCATACCGACTGGATGTCACATCGCCTGAGCCTTCCGACCCTAATCTTTCCTCTTGAAATCCGGAGGAATGTACGGGAGTGCTGAAAATCGTGGGTTTTTGCCTGTGAAGCAACACTCATGCAACACTCACGCAACACATGCAGCGCTGCAACACCGTCGAAGCCACGGAAAAACACGGTTTCCTACGTTTCGCACATAAAGTCTAGACGTCTGCAAGGTTCTAGAATTTCTGCGAGCTCTGCTTTTCCCAATACTTTCGCAGCGGTGCATGTGGTGTCGCATAACTGCTGCATGAGCATTGCATAAAAACCCTTAAACCCTAAACCCCAAGCCCTAAACCCAAAACCGAAACCCCTTTACGTTAGAGGGCTCTCGGGAGTGGTCTTGCAGCATCAGACGCTACTATAGAACCCTAAATGATTACGCATACTACTCTGAGGGTTCCCTATTACATTTATAGTATAAGGGGCCCGAAAACCCTGTTCTAATGATTTAGGCCCCTATAGTAAACTTTCAGATTCCTAATAAGCCGTAAAAACCCAGAAAGTTTGAAGCAAGATTCGTATACAATAACCTGCAAGGACCAGAATGTTTAAAACACGCAGCTGGGGATCCAAGAATTAAATCCTAAAACTTAAACCCTAAAACCTAACCCTAAACCGTGATCTAAGAACTAATGAGAGCACAAGGCTTGACTCCAAGGGGCCTCGAAATCGTGCACCAGGCTCTCGTCAAAACCCAGTAGGATGAGGGCTTTAATGAGCAGGATAGGGTTTTGGGGATAGTATACGAGAGTTACATTCAGGGCCTAAAGGGAATACTGCGATGGCAGTTATTCCGACCCCAAAGCTAACCCGTTCAGGGCATGGCTTCAGGGTCAGGGCATTTGAACGTGGTTCCGGGAATCCACCCGCTTTCTGCGAACGACCAAAATCTTGCACGGCCTGCCAAGCAACACGCGAGCCAACACCAAAAAGGGGTGCAGGGTTGTGTGCAAGAGCTCCCCCATCCAGCATGTGTGTCTTGTGATTCGACACGACCTCTAAACTACACCCTAAACCCTAACCCCTAAACCCTAAACTACAATCCTTTAGGGAGTGTCCTTGATGATCATCACGGTCCATACTCTGGCTGTGCTCCGTCGTGGAGACACGTGCCCGGACAGGCGCGCACTGTGCTTCCAAATCCCCCAGCTTACATGTACCGCAGTGTTTAGGGTTTGAGGTCTAGTGTTTAGGGTTCAGGGTGTTAACATAGCAAGCCACGAACTCATTCGCGTGCAGATGGTGACGATTCAAGCGGTTTGTTGGAGCTTCACGGAAAGACTTCCTCTATAAGGGGCTTCAGGGGCACTCGAAGCTCGATCAAAACCAAACGTAAGTCCACCCGTCGACAAATATAGAAGCCTTGAGAATGAAAATAGGGTTTTGGGGCCCATTATATACTATAGTTAGAAAAAGAACCCCTAAACCCTAAACCCTAAACCCTAAACCTTAAACCCTAAACTTTGGGCCCGTATAGTCCGAAGAATACCGGCAGGCATGCTCCTCTCGGAAATCCCTGGGGCTTTGGAAGCTGCTCGGAACTTCCAGGCAAAGGCTACCTTCGGGCTCCAGGCCATGCCAAACGAACAATAGTTCAGGCAGGCTTTTCTTTGTTCTGGGGCTGAATTTCCACTCAAACTTGCTTAAAACATAGAGGCACCCGGTCTTGCGGCATGGTTCGCATAGCATGGCATGCCCTGGCTATGGTGAAACGGTGTCTGCGAGGAAGTTTGGCAGCTTCCGGCTTGCAATATATTCAGACAAATCGGACTTTCAGCCCTGTCGCTTGAAAATATCAGCATCTTGCTCTGCTCTCACTGAGCACGTGGACCCGGACCAGCCTGCGGCTACCAAGTGCATTAGAGGCAGGGTTCTAATCGGTAGGGCTGACCCTATACATGCATACCCCTCCTGCTTGCAATCAAGTCTCCGATCCCACCGCAAACCCAGCCGTCTTCTCTTGTGGTCATCGGTGCTATGGAATAAGATACAAGTAGAAGCTTGAAAAATTACCTCTAGCGTTCTTCGGGGCTGCTGCTCTTGCACTCCCCAAATCCGGTTCTGTTTATGAAGGCTCCTATCGTAAAGCTGTCGTGAAGGAGTTGTAAGAGGCGGTACCGGGGGTCGACAACCACACTGTGATGGCTTTGTTCTACACGGTCTACAATCCTCAAACAGAAAAAGCCCGGTTACACCATCGGACTTCCAGACTCAAATATGGGCTGTGCACTTCAGGATGTCAAACGCCCACCTATGGTCCTTTTGCTTTATGCGTCCCAGAATCCTTCAATCACGTTCCTGGGGCCTCGTGTGCTTTCAGAGGATCCCAAAAGACAACCGCCTGGTGGTCGTTGGCGCTGCTAGCAATACTCTCATACTTGGAAGGGCAGTGGACTTAGTAAGTAGGTTATAGGCAGAGTTACAAGTACCCTAAATGGAGTTACCCCAATTATAACCCTACTTATGAACGACTTACCAAGTCCCCTGCCCTTCCAAGTAGTTGTTCATACCATAAACGACGAATAGCAGAACCATCTGTCATGGTAAGCAAAGCAAACTTGTGCGAGCAGCCTTGGTGCTCAGACATTGCTACTCGTCAAGCCCTGCAGATCCTATCTTGTGATGCTCTTATAACGTTAGGGCCTGAATACCGTAGCCCAGATTTTTCTAAAAGTTAACCTTTTCAATTCTGGTAGGACTATGTAAACCCCAAGAGGTTAAAGGTTTCCTACCCAGCTACGAAGTAGTTCAGAGCATTTGTAACTTCGGCCGATGATATTACCTTACGGACTCTAAACCAGAATGATGGTACATTCCTCATTATGGGTAATGCAGGATTTATATCCCTAAACCCTAAAACCCTATAGATCCCTTAAAGGAACCCCTTAAACGTACCCTTATAGATCCCTTTAAAGGAACCCCAGGATTTATATCATCAACCGTAATACCCCCATTATCCACGCTACTGTCATCGACTCCCAGGGATCCACCGACCGTATGACCTTGGCTACCATCCCCGCTGCTGACGGACAAAAATCTTGCATGGCACTATATATATAATATGTATGTATATATATATATATATATACAAATATATATATATATATATATGGGTAGTTGTCAAAATTAGGGTCCCTCTTGGGGTACCCTAAATATTAGGTGCCGTATTATATTAGGGACCCCAAAAGGGACCATCATTCTGACAGCCACCCATATATTTGTATATACCTAAACTGCGGGATTCATTACACTATACTTAGTGACCATTATCGCTACTGTTTTGCTGCCTTTATCGATGCCGTAACTGTCAGCGCTGCTAGCGTTGTCCTTGATTGTCCTACTCTTGTCAGTACGATTGCACTCATGGGCACACTGCTCTTAGTCCACACCGCTCTGTGCACTTTCTGCATAATCTGCATGATTGTCCCTGTCATCGCTACTAGCCATAGCTGTCCATCGTAATCATTGCCCCATGCCGTATAAACCCCAAACGCCGAATGCCTAAGATCCTAAACTCCGGTCATCTCCATCCTTGCTACCATCGGTACCCTTCTTGTTCTGGGTATGAAGACACCCGCTCCTGAATCCCCCCAAACCTTGGGCCAGAGTCTGCTTGCAGCGCAGGGCTCTCGCGGTTCAGGGTTTACAGCTGAGGCTTTGAACGTCAACCCTAAACCCTAAACTCCATCCAGTGAGTTTGAGGACTTTCTTCACTGGGTCTGTATTCTCGGTTATCAAAATTCGAAGGTAACTTAGTTCAAAGTCCTGGATGTACCAAGTCCTTCAGAAGTTCAAACCAAATCCGCAGTGCCTTCATCAGCTGTTGCTCCGCCAATCGAAACCTTAAACCCTAAACCCTAAACCACGGACGTTCCTCGCATCCAGGTGGGGATATCCAGGCCGCCATCGGCAAGAAGACGCAGGTCAAGAAGACGAGCATGATCATGAACGGCACAGCAGCAATATCCTTAGGACAGGAGTCTTATTCCTTTGGGTTCCTGAATGCAAATGAATAAATTAAAAGATACATATGTATGTACATATACATAAACATGTATATATACATGAATATACACACTAACATCAACCGAAAACCAGTTCTAAGTAGTTTAAGCGAGTTAAGATCAGCTCGCAAGTGGCTGTCAAAGTCTTAGCAGGACCTTGCTTGCAAGCGTGCACAGATTATCCGCTGCAGTACATTTACCCCAAAACCCTAGTGCAATTATTAAGGCCTCTATATCAGCTTCATGATCTTGTTCAAAGGGGGACCAGGCTGGGCACGGGTGCCTGTGCGTTGGACTAGGGCTTCGTGTCAACATTTCGACATGGTGAAGAGCTGCGATGACAACGATGATTCTGATGAGGATGACGATGTTGCTGTTGGGGCTCACGATGTCAGTGAGGGTCTTGATGATGATGATGATGATGACAACGACCAGGACGAAGATGATCAAGATGGTAGCAGTGGTGATGGTGATGGCGTGATGACGCCCCATGATGTTGATGCTGCGGCTTTTTTGGCGGTAGGTGTGAAGGTGCTGGGGATGACGTAGACACCGCGTGCGAGCTGAGCCTGTGCACGAACATGAGGTTACAACCGGAGGCACTGGCAGCAGCCAGTTGCTGGTGCTGCGACCACAGCGACGACTCCCAGACTCGGTGAGATGTTTTTCAATTCTGAGATCTCAAGCTGCATGCAGAATTGCAAATCCTTCACCACAAAGCCTTTCAGACCTTCTTGCGGTGCAAGAAACGACAATGCTCGGGTTGCAGTCCGGCTTCCTCACAGGAACAGAAGCGTCCCATACATACGATGATGACTGCAAGACTGAGTCTAATAACACGGCTCACAAGGGAGAGGTGTATACACACGTGTACACAACTTCGAGTAGCATGGCTATGCAGACCCTTTTTTCGTGCTACATTTACTGTAGTAACTGCAAGAAAAAACAGATGATGATATTACGGTAGCAGTAAGCAAACGGAAGAGTCGGGCAACACCAGCAGTCACAAAATCAAGTAATTCTCAAGAACAACAGCAGTCAACGACCTTTCATCGAAACCCTAAACCCCGGCCGCCTGCGTCTAAAAAAAACCTGAACCGTGTGCAGGTCCTGTGAGACATTTGGCGCGTGCGGTCACGCTTCCTTCAGTCGCAGCAGCACTGACGTTTGAGATTTGGAAAGAAGATGACCACGACAATTTTTCTGGTTTCGGATATGAGGCTTGCAGTTGTTCAGTTTTAAGGGTTTTTGGGGTGGTGATCCGAATCGTAGCCTTGAGTGAAGTTTAGCAAAGATACATCTTCGTTTTCGACGTGAGAGCCCTGATTGCGAGATCATCCTGCTCGTAAGTGAAGGGTTCATCCTGCAAAGGCATGAAGCTGCGAGAGTCAGACAGGAAGAGCTTCGCAAGATATGCATGCTGACACCAAGCCGTGAAGGAGTACCACGATTCGTCACCAATCCAACTGAGCCAAAACCCGACACGGTCAACTGTGCATGCTGGGGTCTCAGGCTTTGTGCCTGACAGTGAGCTCAGCTAATCCGAATCCGCGAGAACCGATTGAGAATTCAAGCTGAGAATTTATGGCTTGGGGAAGCCGTCGCGGAACACAGGGTTGAGAACTCCGCTGTATGAAAACAAGTCTAATCGCGGAGGATTCCAAACCGAAAGACAAAAAGCTTATTTGCTGGAAGTGTGCGGCGACAGCACCAATAGCGATGCAACGCTAATTTGGATAATGCCGCAGACCCGAATTCAAACAAACTTCTCCTTAGATGCCCTCCCCTGACTCTAACCCCAAACCGTCACACTACACCCTGCGCGTAGCCGCCAAACCTGCCTGTTCGGGTTTCCAAACATGACTTCCTTGTATACGTTTGAGAAAAGGTGGGTTTTGGGTGCTAACCCTACACCCCTAAACCCTAAACTCTCAACCCTCAACCCTCAACCCTAAACCCCTAAACCCCTAAACCCACAACCCTCAACCCTAAACCCCTAAACCCCTAAACCCCAACCTTAAACCCTAAACCCCTAAACCCCTAAACCCCCCAACCCTCAATCCTAAACCCCTAGACCCCAACCCTAAACCCTAAACCCTTGAAATCTTACAAAGCCGGGCCGGGGGATCGACTCCATGCTGCCGCGCTTTTGGCTCTCCTGCAGAGCCTTGCTCACCGAGTGCCTGTCGAGGGCTTAGGGTTCAAAGGTTACGGTTTTGGGGTTGAGGGTTCCAAGGTTACGGTTTAGGCTTGAGGGTCTAGGGTTGAGGCTTTAGGATTCAACCGTGTCGGTTTAGGGTCTGGGCTGCGGTTTAAAGGTTTAGGGTTCGAAGGTTACGGTTTAGGCTTAGGCTGCGCTTAGAGGTTTGGGGTTGAGGGATGTCGGAGCCCCCAATCTTGGAATCGGCTTTCGGGGTATATGGTATTATGACTATAGATAAGGAACCCTAAGGTATGATACTGGTAACTATTTAAGCCTCAACTACTTCAACTTTCCTTGTATCACGGCTCACATGTTCTTGGTTTCTCCATGTTGAGTTCATGCGCAAGCTTATTGGTCAGTTTCGCATCTGTATTACCCTTCTTTTCATCAGAGATCACGTTATCTTTCCTGTTGCGGCTGGCATTGCTGTGAGTGGTCTTGCTCTCACGCTGTCTCGCGATCTTGGTCATGCTCTTGCTTGGTGTCTAGCTCTTGCTGTCGGTCTCAGCTGGAGTCTTTCCGGCTCGCACAGTCTTGGATTTGCTCCTACTACTACCGCCGCGAGAACTACCAGACGGTTTGTCACACCACGAATAGTTAAGCCAACAAGGGCAACCCTGTTCAACATGCTGGTAACCATAGAAGTAGCACCAAGACTTCTACTTCGTGCGACTGTCAAGATTATGCTGGTGCTAGTTGCGATCACGACTTATATGATTCGCCCGGTTTCACCTCTTGAACCTAGTGCTGCAAGCAGGACAACACGTCAGCAATGAAGTGCTGCTTTAGGCTGCATACTTTAAAGGCACATGCCTGCACGTTCGAGCGTTGACCGTATACCCTAAATCACAAACCCTAAACCCTAAACCCTAAACTAAACCCTATACCCTAAACCCTAAACCCTAAACCCTCAAGCCTAGGATAAATACAACTTCTTTAGGCAAAGCACAACACAAAACCCGCACAAGACTCCGGACCTGAACCCTAAACCCCAAACCCTAAAGCCTAAACCCTAAACCCTAAACCCTAAACCCTACACCCTAAACCCTAAACCCCAAACCCTAAACCCTAAACACCCTGAGCTCCAAGGCTAGAAAAAAGAAAGCCAGGCAGGCGAGCTGCCTTGTAGTGGCACATGAGATTTGGGAGAGGTCATCCCTCAGCCTCGGCTAGAGCCCCTTAATCAAGGGAACCTTTAATTTAAAGGGAAAATTAGGCGGGTCCTTATAATAAGGGTTTAGGGTTTAGGGTCCAAGATCCCGGAATTAAGGATTTGGGAGAGGTCATCCCTCAGCCTTGGCTGCCCAGACCAATACCCCTTTCCTTGTGTCCTGGGTTTAGGGCTTACTTAAGGGGTCATGGGACTTAGTAACTAGGGTTATAATTAGGGTAACTCTACTTATAGCTACTTAGAACTCCGATTAAGGTACTTATAACCTTACTTAGTAAGTCCCACGATCCTCCAAGTAGACCCTACACCCTAAACCCTATAGATGAACCCTATAGATCCCTTTAAAGAGCCCTTGAAGTTCAGGGGAGACCTCATGCCTGGTGTGGAGGTAGAAGCTACCCTCACGAATATTCCATTAACACCCCGAGTCATTCCGCGGCCTTTGCCGAAGAAAAGCTATACCGCACGCCCCTTTTTCCTGGAGCTGGTTCGGGGTTTAGGGTTTAGGGATACTGTTAAACACTACATCTGACATTCGGATATTGTAAGGTTGACCCCAGAAACTTGTTCCAGGTGTCTGCGCCCGTATTCCATACACCCTGACACTTGACCCTAGACCCTAAAACCCTCAACCCTAAGACCGTAAGTACCCTACATCGGAATCCAACTCCTAAAACGTTTCCCTTGAAGTCACTAAACCCTACTTGGAGGTTCATGGGTAGTTGTGAGTGGGGTTATAAGCCCCCTAATATAGGTTATAACCAGAGTTATCCCACTTATAACCCTACTTATAACTACCCATGAACCTCCAAGTAGACCCTAAACCCTATACCCTCATAGAATCCCCATAGACCCCTTTAAAGGGACCCTTAAAGGAACCCTTATAACTACCCATGAACCTCCAAGTAAGCCCAGACCCTAAACACGTCCAGAGGCCACCAGCTACATTCCTCCTCGAGCACCTCGTCCGACCTCAAGCTGCTCTCCGACCTCGGAAGGTTCTGAGGGTTTAGGGTTTAGGGTTTAGGGGTTAGGGTTTAGGGTTTAGGGTTTAGGGGTTTAGGGTTTAGGGTCTAGGGTCTGTGAGTTCAGGGCTTGGGAGGAAGCAATGTTGAAACCACTCTCACTTGCCTTAGGACAGGACCTCAGTCAGCTAGGACAGCACTTTATTTATGCCTGTGTCAACTATGTTCCTAAATTCCTAAACCCTAAACCCTAAACCCTTCTTCTCGGCATGGTTGCATGGTGTGATTTATATGGAGCTAGCGTGCGTGCTGTCAGTATGCGTACGAGCAATATTTCTTGCTTTGAAATCCCTTAACCCTGAACCCTAAACCTTTTACCCTTATGCCTGAAACCTTAATCCTCAAACCCTGAACCCTAAACCTTTTTACCCTTAACCCTGAAACCTGAACCCTAAAAACCCTGAACCCTAAACCCTAAACCCTAAACCCGCCAACCTTAAACCCTAAACCCAAAACCCCAACCCTAAACCCTAAACCCCTAAACCCTAAAGTCACGAAGATGGCGGAGTTCCACAGGTCGAGGCTTTGGGGTGGCCAAAATCCGACTGGTGCTTGCTTAAAGGATCATGGGACTTACTAACTTCGGTTATAATTAGGGTAACTCTACTTATAGCTACTTATAACCCCAATTCAGGGACTTATAACCTTGCTTACTAAGTCCCATGATCCTCCAAGTAAGCCTTGCCTTCTTTTAGGGCTTAGGGCTAAGATGCTTAGACCTTGCTTTTTCGGGGTTGAGGGTTTAGATGCTGAGAACTTGTTTTTTGGGTTTGGGGTTTAGATGCTGGCTTAGACTTTGCTTTTTTAGGGCTTAGGGTTTAGATGCTTAGACCTTTTTTTTGTTAAGGCTTACCTTAACCCCACGTAACCTACCTTTTTAAGGACTTATATAAAGAAATCATATTAGGGAACCCTAAAAGGGTAGGTTCCTTAGGGTCCAGGTAAGGTTTAGATGATTGGATCTTGTTTTTGGGTTGAGGGTTTACTTCTCGCCCCTAGGAGGCAGAGATCCGACGTGAAGTGGGATCCTCCTTCAAAGGTAACTCCCATAATACCTAGGGTTCCCTTAAAGGGATCTGTAAGGGTACCTTTATGGGGTTCCTTTGAGGGATTGCCGCCGTGTGCGGAAAAAAGCTTCCTGATAGGCAATCCAAATGCCACACTTCAGCAATGGGCGCGGTCCGCCATGCCAGAAGCCTGCACTGAGGCACCAAACGTATGGGCCTCTTGCCGAAAAGCCAGGAGCAGCAGCTTGTGCTATGGCTTTCCACAGCCGGCCTGTCAACCGATAGTACAGTGTCTTGATGCTTCTCACTCTTGTTGTACTCAAAGGATCATGGGACTTAGTAACTAGGGTTAGAATTAGGGTAAGTCTACTTAGAACCCCATTTAGCGTACTTATAACCTGACTTACTAAGTCCCATGATCCTCCGAGTATAAACCTCCAAGCTGACGTCGTCTGACCGACGTTGAGTCTGCTCAGCGATGAAGTGCGTGATGACATCTTCACTTGGATCCCAGACCATCTTTGTTTTAGGGTTTAGATGCTTAGACCTTTTTTGTTTTTAGGGCTTAGGGTTTAGATGCTTAGACCTTGCTTTTCTTTAGGGGTTAAAGGGGTCTCTCGCCCCTAGAATGCTCGCCGACACGAGACGGGTTCCTTAAAAGGGTTCCCTTAGAAGGATCTTAAGGGATCCTTTAAGGGATAGGGTTTAGGGTAACTTCCGAAATACCACAACATACGGTTGATGATATAAACCCTGCATTGAAAATAATAGGGAATGTATCATAATTCCCATGGTGTGGCGTCCTTAAGGTCATGCAGGATTTGCATCATCAACCGTGACACCCAAATACGCACTCGCCAGTTTGTTAATGAGAGCTTTATGCACTCACCTAGCAAGCCCCAATCTCAACCCTATCCCACATAGGGAGACCGATGCTACTATCCGAGAGCTCGAATCAAATCTGACCTCCTGTCCTGCACCAGCTGAAATTGTTTCAGGACCTAGCATCTAAAAGATCAGCCTGAAGCCCAATCCCGCCTGTGAGAGCTGTCGCTGCAGGCGGATCTGTGTGATGCTTTGGTAACGCTTCGCCTCTGCCCTGCATCCTTGCGGAACCTCGGGCGTGCAGTGGTACGGCTTCGGGTGGAGGTCGGTTTAGGGTTTAGGGTTTAGGGGGCTTAGGGTGGACGGGCGCATTCCGGGCAGCCCAGCTGAAGGGCTCTCCAAACCTACCGCTTGAATACTTTGCTGAAATGATCCAACCCTAAACCCTGAAGCCGTGAAAAGCCCTGAGCCTTGAAACCTGAACCCTAAATCCTGAACCCTGAACCCTAAACCCTGAACCCTGAACCCTAAACCCTGAACCCTAGCCCTAGCCAGGAAAGACCTTTGAGCCTGAACCTAAATCTCTCTACATCAGATTCGAGGAACAACAGCTGTTCCGAAAGGCGCGCGTCTTGCGTCCCGACGCTGGCATCCGGTCTTGGAAGCAGTGTCTACCGGATTCTCAAGTTACGAGGTTTCGGATTTGGGATTCATGGATTAGCGTTGAGTTGCAGGCTTCCTTTACTGGCGTTGCTTCCTTTTGAAGGTTTTGTGGTTGGGATCGGCCCCATCGCTTGGAAGATCGTGCCTGCAGAAAGCAACACTTCTCTAAACCTTGCAAAAACCCTAAACCCCCTAAACCTTGCAAAACCCTTGAGACGGGCCAAAAATGAGCGACCACTGTACCCTCACGCTCGCACCGGCACATCAATGAAGCCTGGGTTCCAGAATGTGCACATTAACGGTTTACTGGGTTCTTGCATTTAATTTAAGTTACCATAATAAGGAAACCATCTTGTTACTATAGAACCGTATTCATGGACCCTATGTATGGTAATTAGAGCAAACTCCTGAATCAAAACTCAGTTTAAGTTGTAGGGTTAAAGGTAAGAACCGGACTGCCCGCAGTGCATCGGTTGTGGACATGCGAGAAGATCAATGCAATTTACCTGCTGTCTACCACTGCGATGTCATATCTAGTCGCTGCTGGCGGCTGGCTACCCTACATCCACTATTGAATTCGTTGTGCCTGTACTCGCCATTCATTACATACTCGCTAGCTCTACTCGTCAGGTCTCCAGTACCTGCTCCCGGCATAATGTGTACCGGACTGCTGCGCGTTCCTCACGTTGAACTTCCTGTTGACTGGATGCACTGGCGATTCTTGCATTGGTCGGTCTGTTGCCAGCCGAACTCTCTCTTCTTATCACCCGGTACTCCTACAATTACTCTTGCTATTACTCTTACGCTCGCTCTTACAGTTACTCTTCCTGTTGCTGTTACTGTTGATAGTACTTTTACTAGTAATGCTGCTACTGCTACTGCTACTGGTACTGCTACTGCTATTGCAACTGCTACTGCTACTGCTACTACTAGTACTACTGCTACTGCTGCGGCCACTGCTGGTGCTGATGCTGTTACTGTTACCATCACGATTGCGACTACTATTGTTATTACGAGAACTATTACCGATA
Source organism: Symbiodinium sp. CCMP2592 (assembly GCA_905221615.1). Taxonomy (NCBI): domain Eukaryota; class Dinophyceae; order Suessiales; family Symbiodiniaceae; genus Symbiodinium; species Symbiodinium sp. CCMP2592. Next base: position 237,950 of record CAJNDT010006231.1, read on the forward strand.
CGATTACTGATACTATTACTATCACAGCTACTTGTACTGCTACCAATATAAGAAACTTTTCTCGCTGGGTACTATTGCCATTGCTGTTACAAGTGCTACCAGAAGTACTTCTACTACTTCTACTACTTCTATCACTGCTACTGCTTCTACTTCCTCTGCTTCTTCTACTTCTTCTACTTCTACTTCTTCTCCTACTACTACTCCTCCTCCTCCTGCTACTACTACTACTACTACAACTACTACTACTACTACTACTAGTGCTGCTACTACGACTACGACGACGACGACTACTACTACCACCACTACTACTACCACCACTACTACAATCACTAGAAATGTTTGCAGCAACTAGCTGAATCGAGGCAAGCTTCTCCGATGGATATTTGCGCAGGGGCAGCTTGGACGGAGTTCCGTTCCCAGCGCAGGACCGCGGCGGAGATCGTACCACACCCTTTTGCATCCTTCGTCGAGATTCCCTAAACTGTATAACTGTATAATATTATAGGGGCCTTAATGGTTAGACTAGGGTTTTGGGGCCCATTATGTATACTTTTATTCTAAAGAGGAACCTGCAAAATAGTATAGGTAATCATTAAGGAAGGCCCCTACACTACCCCAAATGCTAAACCCAAAACCCCTGAACACATCCCTAAACCCAAGCTTGAGGATGTAGGAGTGTAACCTCATACTGGCTGCTGCTGACCCTTTTTTTTCTCCTACGTTTACGATTTAGAGTTCAAGGTTCCAGGGTTTAGCAGGGTCAAGGGGCCTGCACTGTGTTATTGCTACTCATGCTAGTCCTCATCCTCCTCTGCTATCGCAGCTGTTGGCACTAATGCTATCGTTAGCGCAGATAAATGCGAGGAGTCTGGCCGTGGCCTCATGGAACCAACAAGGAAGGCGACACTTGTAGCAGTGACGAGGATGAAACATGGCAAATACAAGTCACGAGCAGTGTCGCAGTATGGAAACTAACCAGTCGTCTTACCACTATTAGGTCTCGCTCGCTAGGTGCTGCAAGTGGTTTGATAAGTCCAGAAAGGAGACCCAAATGAACGAACTCAAAAGTATTCTTCAAGAGCCCTGTACATACACCTACCAAGGTGGCATAATAAACCCTATTCATCTGAAATATGGGACCAGGCGCCACCACTCTCTCAATTCGTCTGAGCTGACGATAAGGCAGGCACCAGTAGAGCTGCCACCTGTGGACCTCATTTTCAGTGTGTACACATCTGGGTATGGGCTGACAGGTTTTTTTTTGAGGGAGGGTATAGGGTTCAGGGTATCTTTTCCGGCTTCCAACCCCAAGCCCTAAGCCCTAACACTTTTGGGTCAGGGCAGTTTCGCATAGCAGGCGTTGGAGTTTGGGGCCTGGCGGCGTGGGCCCTGAACCCATGGGATTCCGCGTGGGCCCTGAACCCAAGTGATTCCTTGCCTGGATCGCTGGCCTGATTTCGGGTCGTCGTGGCAGTCGGGGGGGGGGGGGGGGGTGGCCGGCTTAAATAGGGTTTATTTGGAAGCTGTCACTCGGGTTTTGGAGTAGTCACAGGCTCTCCAAGGAAGCCCCAGCCCCGGCTCCAGTCCTGGCCCCAGGCTCGGCCCCAGTCCCGACACCAGTCTCACAGGGAGGGGCGCAAATTCGTGGATGACTTTGTAATCTTCACTACAACCTGCGTATAATACATGGATAGGCAACTCGCTTCCAGACGACCCATGTATCCGACTTGGCCGGTGAGAGAGCACTATTCCATGCATCATGTCGGCTCACACGAAAAAAAACCACCCGGAATACGAAACCTACAGAGGGGCGGCCCAGACAAGCGTACAAAAGTGTGGCAGGCGCAGCCAAAGAGTGTGCTTCGACCTTTCCCAGCGATCATGTGGCAGGAGAAAAACCAAACACGAATTCGTGTCCAGTTGTTTTGGACGTCCTAGGGGACCATCAGTGCTATCATCATCGATATCAACATCGTTATCACCATCGCAGTCACTATCGATAGCGCCATCATTTTGACCATTCTCGTCATCATCGTTATCATCAGCGTCAGCAATCTGCTGAGCAGTCGACTTTTTGTGCGCAAGGAAAAGCCGGCCTGAATTTATTCTGTGGACCTGGGCGGCTAAGCTAGTATTGCAGCAGAATGCGAGAACACTAGTGGGGCCGATGACTTTCAAGGTCGCGGCCAGTTTGGCGAGGTTTGTGAATGGAAAGTGCAAAAGGTCTCGGCACAGTCACCTTTACCAGATTGCCATGTCGTCATCATTGCTATTGTGAGTACTATCATCATCGTCATCATCATCGTTATCATCATCGCCATCTCCCAGTGAAAGATATCACATCGGAAGAAGCCAGTCGCGGATGTTTTCGTAGCCTTTCATGCAGAAGTCCGCGGTGCACGACTACACCTCCTTGGACCGGCGACCGGGGCGAATCACCGGACTGAGGTTCCTCAGTCGAAACGGTGTTCGCCGGGTTGGCTTGCTTCGCGGCAAGCGCGGAGCCTTCGGCTTGCTGCTGGAAGCACGAGCCTCGGGCAAGGAAGCAGTCGCTTTGTCTCGAAGTGCGACACGGACACGTCGTCCTTGCTTCAAAACATGCAGAGCAGCTCTTGCCGGCGTGGCACCGGGAGCCTTAAGCTGCCGACACCACGTCCGCCAGGCAGCTTGCGGTAGCATGAAACGAACATTAGCTTTCATTGCCCGTGATGCTATCTCGGACTGATCTGCTTGCCTCTGGAGAGGCCTGTACAAGGCCTGATTGTGCGTGAACAGTTTCACAAAGTGAAACAAATTCAGCTTCATCCCGAAAGTGGATTTGTGCAAAGCCGCCTCGGGGTGATTAGCAGACACAGGAAGCATGCCCTGCGTCGGAAAGGCACATGTTCGTTGCAGCCGAGCAGCAGTCTCTCGGAACCAATGATTGATCTCGTGATGGAGACTTTCATTGGAGGTGGTGCCGCTTGGTAGGAGCGTTAGTTCACCTGGATGTACGGCATGTCGGTGGCGAGTATCGTTGAACAACCACTGGACCTTGACTGCGGACGCCACGTTGATGATGAGGCGATGCAGCGAAGCACCAGAGTAAGTAGTTTTACTGACCTCGTCAGCGAACAGCGACAGATGGGCCACGCATGCTTCGAGGAAGTCAATCTCCGTCAGCCACGGCGTGTCTGGATTCAACTTCTCCAGCAAGTTGTGCGCCTGAGCGTGTGACATGTCCGGTTTCTCCAGTCGGAGTCGCATGCAGCGAACGTCCACACTGGCAGGTGGCAGCGACTGCCCAGTGTAGAACGGTCCCCAGGCTGCTGCTGTGCGGGCCGCATCTCGCTTGCGGAACTTGTCCATGATGACGGCGAGCCACCGACTGCCATGAGTTTTCTTGTTACTCATGTTCTGCTGGTACACCATGATAATATGCATGGCGTCCAGGGCAATGCTCTCCAGATGGGGCAACACTTGTCTGAGGACGCGGAACATCTCCGGTGACGGATTATCAGAAGCCACATGCTGCACCTGGGTCCTCTGCTGAAGAGAAAGCTCGTTTGCCAAGGCATCGGCGATGACACTAGCCTTCTCGGAGCGAACCATGGCAACCAAAAGAGCGGCGCCAGTTCGACCTCGGCAGGTCAAGGTGCGATACGCAGCCTCGGCTTCTGGAATGGCAGCATCATCCCGTAGTGATTGCGAGGAGTGGAAATTTGCCTGGCCGATGATTTTGAGATTCACCTTGAAGGTCGCATCAATGCTGAGGTAGCGAAACTCATTATGGTCACGACACTCTTGAAGCAGGGCATCACGGTACTTCAGGACAGGCGGGGCATTCATCAAGTCCTCGAATACGTTGATCCAGAATGAATTCGTTGACCGCGGAAGCAAAGAGGAGAGTTCACCATCGTGGCGCTTGCAGCACCGCAGAAAGGAGCAACAGATTTTATGCAGCGAGCCGTTCGCTGCTGCTGCGGCTTCCAAAAATGCACACGCAAAGGCATGCGTGTAGTAAAGGTTGCCGACGCGTCTCAAGTCATGCCTCTTTTTGATGGTATGCAAGGCCATGATGATGGGACCGTCCTTGTCAAACACGTACCTCACGAAGCTGTCGATCTCGACGACCTTCGTGGGCACGGGAGGTTTGACATCCAAGCGCATGACAGCTGCGGCTCTGCTAAGAAAGTACGGCTGCATCTCCTTCCCCTTGATCGCGTCCTGGTCATACATCGACACGGCAATTCTCAGTTGCTTGGTGCCGGAGGGGCAGTAGCGCTTGGCTGTCGTGTGTTGGGAGGTGAGATGCTGCCGCAGGTGTGCGCGCTTGCTAAAACGGCGCCACGGGCAGCACGGACATGTGGTTGTGGAGAAGGTCGTGCTGGCCTGGCAGTTGACATTGTCCAGAGCTTCCTCAATCTCGCGCTTCATGAAATTCAGCAGCTCGCCACCGACATCGACTTCCCCTTCGTTCCGAGGGCCCTGTCCTTGCACCGCGTCTGCTTGTGCCGCAGGTCGCTTCTTGGACGTCCCCCCAGAAGACGACCCTGCAAGCAGGTCGAGAAAGCCGGACGTGCCATCATCTAGTTCTGGCGACTTTGAGACTGCGTCGAAGCAAAAAGTCTCCTTCAGCCCGTGGAAGGCTTCCAGTAGGTCCATCAGATCGAACATGGAGCCTTCGAAGACGCGGCCACCGCGCATAAGCCCGATCATGTTATTAGGGAGCATCTTGACACCCATGCAGATGGAGGACTCCGGAAGTTCGAGATGAAGAAGGAAGTCGGAGGCAGCCTCAGTCGTGAAAGCGGATCGCGGCACCAGGTGGAGGTCGCCGCAGCCATTCCAGTCGGAGTACTGCCGAAGGTGACGAGTCTCGGCTTTGGTGTTGGCCGGAGACTCCTCCCGCAGACGCAGAATGATTTGCTTCACGTCCGCACCCAAGAAAACCATTGCGGCAGGAATAGAATTGGAAACAGCCGTCAAGGTTTCTTCATACATGCGCAATTGGGAGCTGACCTGACTTGGCTTCAATCTGCTGTCCAGCAGCGTATCCAAAGATGGAACGGTCTTGTCCTTCAGCACAACCTTGAAGTTCGTATTCTTTAGCACAGTCTCTTCAAGAAGAAAAACCATGTTTTTGCCGGTAGTTTCTTCCAGTGACTGCACCAAGGATCTTGCCACGAGAATGCCGTCGAAGTGACACGAAACATGTTCTGCGGCCTCGCCTTGCCGAACGAAACAAGTCATCGACTGGAGGATTAGGTCTTCGGCGGCAGTCCACCAGAGGGCGAATATGCTTGCTTCTGGCCACTGAGTCCTGGAACCGCGACGCAACTGCAGGTAGTGACTTTGCAGTTGCGAGCAAGCGAGCCAGCGCAGACGGCGGCTTTCAGTCGAAAGTGCTGTCAAAAATGCCAGGCCTTGCTTTGGGATGTCCTTGAAGTTCGACGGCATCGCTCCATTGGCGACCTCCGTGAGAATCTTCTTGCCGACCGATTCGGTGCACTTCAGCTGATCACTGCAAACACGGCTGCGATTCGTGGCAATGGCACGCCATGAGGGAATTTCCAGGCCTGTCGGCTGTACCATGTCGCATAGTTGGACGACGATGTTGAACATGGCTGAGGCGATGTCGTAGTCAGCTGTCTGAGGGCAGCAGATGGCTCGTGTGAGTCGAGACATACTCTGAGCACCGACTTCTGTGACATATCGGCGGCAGCGGATGTCCCGGGGATAGAAGTACTGACGCTGTACTTTCACATATAGATTCTCGTCTGTTGAATCCGCCTCCTGAGCCGCCTCCAGCACCTCCCGATGCAAGGATGTCTGTCTGTCTAATGCCTGGATAAGGTCCTCCCAGATGCTGGAATCGGCAGCATCGACGTCTGCGTTTCGCTTGGGAGCTCCTTTCTTTTTGTTGGGCTGCTGCGCCGCATCTTTCTTCTTGTAATTCTCAGCGAGCGTCCTGATGTTCAAACTTCGCGAGGAGTCTGCTGCCAGGCGAGAGCGAACGCCGGACACATGGTATGCCTCTATGAAGGTCATCTCTGTGTCATGAACCAGAGACACCACCGCGTCAAGTGACTTCTCGCAGAAGTAGACCGGCAGGTAAAGAGTCGTCTGGCCAACCTTAGGCAGAACTGTAGGTGCAGCTACAAGTCGGCCGCTCGCCAGCATCTTGTCGATCACCTGCTGGGCATCACAGCGGTTGAAATTGAAGACGAACTTGGCCTTGGCACTTTTCAGCTGTGCAGCGGTGAACCAGTCTTTACGCTCTGCGACCAGCCAGTCCCGCAATTGACTAACGGATTCCTCTTGCTCCGCTTTGTGCTTGGCGACGGTGGCCTGGACGGCGGCTGCCTGCACCTCCGCAGCCTTGACCTCTGCAGAAGGCTCTGCGACAGCAGACGCGGCTGCTTTCTTGGAAAGGGCGTCCAAGACCTCACGCACAGGGTCGGCATCCGGAGTTTCATTTGGCGTTAAGCCACAGCTGCGCCGGACGGTCGCCAGCGTCAAGCCGCAGTCCCCGCCACGGACAACGTACTTCTCCAGGACATCGCGGCATTGCTCCGCTGTCCGATTCCTGGCATAGTTCCACACGCACCGCAGTGTTACCAGGCAAGCCGGGTTGTCCCGTAGGAAATCTTTGAGTGTGGGGTCCCGGGGGAAAATTCCGTGCGACGCCGCCAGCTCCTCTCTTCCTGCGATGCGAGCAGGATCGACGAAGCTGCTTTTGTAGGCACAGACCGCTGTTCTTCTGAGAATAGAGTTGATGGTCTCATCGGTGACACCGCCGAACCTCGCCGGATCAGATAGAAGACAACGAAAGAGTTACACAAACCTCATGCTACAACTGCAACGTAAACACTCCGAATCAATATCATGTATATTTGACGAGCAACTTTGGTGCTGTGTTGAGTTCGAAGCGTTTCCAGCCGCGCAACTCGACCAATGCCGTGTGGATGGCATAAGGCAAACGTTCCGGCACTTTGTCGGCAGAGATATGTTTCTTGTATATGTCCTCTCTCATGGAGCGCCGACTGCCTTGCACACTTTCCTGCCCCGTGACAACGATCTTGCCAACAATGTTCGCCGCCTGTTTCCGCATCTCCTGTCCAGCTAGAATCTAGTAGGCTGATGTATCCTAGTGTTATGCAACGGTCTACACAACCGACTTCCGTTTTCCGTAAGAATACCAGCAGTTGTTCACTCACTGGCCTCGTCCACAAAGTAGATGTTCATGTCCAGGCAAGTGTGGTACTCTCCGAGGATCGCCTCCAAATGTGCCGTCTGTAGGCTCTGTCCGACTCCACCGGAACCGATGCCCCAGAATGCACGGTCTACATTTTCGCCACGCAGAGCTAGTACGAAGGAAGCCATGAAGACCTGGAATGCTTCCGCGTTGGCCCAGTATGTGGTCTTCCAGAAGAGCTCGACTCGTTTCTTGACATCCTCTGCAACGGGATCCAGCATTCTGTGTGGCAGGTAGACGTACATGTTGTTGCGTGGTGTCTTGCGAACTGGATGCAAGCCGTCTGCGGTGAATGCGAAGGCTGCATCGGTCGTGCAGAAACCTCCCGCTGGCTTGACGTCCTGAGAACACCACGCGATGTAGTACTTGATGATGCTGTCATTGAGGAGAGAAGTCTGCCTCAGAGTTCGGACTGAGAAACTTTTAGAAGCTGCAAAATAAGATTACGAGTCTGCATCCAGTAATGCTTATTTACTGAAGTGTTTCGGAAACAAGCAGCAATTTGACGTACAGCTTGCCGATGGTGTTGGCCATGGCCACTGTCCAATGGACCTTGTCATCGCCCGGATCTTGAACGTCGTCGACCTCCCCCGGATTGCTTCCTTTGGACTTCGGGGGCATACGGCAGATGGCAGCCTTCTCGCACGCAGTCAGAAGGATGTCGGATTGGAGCGAGTGTCTCTCCAATAGTTCTTGGGAAGCCTTTAAAATTCCATCGTGATCCCGGAAGACATTCCCGTGAAAGGACGCATAAAGGCCCTCCAGCTGGACGAGAAACTTCTTGCATCGTGCCAGTGTGCCCTCGGGAATGACGCCCTTGTAGGCGTTCCAGTGCCCGTGCTCCGAATAGAAGAAGCACTGCCCACCATGGGCTCGGACGTGTCTCCCAGACCCCTCAACAAGCTCGAGAAACAAAACTTCCTCTCGCCGACTGACATCGAGGAGTCGTAAGCGATGTACGGCCAGTGCTCCTTGGACCACGTGTCTGAAGGTGGAGGACCACGAAGAACTGGGGCCATAGTCTGCAATAGTGCGTTCCAGCTCACTCACTTCACGAAGAATGCAGCCTTCGGTAGCCGGAATGTCAGACGCCGCTGACTCAGCAGGAACGGAGGAGATGTCAAAATCCGTCTGCATGATTTGACTCAAGGTGCTCTCCAAAGCGTCCGTCCCAGCGGGCTCTTCGGCTTCCATGAGCCCAGCCCCACCGGCATCCGGAGCTCTGGCATCGGCGCCGTCCGCTGTTCTCTGTCGCTTTGGACCTGGCTCGGCCGCGCCGTCTGCCTCTGCGGGCGCAGGTAGATCTGCATAAGTGTCCATCTCCTGTTCCAGCATTTGTGAGAATGACGGGTTTTGGGAGTCTGGAGGCTGGCTGCCGCCGCGAAGATCTTCCCGAGTCGAGGAAGTCAGCCGCACACAAGACCTCAGATCATCTCGCCGCCAAGACATGAGTCTGTCAACCCGATTTCTGAGAATAGAGTTGATGGTCTCATCGGTGACACCGCCGAACCTCGCCGGATCAGATAGAAGACAACGAAAGAGTTACACAAACCTCATGCTACAACTGCAACGTAAACACTCCGAGTCAATATCATGTATATTTGACGAGCAACTTTGGTGCTGTGTTGAGTTCGAAGCGTTTCCAGCCGCGCAACTCGACCAATGCCGTCTGGATGGCATAAGGCAAACGTTCCGGCACTTTGTTGGCAGAAATATGTTTCTTGTATATGTCCTCTCTCCTGGAGCGCCGACTGCCTTGCACACTTTCCTGCCCCGTGACAACGATCTTGTCAACAATGTTCGCCGCCTGTTTCCGCATCTCCTGTCCAGCTAGAACCTAGTAGGCTGATGTATCCTAGTGTTATGCAACGGTCTACACAACCGACTTCCGTTTTCCTTAAGAATACCAGCAGTTGTTCACTCACTGGCCTCGTCCACAAAGTAGATGTTCATGTCCAGGCAAGCGTGGTACTCTCCGAGGATCGCCTCCAAATGTGCCGTCTGTAGGCTCTGTCCGACTCCGCCGGAACCGATGCCCCAGAATGCACGGTCTACATTTTCGCCACGCGGAGCTAGTACGAAGGAAGCCATGAAGACCTGGACTGCTTCCGCGTTGGCCCAGTATGTGGTCTTCCAGAAGAGCTCGACTCGTTTCCTGACATCCTCTGCAACGGGATCCAGCATTCTGCGTGGCAGGTAGACGTACATGTTGTTGCGTGCCACTTCACGAAGAATGCAGCCTTCGGTAGCCGGAACGTCAGACGCCGCTGACTCAGCAGGAACGGAGGGGATATCAAAATCCGTCTGCATGATCTGACTGAAGGTGCTCTCCAAAGCGTCCGTCCCAGCGGGCTCTTCGGCTTCCATGAGCCTAGCCCCACCGGCGTCCAGAGCTCTGACATCGGCGCCGTCCGCTGTTTTCTGTCGCTCTGGACCTGGCTCGGCCACGCCGTCTGCCTCTGCGGGCGCAGGTAGATCTGCATAAGTGTCCATCTCCTGTTCCATCATTTGTGAGAATGACGGGTTTTGGGAGTCTGGAGGCTGGCTGCCGCCGCGAAGATCTTCCCGAGTCGAGGAAGTCAGCCGCACACAAGACCTCAGATCATCTCGCCGCCAAGACATGAGTCTGTCAACCCGATCCGAGAGGATGGGTACGGGAATGACCAAGGACTCAAACCCGTTGTCTGGGTGAAGACACACAATTCGCAGGTCCGTTGCAGCTACATCGTAGTATTGTCGAAGGATCCAAGCGTAGATGTTGAGCTGAATGCGGTAGTGCCAGACCACGGAGTCCTCTGTGTCCTCGAGTGGAAAGTGCAGTTTGCGACCAAAGCTGCAATCCTTGGACGCCAGCTGCTTCGTCCGCTTCCAGTCCAGAAGACAGATCTCCGAGCCACGCTTCGCCACAGCGTCGATGGAGCCGGCCAGATCCTCAGCCTCCGCGTAGATGGTCCACTCCGTTCGATAAATGGTCCATCCCTCTGAGGTGAAGGCACGCAGAAACTTCAGAAAAGTGCACATCTCTGTTGACTGCAAGGGTACACTGCCGCCATTCAGCAAGCACTCGCAAAGAGCATGTGTCCAGGTTCCCTGCGACGCGGCCTTCCTGCGATTGTTGTCCCACATGCCCAGAATCTGCGTGTCTGTCAAAGTAACGATCTCCGCTAGATGACGATACCCAGGATGTGTCCACACGAGGTTCCGAAGTCGGCAGCAGATGGCTTCGACATCCACGTCGGAGGATTCCACTAGATGAGACAGCACCGCGTCCGCGGGTCCCTCCGCTCGCAAGGCTCGTCGAAGTTCCGAGACAGCGTTCGTAGACAGATAGTCGGCACGTGGCCAATTGCGACCGCCGCGCATGGCTCGCACGGCTTCCACAGCGTTGAAGCTCCGGGCAAGCTTGTGAATAAGACCCGTCACAGACATAGAAACCTTCCGGCCCCGCCAGGTGTATGTGTGATCCGCCTCGCGAAACTCCAAATGCGTGTCCCGCGGGTGCGTGTGCACAATGGCCAAAATATCCAGAATTTCCAGTCCTTCAAGACGTTCCACATTGAAAGAAGACGGACTTGCTGCGCAAATAGAGCGGGGACCAGTCCACTGCCTTAGACTTATCGGCAGGAAAGTGTCCAGCCCGAAGTCAAGCAAGGAGCCGGTGCCGGTCGGCCGGTCCATGTGTGTTGCCACTGAGAAGAAAACACTGTCACCCAGCTGGCCACGCGCTTCCTGGACTCGCTGCATCAAATGGACATCTGATACAGCCTCCTGAGCTTCCATGGCCTGTTGCTCATTGGAGAAGATCATTGAGAGCCTGTCTTCGACATCGACCAGACGATGGCAGAGTTGTTCGAATCTGAGCTCATCTCCTTGGAAACACAGATACTGTTTGCGCAGTGCCTGTAGACGGCGTTTCTCGATCTGCAAGCGGACGGCCGAGGTCACCTGCACCGAAGTCCCACCGAGACGGTCTTCGAGATAGTATTCGGGAGCACATGCCAGACAGAGATCTGCGTTCGCGATTCCATGGTTCTGACAGAACCAATATTCGCACTCACTGCAGCAGGCCAGGCTTTCACAGGCACAGTACGCACATCCCGGATATCCGAACGACGTCATGTACTTGAATGGGAGAGCTTCGACTTGAAAGCTTTCTATCTGAGCACTGGAAGGTGTAATGCAGACTGCGGCACTTCTTACCCAAGGCTCGATGCTCTGCTCCGCAGTCAGAAGGATGGTCGCGATGTCATGACCGTCCACAGCGAACTCCAGGAAGTTGCTGTCCCAGTGAAATGCGAAGGTGTGCCCTGAGTTCCTTCCCTCCTTCAGATGCTGCGGCATGGGGATGGCAACCCGTTCGCCATTGGCCAGGCGGAATTGCATCTCCCCTGTTGCAGTAAAGGGTCTCCGAAGCACCATGCACGTGCTGCTTTCTGGGGTACTACGGAAGTTTGAGCGTCGCAATGCCAAGACCAGAAAGTTCGTATCCCATGGCAGCCGCACACGCATGGAACTTCGATGACAGGTTTGGTGCTCCGACTTCCAGTACACGATGCGTGTGGAGCTCTGCGGGCTTCCCATAGGAGCGACCAGGCTCGGCATGTGTTCTCCTTGTCCGTGTAGCCAGAGTTTCGTCCCGAGAGACGACAGAGCATGAAGTACGGAAGGAGAGCAGGAGACTGTCCTGATGCCTTCTTCCCACGCTTGCAAAAGGTTACCAAAGAAGGCAGATTGGCAGAAACTAGCACGAAGCCGCACTTTCAATTCCAGATCCACGTCATGCCAAAAGCGGCCTTGCTGAACGCACTCCCTGAGTTGCGTGCTGCAGCTAGCCAGACACAGAAAGTCCTGGAGGCTTCCGAGGAATGACACCGGCGGAGGAGACACGCTCAACCAGTCTGTCGTTCCACCACGCAGGTCCAGCGCTGACAGAAAGGCTTTAGTGCCGAGCTCCGTCGGCAGAAAGCAGCTGTTGCTCGGGTTGTGATGATCGTCTGCCGAATTCTCTTCGCCGAACATGGACACCGTCACATGCGCCCATTGCTCCACATCGCAGTCCTGCAGGGATAGCATCCCATGACGGTGTCCGTCGAGGAAAACTTCCAGCCTGTGATTGTACCACTGTACCTGCAACAGGCGGTCGGCCGTGCACTGTGGGATGCTAGTGAGGAATTTATCGCTCGGGCGACCAAGGCGACTGTGCCCCAATTCAGTCATCACAGTTTCGGCAAAGGGCGCCCCCATGTCACACCAACAGCGATCCCCGATGGGGGAGCAGCCTCCAATTGAAACCACAACACGCCGTGGCTGGTCGGTGCTGCTTAGGCGGAAGTAGACCAGCGATAGTACGGGCTGCAGCATGCTCCACTTCCGGATGAGTGAGCCGCAGACCTTCTTCGCCGTGACGTGCACTGGCCATTCCACAGCCACGATGCGAGAACCGCCGATTGCGGCGGCCAGCAAGGACTTCCGATCCCCCAGCCAGTTCCTGTCCACGGCAGCCGCAGGCAGGACGCCCGCGTGTCTATCGAGCCAGACGTCCGAAGACGTAACCAGGTCGCGTGTCTCGCGGCAGGCACGCTCGAAGTGCACGGCCGTGCGAAGATCTCCTAGTCTGCAAACGAGCTCTTTCGAGAGATGCACGGGAAGACCTTGCAAGCTCCCACCAGATAAGTCCGATCCGCCGCCCAAGCTGTCCTGAATGACGAAGACTCCGGTGCACTCGGTCGGATCAATGACCCAGACAGCCATCTCGTTGCAGTAGACAAGCGGGGAGTGTGTGCGGTGCGTGCACGCTTTCTTCCATGCGTGTCGCTTATTACTTTGGTTGACTTCCAGCACACCTTCTTTCTTCCTCAGGGCGACGAAGTGCTCTCCGATGGTCAACACAAACTGGCCATCTGCGACCGCCGAGATCTGCCTCCATGTTGTGCGAGCGACTGCTTTCCTTACAATGCATTTGCATGGACTACGCCTGCTTACAGGTGCGTGAACGAGCTGCACAACATCTGTCTGTCCAGCGGCCCGAACGGCTCCAGAAAGGTGCTGCCGTCTCGGATCGCCCAGAAAGGGCCGTCGCTCGCATACTCCAGCTTGTAGCCGTGGGCACGCAACGTGTCGATGAGGCACACGTCCTTGAACTTCTCTTCCCCGCCTGGTCGGCAGGTGGGACACGACTGCTCTCTTGAGTTTCTCGTCTTTTTGTGTAACAAGGGAAAGCTTCTGCCGAGTGACACGTCGACGGAGCGTCGTATCGGTGCGACTTCTTCCTCGTGACCATACCTCTAGTTTCATGGACGAAGCCAGAATTCTATGCCTGTTTTTTTTTCAGATAAGATTCTCGATCGATGCTTGGCTCGTCGCCAGCGCAGTGCCAGCACATTTCGTGTCAGAGACTTCGGACATGAGTCCTCCTGCCATGCAAGATTTGTTGGATGCATGCTTGCTTGATGCTTGCAGACTGCACATGCAGCACGTGTTCATGCTGCCTCCGCTGCCAAAAGCTGGGCACTGCTTGGGCGTACCTCGTCGACAGGTGCAGACAAACATTCGGCTTGGAAACTCAGTTACTGACATAAGCAACAAGGACATGAGAATCCTGCGCTCCGCTATCATGTTTGGCCTGCTTCTGGCAGCATCCAATGCTCGTCCCTCGGCCAGTGACTGACACGATATCAGACGGAGAAACAGGAGTCAAACGGCAGCCACTGCGGCAGAGAAGCAGTTGTAGGTGCGCTCCCCCTGATGCTTCCTTGTCACGAAGCGGTTCCCTAATCCAGAATTAGATGAAGGTTCGAAATACAACACGACTATGCCACCACTGTTTCTCTGCTGCTTACATCCTTGCAGAGGCAGTGACGTCTGCTCAGCAGAAATGTCACCGGCCGGATCAGCGGCCATGTTCCTTAGTCAACAATTGGCCTTACAGCCGGCGTGAGGTACAACCGTGTCTCCAATCTTCGCCTACTGCCTGAACGTTTTCAAAAGCAGTCGCGACTGCTCAGCCGCGACGTCCTCGGTCGGATCAGCGGCCAACTTCCTTAGTCAGCGCGGCGTGCAGCTTGTGGCATGACTGTGTCCCCGACGTGTGTCTACTGTCTGCATCTTTGCAAAAGCAGCGACGATGTGTTCGCAGTAATATCATCGGCTGGACACCCAGCCTTGCTCCTCGGTCAAAATTTGGACTTGCAGTCGGCGTGCGGTATAACCGCGTCTCCAATCTTCGCCTACTGCCTGCACGTTTTCAAAACCAGTCACGACTGCTCAGCCGCGACGTCCTCGGTTGGATCAGCGGCCGGCTTCCTTGGTCAGCGCGGCGTGCAGCTTGTGGCATGACCCTGTCCCTGACGTGTGTCTACTGTCTACATCTTTGCAAGAGCAGTGACGATGGGCTCGCAGTAACATCATCGGCTGGACACCCAGCCTTGCTCCTTGGTCAAGATTTGGATTTGCAGCCGGCATGTAGAACAACTGGGGTGCTAGTATTCACATATTGTCCGCATAATTGCGAAGATAGTGACGTCTGCTCATCGGCCAAGTCCTTGGCCAGATCAGTGGCCTGCTCCCTTAGTTAGCAAGTGGATCTGCAGCCGTCGTGCAGCACGGCGCACAGCCGCGTCTCCCGTCATCCTCTACTGACTGCATCTTTGCGGAGGCAGTGACGACTGCTCAGCTTCAACATCCTCCGCCGGGCCAGCGACCTCGTTCCTTGGCCAGGAATTCGAGCTTCTCCCAACATGCACCCCAACTACGTCTCCAAACTTTGCATATTGTCTGCATCTTATGTGCAAAGGCAGGGACGACTGGTCAACAGCAATGTCCTCGGCCGGACTTGCGGCCTTGGACCTGCAGACTGTTCGAGTGGGTCTGACAGTACGAAGACGTCACGCTTCCAAGTCTCAAGCCTGCTTGTAAAAACCGGGGTTGCACAGTCTGCACGGCAGTTCGTGTCGTTCTGCCTTTGCACGGGTGCTGACTTCACCAGAAGCATTGCCTTTCGTTACTCACATGTGCAAATGTGCCCAGAACACCGAACAGATCGTCCTTCCATCTTCCTACTGCACCGGTAGCTCCCAGTTAGCGATCCCCCCGATCACTGTACGTATCACTGTCACACCCAAGGTCCCAGCTTGGTTTTTCGCCACTTGCCGCAACCGTCCAACATCCCTGCAGCATGTCTTCATGTTTCCCGCATTGCGAGAACGCACGCTCTACCCGTTCTACGTGCCTGTGGTAACACCAGTGACAAGTCTCTCACGCTCGCTCTCCTGCTGTAAAGTCAAGCAGCACACGGCCGGCTTCTTGGCTGACGGCTGTCCTCGGTAGCAGAACTAAGTCTTTTCCTTGGCGGGCCGCATTTCTGCTGCTGTCCAAACTACCCCATCATCGGAGGATCAAGATATGCATGGCAGTCCTCCTGCATCGACGGCAGTTGGCGGCATTTTCGTCCGCACCCTGGTCGAGATCCGGATTACCATGTTTTCGATAAACATGCATTGCCACCGATTGACTTGTAGAGGCATGTCACAAGCACGAGCTTCCTACAGAAGGCCTGACGACACGCCAGCCTTGATCGATGAGGCCTCGTCGACCATGGCTTCACATGTTCTCGCAGGCGACTGTGCTCCTACTGATTAACTTGAAGGAAGAGGCGATAATCTTCCTCCGGTTCCACCGGAGTTCCGAGAAACCTGAGCTTGTCGTGTTCGGTTCAGTTTCGACCCGTGCTCTCACACGCAGCCCCGATGGCGATTGTTGGAGGATCAAGAGACTCCAAGTCCTCATCCGCAAACCAAGGGAACTGGGAGAAGCGAGCCATGATCCTTACTCAGCACCCCTATCAATCCAATCCATCCTTCCCTTGCGCCACGTTCATTTTGTCTTGTGCTCAGCTACAGACTGCTGGGATTCGGAAGAATGCAGTTGATCGGATAGCACCTGGGTACGCAGAACTTGCCATTCGCGACATTTGCTCAGTTACGACATTCACGTGGACTACAACACCGATATCATGTACTGTGACATGTCGCTCTGACCTGCAGATAAGCCGCAACAAAGTTGCGGAAAGTCGAAGGCTCGCGGAGTTTCGAGCCATACATCACGGCAGAAGCTGACGCTTACGTTTCGCGTGGCAGTCTAGCTGTCGTAGATCGGTGATGCAACGGGAGCATGTCGACTGTTTCTGCATCTCCTCTAGTCATATCGGCAGCACGCTGAGCCTCGGGCCTCTTCATTGCGGAAGGCGTCTAGACTTTCCCCTGCAGGTATGCTGTCGCGATCGGATGCGACACGCACAGCCGACCCCAATCCACTATGTTCTTCGTCAAAGAGCACGCCATCTTACAGGTCCCGTAGAGACAAACTGTTTTTTTTAAAGCGCAGGGATCTGTGTAGGTCTCGTCTGCTCCGACCGTTACAAAGCGCTGCGGGGGTTTGCGGCTTGGTGTATTAACTACAGAAACCCAATGTGCTCTATCTCTGGCAACGAAAGAGACAGACTGTATGTTTATATATTAGACGTATGAGACCCACGATATTCTTAGTCCCCTCCTGGATCCAGCGTGACCGACCCTATTCGTCGGGTCGGATATGCTCGCTGCTGGGTTTTGTCGTTCTTCTCTAGAGAGCCTGTCTGACCCTGGCTGATTTGGGCTACATGTCGAGCCGTCCAAGCTCGGGATTTACGCAGGCAAATGGCGAAAGAACCTGACCTCCCTGCCCCATAAGCCCGCCGAATGTAAGCCATGTAATTTTTGAAGGGATTCCTTCAGGGTTCCTTCCTGTACATATGTACAGATGATACTACTCCTAAGGACCCCGTACCCTAGTTGCGGTCTCGGGCTATCGCCATGCAGTTGGTGTTTGCTATGCTTACATGCATGCGCTTCACTGCTACACGACAGCACCACCCGATCGGCCTGCCACTCCATCTCCGGGCCGGTTCACCTGCCACAAGGCTCTTGTGAGCTCTGGTCCACACTTGCAGAACGTGCTCCGTTCGCCAATCCAAGCAGACGCTCCTTTTATAGATGCCCTCGCATCTAGGACTTACGGGAGTACGGCGCCCAGGCACACACGCCGACGCTGGGTCGGTGCGACTTCGTCGCGTTTTGAAAACCCCGCCGTAGCTGCTCGCAGGCCTCGCAGTGTCGCGGGTCTTCCTTAGGAAACCCCGGATACAGCTGGCCGCTCGCATCAGGCTTACCCTTATGATTAGGAGCGGGCTCGCCAGGAGGGATGAAAGGTCTGCGTTCGCGGACTTTTCCTCCCTTCGGCTTGCCCTCTGCACTTTCTGTCTTAGCCGCCTTCGGCGGGCCAGAAGCTCGTCTCCCAGTACCGGGGTTGGGGGTAGGTGGGGGTGGGCTGGATTTGGGGGGCGGTGCCTTGGCCACCTCCTTCCCACCTCCTCGCGACTCACCCGAGACCTTCGCCTTGCTGCTTCCGTCCGGTGCCTTGTCTTCCTTCTCGTCCTCACTTGAGCTTCCAGGCAGCACAGGAGAACCAGACGAGAAAGAAGACGACCGACTTTCCTCCATCTCGTCTAACTCCTGCTCCTTCTTCTTTATGGAGACCCGGAGACTCCGCAGTTTTTTATGATCTTCACGGATGGCACCTTTCTTCTGCAGATACTTAGCCTTCAGGACCCCCAGGCCAAGGCGAACCGATGAGCCAGTCGAAGGCATTGCGAGCAAGGAAATTTCGGATGGCAGGCAAGAGCTCAGGTTCTCGAGCCGACCCAAATTGCGTTGTTCCGTCGCTCCGCTACCAATGACATCGAGCACGAATGCAGCAGCACGACTAACAACTCATGCATGCAAGCGTCCTCGCCTTCGCGATTGCGACGAAAACGATCGCAGAGTCGGCGGCGTATCCTGACGGCAGTGCCGGACATGTGTTTCGAAGCGCTTGTTCGGAGAATCTTTGGTTCATAACTCAGTGTGCAGCATCGCATGAGTGTTGTAGCATGTTGCATATAACAAGTCGCGACAAGGCTGTTACAGATAACAAAGCCCCCGTCAGTGCTATACAATATTATGCTGAAGGGTGAGATGCAGATGATGAAGATGATGAAGATGATGAAGATGATGAAGATGAAAAAGATGATGAAGATGAAAAAGATGATGAAGATGAAAAAGATGATGAAGATGAAGAAGATGATGAAGATGAAGAAGATGATGAAGATGAAGAAGATGATGAAGATGATGAAGATGAAGAAGATGATGGAGATGAAGAAGATGATGAAGATGAAGAAGATGAAGAAGATGATGAAGATGATGAAGATGATGAAGATGATGAAGATGATAAAGATGATTTAAATAATTTAGATCCTGAAGGGGAGGGGTCCCCGGGGGTCCAGGGCCCCGGGAATTAAATAATTTAAATAATTTAAATCCGGAGCCCTTCCCCAGGATTTAAATTATTTAGATTATTTAAATCCTGGGGCCCGGGGCCCCCGGGAACCCCCCCGGCCAGGATTTAAATTATTTAAATTATTTAAATTATTTAAATGGGGCCGGGAATTAAATAATTTAAATAATTTAAAAAATTTAAATAATTTAAATCCTGAAGGGGAGGGGTCCCCGGGGGTCCAGGGCCCCGGGAATTAAATTATTTAAATGGGGCCGGGAATTAAATAATTTAAATAATTTAAATAATTTAAATCCTGAAGGGTAGGGGTCCCCGGGGGTCCAGGGCCCCGGGAATTAAATAATTTAAATAATTTAAATCCGGAGCCCTTCCCCAGGATTTAAATTATTTAAATTATTTAAATCCTGGGGCCCGGGGCCCCCGGGAACCCCCCCGGCCAGGATTTAAATTATTTAAATTATTTATATGGGGCCGGGAATTAAATAATTTAAATAATTTAAATAATTTAAATAATTTAAATCCTGAAGGGGAGGGGTCCCCGGGGGTTTAGGGTTTCGGGAATTAAATAATTTAAATAATTTAAATCCGGAGCCCTTCCCCAGGATTTAAATTATTTAAATTATGTAAATCCTGGGGCCCGGGGCCCCCGGGAACCCCCCGGCCAGGATTTAAATTATTTAAATTATTTAAATTATTTAAATGGGGCCGGGAATTAAATAATTTAAATAATTTAAATAATTTAAATAATTTAAATCCTGAAGGGGAGGGGTCCCCGGGGGTCCAGGGCCACGGGAATTAAATAATTTAAATAATTTAAATCCGGAGCCCTTCCCCAGGATTTAAATTATTTAAATTATTTAAATCCTGGGGCCCGGGGCCCCCGGGAACCCCCCCCGGCCAGGATTTAAATTATTTAAATTATTTAATTCCCGGCCCTGTCCCCGCCCGGGACCCCCAACCGGGTTTATTTGGAAGCTGGCTCTTGTTTATATATAAGGGATTTAGGTCACTGTTTCCCTATCTAGAGTGCAAGCACCAGCTTCCAAATAAACCCGGTTTAAGC
>CAJNDT010006231.1:257716-347587 GCA_905221615.1 Symbiodinium sp. CCMP2592
ATATATATATATATATCATGATCAAAAATTCGATTCTTGAAGAGAAATAGTAGGCCTGCCAGAAGTCGCATATTCTCTATAGTCTATATTTGTATAGTCTTGGGTGTTCCAGATTGTGCGTATTATTATGATCTATTGCTAAAGCGGAAAATTTGATTCCGAAAGAGTATGGACAGGATACGGAATTATTAGAAGAATATGAATCTTCTGATATTTTTCTATTCTCGCTCCGCATTGTGCCATCCTGCAGTGAACAGCAAGTAGTACGACACCGAGGTTCTGCTGCATATAGCTTGGGTTTTTGGGTCTGGGCTTCAATCTGCTGAAGCAATGCGTCTCCGGCCTTGCTCCCACTGATCATGCCCTTGTCGTCTCTTCACTCCTGCAGCATATTCTGCCCGCCCCGCGAAGATGACAACTTCAAAGAATCGGAAGAGCGATGACTGCTGAGGGCTTTTGGCTTCCGGCCTGGGAGCTGCCAGATCTGCCCCGAGCAAAGTCAAAGCTCAAAAACGCCGGTGATTGGAGGCTCGAAGGTGCAGCATAGACTCCGAGTCCTTTGCTCGCCTGAGTGCCCCACCTGGCCGGGCAGGGATCGGATGATGTCGGAGTCGCCGGGGTCGGTGATGGAGAGGCAGCTCACGCCTTCGAACACCAGGCCAGGGGCGGCTTGTAGCGCTTGAGCGTGATAGTTCGTGTGCAAGAGGAACGCATGACAGCACAGTCGAGACACCAAGCAGCGCAAAGCTATGAGATGATCCTGGCATTTGCAGGGATGTGTCAAGGGCGGGACGGTAGTATCGACCGCAGGCAGTTCCGAGCTCGTTGTTGTCACCATGGAAGTGGTGAACTCCAGTTTTGGCCTCGGGGTGCTCTTTCGGGAGACTCCGGATGGCTCCTACGAATTTCCTTCGAAGTAGGTCCACATATGGGACAACGCGATCCCCATCAAAGCACTACCCAAAATCCCCGAACCATGCGAAGATGTTGATCAGCATAGAGCCCTCAACATCGCGAAGACTAAGTTGCTGCAACATCAGAGGTCGAGACTTTATCTGCGACCAGAGCTACGAAACGCTCAGGCACGGCCTAGACTCTACCTGAACACAGCTTCAAGTCTCCGGCCAGCATCGCGTAGTACTCAATCCTTACTGGGGAAGTGTGCAAGATTCCAGCTGTCGAAAATGCAGACTTGTGCAGAATACACCACATGCCTCTGCACAGTATGCTCCGGATGTGAGCAAAAATCTTCGATGATTTGTGCATCATGTCCTCTCCGCACGAGTTGGCATGAAGACTGGCTACTAGTCTGTGCTGTGCCCCCTTGAGGGTCGAACTCGCTCTTCCTCAAAGCGGGGCAGTTGTTCGAGATCAGAACCAGCTTGGACTTGCCCTGCCTCAGGGGCCCAGGGGCCGATGAAGGCTTCAGATTCAGAGGCTGGAAGGTGTTGGGATTACCAGTTCAGGCTTCCCAAACAGCTCCCAAGTCCACCCAAACCGAGCCCGAGCTGACACTGAAACTCAGCACCGAGGGTGAACGTCACGACTTGTCACAGCCTCTAGAGCTGCAGGGCCAGATGCCTCGTGCCTGCAAATACACGAATCAGAAAACTGAAAGCCAAGGCCTCAAGGTCTTCAGGGTGGTCTTGTAGCCCAGGCTGTACTTGCCACTCTTCATCACCAACTGCAGTCGAGCCTCGACCAGTAAGAAACGGCTTGGGGTGGGAAATGGACATTGCAGATCATACATGCACGTCAGAGGCCCTTCCAAAGCTACCCACATACTTCCACCTCAAGACCTCAGCCTACACGATCGGCCAAGTCTGTGGGAGACCCTACCAACTCCTCCTTCAAGCTTGCCCTACACATGATTCAGAAGTTCGGAAAACCATGCAGAGGCAGAGCCATTTCCAAAGCACTGCTGTGTTACAGACTTGCTTGCAACCATTCCGCCAGCGTGCAAGACCGAACTCTCAGTCGCGGGCATTGATGGAGTCTGCAGACTTGGAAGCCTGCATGGCAACGGATCCGGTGGATTGAGCTGTTGGGCATCGGAAGGGCTATATAAAAACCGGCGGGCTTGAAGCTAGCATCCTACTCTGCCGTCACGCAACGGACTTTCCACATAGAGACCCATGCAGTCTTACCTCCATAGCACCTTGAAAGCCACTGCTGATACCTCAAGCACATCTCTACTCTCTATATATACCCAAAATGCTCATCCAGTACTCGTGACTCCCTGGTGCGCGAGCCGACCAGAGCCCATGTCACCCCACCTTGGACTGCTTCTTGGTTGACGACATGGCCGCAGCAAGCGGGACCGAGGGACAGAAAGGGCACAAGGGAGCGAAGCGGACACCTGAAGAGCCCAAATTCAGGTTAAGAAACTGTGACACAGGCCACGGCATGCGTCAGTGCCAGATTTGCAAGCTTCCACGCGGTTGATGTGCAAAGCGACTTCCCGTTGTAGCACAAGTGCCCGCCTGAAAGGCGTTGTGTGCTGAGCTGACAAGTGTTCCAATTAGTTTGAACTGTCCCCTGCCGTCATCTGCCGTCCATGAGTCAGGTTCGTTGTTGCTCGACCTCGCTTTTGACGCAGGTCGCATGTGCTTGAACCATTATCATTTTTGATCAGCACTTTTTCGTCCGGCCCAGCTACGCTTCAATCAAAGGACCATGCTGCATGCAGCTGAAGGATCCAAAACGCCTCGTATGTCATCTCTTGTTCCTACAGGCCCTACATCTACCTGTATGCTGTGTTCTCAAGGCTGAAGCTCGCGGAGTATAGGTCTTCACCCGCATCTAGATTTTCTGCCGATGCTGCACGAACCCCAACTTGCAAAAGATGTCGACAAGATTTGCACGCACTCGCCTTCCCATAGTCGGTGCTCACAACTCCTCTCAACGAGTTGAATAGGTAAATGCTTGGAGGCTATTCGGGTGAAACGAGCAACGATGGTGAACGGCACTGGCCACCCGCCAAGTCGCCCTGACACAAAAGTCCACAGACTTTTCCGAGAGTCCTGTGCTACAGGTCCAAGTCTCCGAAAGCCGTCCGTGCTCCTCGACTCCAGCACCTTCACATGTTCGCATGTGGGGCAAAACGGCTGACGGAATGCTAGGCTGGTCTTGTGCCACCCGCCGTATCGGACGGCAGCTAGATCCAGTCCATTCCCAAGAACGTAAGGCGCCAGGGGCTGTGCTAGTGTGTTCTTTTCGGGCTGGAGAAACATGATATTGGACTGTCGAGCGCACTGCCCTTTGGCACCTGCCTGCGCCGACACACGGTGCCGCAAGGCCTTCACGCTTCCGTTCGTGAGAATCTGGAGCATCTCACCGGCAAACAGCACTGCAAAGCCTGGAGGCGGCTGGAGCGACTGCTGGTGCCTCCAGGCCCGGGGCAGTACTGTGCTGGAGAGTCAAAACACCATGGTATGTTCTGCGCAGGAACCATTGCCACGGACAACCTGTGGCGCAGCCGACTGCCTGCCCAGGTCTCTGTTTCAGCCAGAAAGTGCCTCCAGTTTTGATTTGTCAGCTGTGCTACCCTCCAACCCGCAGCCTGACTTTGAACGCGCGGAAATCCGAAGTCGCTTCTTGCCACAACTTGCCCCAGGCAGCGTAGTTCGGCGTCTGAATCTCCAGGCTCTGGCGCGACACGAATCTAGCCAAGAACCCACTGCCATGCCCCGGAAAGAGGGCGGCTTCTGCTGTCGGGTCCTACACAAACAACATCTTCGTTCCGCAGGACTTGGAGTATGAGCTCGCCTGGATGCAAAGCAAACCCGCTCGCGTGACAAAGCAGCTGGGAGCAGTCGGTTTCCGCGTGCCGCTGCTGTAACGGCACCAAGGACTCTTCAACACGTAAAACGCCGGTTGGCGGCGCAAGCGAAGTTTACACGATCCACTGCGCACGCTCAGGCTGCCGTCGATCTCGATACGTATTCTCCTGTTGCTTACATGGGCGCCTCTATGCAGGATCGCCTCCATCTCTTGGGTACATAAACATTGCTCGTCACACAATCGCTTTTCTGCATTACGGGCACCAGTCAGCAAGACCCGGAACTGCCTCGTGGAAGATGTCCAAGACGCTGGGCACCAGGGCACAGCGGCTGCGCGGTGGCACCAGCAGCGCCGATGTAGAGGGGCAGAGTTGGCTTGGAAGGTAGGTTTTAAAGAGGCTGGGTGTTCTGGTCTTCGTTTGCAGCCCCCCACAGTCGGACAATCTACACTCTGGACTGTGGGACTGCAGGACTGCAATTTCTGAGGCTGGTGAGATGCCTCTAGCATTGCAGGGCTCAGTCGTTGATCGCATCGCAGGGCCTCAGGGAGCTTCTTGCGCGCTTGTCGCCGGATGTGGCAGTTTTCCGATTCCAACGTACACCAAGTTGTAGGCCCACTTCTGCAGCGAGTGATAGGTGACATCTGCCCAACGCAGAAAGTTCGGACTGCCAAGCTCAACCATCCACCGGGCCTGAGGCCTTCAGCACGGAGTGCCTTTCACCGTGCACAATAGGCATCGGGAGATTCCTCGACTCTTCTTCAGAGGGGTTCCGCCCTCGTTGACAACCAGAGCTGAGCAAGAGCGGCCTTCGTGAATTCGCGCTTGGGGAGGAGCTTCAGCGCTCCGCGGAGCAGGCGAGGGTGCAACCGTAGCCCGAGTCTCCACAGGAGCGGGCCACTGTCCACTCCCCTCGGCTTCAGCGAGGGAGGGCCAACTCTCCTCCGCCTCGAACTGCTGCAGACAGGTCCGCGGGGCCTCAGCTCAGCAGGCCAGGAGCGCCCGAGCGCCTGGGCCTCCGTGGGCCATTCCCTTCCCCGACTTTGCTCCCTCCGGGAGCCGAGCCCTAAGGCAGCAGATGAGACATGACATGAGACAAAGGACGAAGTCGCGAGAAGTGCCTGGAGTTCATGAAGCCTACGGCCTAAAACCTATGGAAGCCGCCAGCTTCAGAGAGGCCCTTTCTGCTCGGTCTCAGGGCAGCTGGAGCTTCGTTGAGCTCCTGTGGATCGCCGACAAACTTCCGGTGGCTTCAGATCTGGAAACATCGCTGGAGTTTAGCGCTTAAGCAGCGTCCACATGTGTAGCAACTCTGCAGAACTCAGTAGAACGCACAGAAACCTGGGCAAGTACGGACGGGCCTCCAAGGATGCTTCAAAAAAGCTGTCACGGAATCGCAAAGAATGCATGCACACGCTGCTGCATCGTAGCTGACTTCAAACTCCAAGCGCCGAAAAAGCGCAGAACAACCCATGCTTCGGCCTCCAGTAAGGCGGCCGCGCGCCGCCTCTGGCCGGAAGCTTCGAAAGCGGCCAAGGCCGCCTGCCTGGTAAAGCTTGGCAAAAGGCAAAAGACTTTCCACCTCGAGGCTCAGTTAGGGCCGAGTTTGACAGGTCTGAGCACACCAGAGCTGAGTTCGGGATCCGGATGATCCCAAGACTGCAACCCGACGCGTTCCAACTCAGATGCCAAGACGGTCTGCAAGTCAGTATTTGTCGCAAGTCGCCATCTAAGGCTTCTGCTCTACTCAGCCTGTTGTCACTGAGCCTGTTGTCACTGGTACGTATCAGCAGAGCAGCTGCGTGATGGCCGTCTGCGACAGCTCCCACTTCCTGACCTCAGCTTCAGCTCTTCCAGGATTTTCTGCAGATCCCGTCAATATGCTCACAAGAATCTTGTCGGCCCCTGAACACAACCTGGCTGGACTACCAAGCATGCCTCGATTTTCCAAAGACTTGGACCTGCTGCCGGGCGACTTCGCTGACCAGTCGAACAGCCCAGCGCCAGGCCGAGGCGACGGCACAGGACCTTGGGCTTGGCTTGGGGCACAGGGCTTCCAGCATCTGCCTCTCTGAAGCTCGGATGAGAAAGCCTGGGGGCCCGAGAGTTGCAGGCCAGGAGGCGAGACGGCGGCATTGGTGCTGCGAAGCGCCGTGTCCTTCGCATCTCCTGAGGACACTTGCGGAAGTCGTCGAAGAACCATTGAAAGCAACAGCAATTCCCAAAGTCCATGGTGCTTAGTCAATTTGTGAGAGAAGGTGTTCGACAAAACCCGCCATGAATCTTCCTCCTTAGACTCACCTGCCCATCCTGCGCCAACAAGACCTAGCTGAATGCCAATGCATCAACTGATGGATGGACATCTTCCAGCCCAAACCTCAACCCAAATGCACTCCTAGCGAGGCTGGCCACAGCAGCAACGAACGGGTCCAGATCCCTGCCGCACCTGTGGAAGCGAGCCTGAGACTCGTTCAGAATCAATGCATGATCGGCGGGGCAAGATCTTCATGCACTCGGTTCCAGTGCCTGCTTCCTCCACCAGTTCAAGTGCAACTCGCCATAGTCCAGACAATGCTCATGATAGATAGACGCATAGGTAAGTATTCTGATATAGAGAATGGCGAGTAAATGGAAAAAGGCAGGCAGGCCGGCATACCATGCTCATCAGAACATAAACTTTCTCGCACGATGACTCTCTTCGTGCACGTTGCTTGGAATCCACTCGACAGCTACAATGACCCTGCAAAGTCCATCCTTCACCCGCGCCTTCTACAAAGGCGAAAATAGAGCTAGCTAGCTGCTCAAATGCGCCCTCCAATGCAGCCTGTCTCCGTGCTCGACTGCCCTTCGATACTACATGATACTGTCCAAAGTATCCCATTGTGCTTCAAAGCGGATGTGTGAAGGTTCAAAACCCCCGAAGAGCAGCTTGCCCTGCTGCTCAAACCCGCTTCTTCGAGTGTCCTGACTCCCGAAGTGTGAACTTCCTAACTCACGCTTCACATTGATAAATTAAAGTTGCGCGAGCTAGTGTTCCTCCCCACCCTGTCATTACGAGATTGATTAGCGAATCCAGAAACTGAACGGTCTCAGCAGCAGTGCCAGGCGCGCAAGCTCCGCAACCTCGCGCCAAAAGCAGGCAGGTAGGGCGTAAGCGTCGAACAAGGTTCCTGTGTCGAGAGGCCTAGGAAGCTCAAGCTGTGAAGAAAGCCGGAAAGGCGCCACGTGAACTCACAGTCAAACGAAAGATTGAAAGTTGAATGTAATGCTCTGAAGCACATCGGACGGTTCCATAGCTTGCGTCAACCCCCAAACCAAATCGGTAAGCCGCCCCGGCTTCCACCAAAACGCCGCCAAGAGAAGAGACGCAACACAGCTCCCGCACCTCCAGCATTCGTCTAACCGCCCAGCCCTGCAAGGACACTGCGGCCTTGCACCGAAACGTGCGGTAGGCTCAGGCAGGACTGCTCAGGGACGATCGCTTCTCCTAAAGAGGCAATGCCTTCAGAGGGCCCTGGCCAAGTGGGCAACCCAGATGCAGAAGGCTCCCCATCTTCAAATTCTCTGCCCTTAAAACGACATGTCAACAGAGGAAAATCGCCAGATGCAGAAGATCCACCGCTCAACTCCGAATGCCTTCCAAACTTTTTGGCTCGAAGCGAGGGCAGCTGCCAGCGACCTAAGCTGGACTTACGGTTTAGTATTTAGGGTTTTGTTTTGAACCCTCGTGTCTTTTGGTGACCGCAAGACGTCCAGCGTGGTCGAGGGACCACAGCTCCTTTGACACCGGGCTAAAGGGGGATTCACCACCCTCACCACCAGCTTGCCGTACTAGCAGCTCCAAACCCAGCACAAGGTGTCAAATGTGACTGTGATGATGCATCAGGACGGCCGCTACAGCTGCAAAACTAGTAGGAAGACATGCCATCGCATCACAATGAGCTACCATCACGACATCGCCCTGCGGCCCTGCCCAAGGTCACGGAGTGAACTCAACGGCTGGTTTAGGGTTTAGGCTTACTTGCGTTCCGAGAAGTTGCTTCAACTTGTCTAACAGACATGCAACTGGGCTTCCTCTGGATGTATTATGCAGTTCGGCTAGGCACTGGCTAATGCTCACCTCCACTTACTTCCTCTCAGCCTTCTTTTTGACTGAAGAACAGATGTTCCAGAATTCAGAGAAGTCACACTTCCGTCACTCTCAAGGAAAACAAACGGCCTGAAGAAAGGTCCGAACTTTGGTGACAGTGACTCTTTGGTCGGCGTAGTGCCATTGCCGGAACACTCAAGAGCTCTTGCCCAACTCGCATAAACGGCCACCTGTCTCCACGCAACAGCTGCTAAGGTCTTGAACCTATGGTCGGACCCCAGTCGAAGCAACACTTGCCACCGTCGTCTTGCGCCGTGCCTTCACTCAAGAGGGAGAGGGCGCCAGCCCAGTCACCGGACTTCCTGCCACTGCGCGTGTAAGCACAAAGCTTCGAGAAAAGTTGCCTACGTGGCCACTGCTTGTCACCATGTCGACTTCGACGGCATCAAGGTTAAGGCCATTGTGCTGTCAGTCATCTTTGCATCGACAAGAAGCTCTACAACCCAAGAAAGCTGAAAACCCGGTCCCGACGGCACTCTGCGCCGCCCCGAAGCCAACTTCGTCGCGGCGCAGACCCCGCTTCGTGAGGAGGCCTTGTGCACTACGGCAAATAGGAACCAAGGGCCACAATGGGTGATCCTACGGAGCAGAGGCTTCAGTCCGGGTCTGCTCGTTTGGAAGCGCGAACAACGGAGTCCTGTAAGCCCCCTGCCCAGAGCTTTCTGCCAGGCACCTCCCCGATCACAGGCAGCAATGCCTTGTCGACCATGATTCTACTGGGCACGGTCAGGGGACCTTTGACTCCAGAAACTGGCAGTGGTGAGGACAACCAACACGAACTAGCCGCTTAGCCCCCGTCAAGGACAAGACTTGACAGCGCGGTGTGACTTGTGCACATCGCTTCGGTTTCTCGGCTGGGAAAGCAGCTAATGCTAGGACAGGTAGGAGGCCCTATCAGAAGTCAACACTGCCGAAGCCCACAATGATGCACTCTCTTTTGGCCCTGAACCCTGAAGTCCTGACATACCGAGCCCAACAGAACACCCCGTCCGTGAGATCTGGCCTGCATTGATCGGCGCCGTTTCGCTTGCACTGCGTGCTGCGAGTAGTCCAAGCGCCACTTCCTTCTGTGTTTAGCTACTGTTGTACGGTTTCGAACAACCCCCCGAGGTCAGAACCTTCGACGAACTCAGTCAGTCTATGCAAAAACTCGTCAATAGCGGACGGGGGCGCAGGGCTACGAATTCTGTCAACGCCGGGCAGATCAATTTCTATGTGCTTTGTCCATGGTACCTCATGAACGGTGTACCGAGGATATCTTACTTCGGATACAGAGTTGATATTGGACACTGTATTCTACGCTCTTGGACACTGTATTCTACTCGTACACAGCTTCACTGTCGGCATCCGTCAAAACAGGAGGAGCGACCCAGAGCGCTCTGTCTGCAAGGCTAGAGAGCACTGTCGCGAGAGTGCCTGGGCTACTACGACTGCTTTCGTGGTGGACTTTGGTGCTTTGGAGTCTTCAACTTGGGCTTGGGGCTTAAGTTCAATCACCAACAGAAGTCAAAAGCGCTGCCATCCAACCATGAGAGCCTTGCTACATTGTCCTTAACAAATACGTATTCTCTTAGCATCACAAGCAACTCGTTCTGTGTTCCAGCCTGTGCGATAGTCAGTAGATCGCAGAGACTGGTGACTGCTTGCTGAGCAACTTGGTACGGATCACGTCCAGCGCGGCTCAGCGCTTTAAGTTATTAGGATCAAAGAATTTAGCCTTGAACATTAGAAAACTCAGTGTCAAAAACTGAAACTACGATCCAGCTGCGAGCATAAGTAGACCGGATCCAAAACAAGCTAACCCGGAATTGGTGGTAGCAGCAGTCGTAGCAGTTGCAGGCAGGAGCTGCTGGCGCCAGCAGTAATAGTAGTAGTAGTAGTAGTAGTAGTAGTAGTAGTAGTAGTAGTAGTAGTAGTAGTAGTGGGTAACAGTGGTAGTAGTCGTCGTCGTAGTCGTCATAGTCGTCGTAGTCGTCGTAGTCGTCGTAGTCGTCGTAGTCGTCGAAGTCGTCGAAGTCGTCCTAGTCGTCGTAGTCGTCGTAGTCGTCGCAGTCGGCGTACTCGGCGTAGTCGTCGTAGTCGTCGTAGTCGTCGTAGTCGTCGTAGTCGTCGTAGTCGTCGTAGTCGTCGTAGTCGTCGTAGTTGCGTAGTCGTCGTAGTCGTCGTAGTCATGGTAGTCGGCGTAGTCGGCGAAGTCGTCGTAGTCGTCGTAGTCGTCGTAGTCGGCGTAGTCGTCGTAGTCGTCGTAGTCGTCGTAGTCGCCGTAGTCGTCGTAGTCGTAGTCGTCGTAGTCGTCGTAGTCGTCGTAGTCGTCGTAGTCGTCGCAGTCGTCGTAGTCGTCGTCGTCGGCATAGTCGTCGTAGTCGTCGTAGTCGTCGTAGTCGGCGTAGTCGTCGTAGTCGACGTAGTCGTCGTAGTCGGCGTAGTCGTCGTAGTCGTCGTAGTCGGCGCAGGCGGCAAAGTCGTCGCAGTCGTCGTCTTCGTAGTCGTCGTAGTCGTCGTAGTCGTCATTGTCGACGTCGTCGTCGTAGTCGTCGTAGTCGTCGTCGTCGTCGTCGTAGTCGGCGTAATCGTCGTAGTCGTCGTAGTCGTCGTAGTCGGCGTAGTCGGCGTAGTCGTCGTAGTCGTCGTAGTCGTCGTAGTGGTCGTAGTCGTGGTAGTCAGCGTCGTCGTCGTAGTCGTCGTAGTCGTCGTAGTCGTCGTAGTCGTCGTAGTCGTCGTAGTCGTTGTAGTCGTCGTAGTCGTCGTAGTCGTCGTAGCCGGCGTAGTCGTCGTAGTCTTCGTAGTCGTTGTGTTCGACGTAGTGTGCGCAATCGTAGTGGTAGCAGGCCCTAGCAGTAGCATTCGTCACCGTAGTAGTAGTAGTAGTAGTAGTAGTAGTAGTAGTAGTAGTAGTAGTAGTAGTAGTAGTAGTAGTGGAAGTAATCGCAGCAATAGTGTTAGCAATAGAAGGAGTCGTAGTAGCAGTCGTCGTCGTAGTAGCAGTAGAAGTCGTCGCCGTCGCAGCAGCACTGGCAGCAGCAGTAGTAGCAGTCGTAGTCGTCGTAGTCGTCGTAGTCGTCGCAGTCGTCGTAGTCGTCGTTGTAGTCGTCCTAGTCGTCCTAGTCGTAGTAGTAGTAGTAGCAGCAGCAGCAGTAGTAGTAGTAGTAGTAGTAGTAGTAGTAGTAGCAGCAGCAGCAGTAGGAGTTGCGGTAGGAGTAGCAGTAGCAGTAGCGGTAGCAGTAGCAGTAGCAGTAGCAGTCCCTTTAGCAGTTGCAGTAGCAGCAGTAGCAGCAGCAGCAGCAGTAGTTTGTGCTTGTCTCTTTCCTTCTGCAAATTCCATTCTTTCTGTCTTTCGTTGGTCAGGTATCGCTTGTGCTCTCTTTGCTGGCTTTCTTTCTGTATGTCGTGCTTGCTCTTGCAGCATGTTGTCGATCCTGAATTGTGTTATCAGTCCTGATTTCATGTTCGTTGAGCCCATCCCATCCAAGCAGTTGTGACATCCTTTCGTATCATGTCAACTCACATCATGCACCTCGTCCCCAACTGACACTTGCCGTCTGGTTGCTGGAATTTGGTCGTAGCTGATGGGCCTGCGCAGGGGCCCTGAATTAAGGAACCGCCCTTCCTGCCTTCGTCGTGTCTCTCTCCCTCAGGTCCTCGTGGACCAGAACTGCTGACTACAAGAAGGGCCCTTCTTCAACTCGCACCGCCCCCGGCCGGGAAGGCGGCCACCAGCACAGCAGCCCGCTGCCAGCGCGGCAGCGTGACGGCGGCGTTCAAAGCGAGCGTGTCCAGGAGTATGCCTGGCTTCGAGAGGACACGTCCTTAAGTTGTCTCCTCAGATCGTCTGGCACGGATCATCTTGCCACTCGTTCGGCTAGGCAAGTCCCAAGCGACTGACCTCGTTGTCGACTTTTCGCGGCACAGCTTTTTCAAGGCACGTGATCCCCGCCACGTTAATGCACGGCCGAGGCACCTTGGCTTCCCATCAGTGCTAGAAGGCTCCATGCGTGAGCCCAAGCCTGCACGGGGGCTCACGGCTTCGCTTCTTCTCTAGACCTGATATAACTTTTGCCGCAGACTCCTCGCAGGGACCCTGTTAGGCCGAAGACAAGCAAAGAATGGCAGTGTGCTGGCACGGCCACGGCTCTGCCTCTGGAATCAGAGCTGCAGCGGCAGCGGTGGCAAGCCCGTTGAAGATGGTGCCGATACCTGATCATCCACAAACAGTCTTGCTTCGAGAATTTTGTGCAGGGCACTGCCTTTCCAACTCCAGCACGTACTGGGAGCTACGTGGCTTGTCACCTACGTCGTTGTAAGTTTGGAACTCTAGCCCCAGTGTGCCTTCACCATCTGGTGTTTGACACCCACATTGGTATCTGCTTCAGATCCAAGATGCCAACGGCATCAAGGTCAGCAACCCGAAAGGTCAGAGCATACGCCTGGGTGGCACATGGCTGAACGTTGGACACAGCTTCATTGAAAGCGTCAGGGACGCTTACCACCACGTGTAGACACGGAATTTTGCACCAGAATGCCCTTGACCCGACGTTTTCCGGGCCTGCCGCCAGTGCCCAGCACGAGCACACCTGCGGGGGTGAAGACGAAGTGTTTGTTGGCACAGCACAGAGGTGCAATCTTCGGACTGGAAGTTTCCGCAGCTTCTGGCTTACGGGGAGGCTCCTTGGAGCGACACAGACAACAACGTAAAACAGCTTCTGCACAGTGCGAGGGCTGACAGCGAGACGTAGGAGGTGAAACCAAGAATGAGCTGCGGCCAGTAAACGCAGTAGATGCAGCGTTGCGGCCATAGGAGTCCGGGCGCACCGAACGACCTGCGACTGGGAGGCTGGAAAGATGGGCCCCTTGGACCAACATGGCAAGCTTCCAGCAAAGGACCCAGCCAAGCTCCCAAAGCTTCTACCCGCAAACTCTGGAGCAAAGGCCTCGCTGACTGAAAAAGATCGCTAGAGCATCAGCCTCGGGCTGCATTGAGTTAGTCAGCGTTTCGGGGAAATCCTTACTGGAGCGAGGCCGAGTTCACGGCTGCCCTTTGAATGGGCCTCTATGCAACTACGATGCGTCAACAGCCCTTCCAAACACAAAACACCGACTCTTGAATGAGTTGGCATGTTCGTTGCAGGTTCGTGGTGTCAAACGTCCCCTTCCCTCCTTCCAAATTCGTCCTGAAAACACAGGGTCGCGGAACACTAAACAACGATCAAGATCAATCACGCTTCGTGATCTCTCGGGCACATCCTACAGACCAAAGCCTCGAGGCCTCAAAACTGGAAACCATGAAACCACGAACACCAACCCCAATTTTCAAAGCCAATTGCAGTCGCGCGGCCCAGAGCTCAACGGCTCCCGAGGTGGCAGCATTGAGCCTCGTCTGCTTTTGGGTGCATCCACGTAGTAAAACCTGTCTTTGGAGTTCGGGTTCTGTGCTTCGCAAAGCCGTTCGAGATCCCGTTCAACGCGAGCCGCAGAACCGTACCCCGACGTACCCGAAGTCCACAACACACTCGTCCTATTCGCAGTGTGCGCCCCTCAGGGTGCCATCTGACAATGGATGCAACCGGAAGCTGCCGTATGCTTGCCCTTGATTCACGCTGTAGCAAGGTGTTCACAAAGCCAGAGCAACGGAAGCTTCATCGGCTGTGCGTGCAGTCCGCGATACCCTTTAAGCTTGCAAAGAGGCAGCCGACATGGAAACCCGAGCACGAGCGAACGGCCTTGCAAAACCTTGCAACCGACGGGTCCAGAGGCTCGTGCTCTATCAGAGCAAAAGACGTTGAAGTCTCAGCCGAGGGCCCCGACACCCTGAGTTTCGCTCCGGACCAACTTGGCTCGCGGCTCTTCTCTTCCTGGTGAGGTCGTGGATGCGAGGACCTCGCGTGGCCTCGCGGCCACGACTTCATGTTCTGGAGTCAGAATCTTCAGTTCACAACGCTCCTTTGGGGTTTTTCGGAGGGTAGTTGGGGCTTCCAGCGAGCAAGACTGAGGAGAGTTGCCGGAAGACTGACTCTGACACATCGTCACATTAGCACCCAGGTCGCTCAAAGCCGAGCTGCCCTAGCTCCCAAATCCTCCACTCCCTCTTCACATCTATGTTGCCTCCCGTGCAGTGCGCCAGCGTGCGCACCGAGCGAAGGCGCTGAGCGCGGCGCAGCGGGCTCCGGGCAGTGGCCTCGCAGAGCACAGACAATTTCGGAAGAGTCAGAGGACGTTCCCTGGAAGATCAAGAAATGGAATGGCAGGCCACGATCAGGATGACGAAAGACAGATTACGTCGTGCCTCTGACTTGACTTGACCATAAGAACATCCTTGCACGAACCAAAGCCTTCAGCTCGAAAGCAGTTGGCCCGGGGCGCCTCGCTCCCTGGCTCCGCCCCAAATCCATGGCTCTTATGGCTTCCTGCCAGAAGCTCCCAGCACCTGGACGTGCTTTAAGCCAGAAGCTGCTTGGAGGATGAGTCTTCAGGGTGTCAACACGCCATGCCCTGAAGGTTCAGAGCCACGTCTTCTGTTTTGGCGTTTGGTTTCTGCTCCACAATACCGAGTGAGACACGCCTGGGCATAAACACACAAATGCAGCGCCATGTCCGGCAACATTGGGCCAAGCAGCTCGCGCTGGCGACCACGGCACCGAAGCTGACGGGATCGGGCCTCTTTGCCGCGGCTATGGCTTAGAAGATCCCTTCCCGAACCCAGCACCATGACAACCAGCTCCAAAGCTTGCAAAAAAAAAAAAAACCTGGTCATCATGCAGATTTCAGTGAACGGGTAGACGATGCTCTGCGCCTTACCGTAGACTCCGTCATCTGGCTCAGCCACCGGAAGGCCAAGCGCGGAGTCGGGGCCAGCCCTTTCAGGAAGCTGAGACGAGCCGCAGAGCGGCAAAGGCAGAGCGACGAGAGATCGAATCCCATAAAAACGCTCGCCGCCATTTTCGCGGAGAAGATCAGTACAGTACAGGTTGCAGGAGTCAGCGGGAAAGGCTTAGTGGTACTGTAGTAGCAACAGGAGTGGTCATCTTCGTCGAAGTCGTGGAGGGAGGTCTGTTGAGGGCATCATGGTTGACTGCGTCCCTGACAGTGACTCGCAGTTGACTTTCCGGCTCAATCCACAAAGCCGGTGACGACTCAGCCCGCCTAGAACCACATTCCAGGATGCGAGTGACATCGCGGAGGTGAGCAGAAGCAGTGCCGAGCACCAACGGTGTGGACGACAAGCAACGAGGAGCAGCCTTGGAATCGTCAATCTTGCTTTAGAAACCGTCGGAAGCACTCCTCAGTCCGAGCCCGGCACGTTGTGGTGATGGAGTTTGGTGATATGCCGTCCTGTTTCGCAAGGATGATACGGTGGGAGATACGCTGCAGGCCACTCTGCTGTCGCTAATGTCCGAGTTCTGACCGATGCACCCAAGCCCGCTTAAGCCCCACTGCATTTCTAAAGCGTCGGCTTGAATCGGCCTCCTGCATCTGCTGTGCCAGCCAGAGTGCATGGGGCCAGCGAGCCGCACGGGCCATGCCACCGAGAGCCTTCCAAGTTCAGACTTTCTGGAGTCGGCGTCAGACTACCTACAACCTGGGATTCGGGTCGACAGGATCTCTACTCCGACATCTGCAACTCGTGTTCGGAGGTTTTTCACAGCGCTTGACTTCCATGGGCTCGAAGCTTGGCCCTAATCCGCATTCAGAGTCCTAACTAAAGCTCGAGGCTTTGCGGATGTCACAATTATTGACGAATACGATTTTTCTACTTGACGGAAGCATTACTAAAGCACTCCAGCAACGTGCGAATTCAGCGATCGCCGCCGCCATCACTAGGGTCCCTAGAGCATGCTAGCAGCAAAAACAATCGCCAGCAGAAGTCGCCACCGCACATTGAAGCTTCCAACGACGAAGCTGAGATCGAGCACCCTGGAAGATGTTGTTCCTGTTGTTGTTCCACATCTGCTCGATGGCACAAAGGTCAGACACTACACTCTGCATCCAACCCGGCGCCGCGTGGTGAACGGCCGCATCGAGCTTGATGCATTCTCTGCGCAGCAGCAGAAGGAGACGGAGCGCCTGACCGTAACTTAGGGCATCAACTCGCCACCAGAAAACGACAAATGAGAAGCCAAGCAGCAGCAGCAGCAGCAGCAGCAGCAGCAGTAAGCAGTAGCCGTAGTAGTAGTAGTAGTAGTAGTAGTAGTAGTAGTAGTAGTAGTAGTAGTAGTAGTAGTGGTAGTGGTAGTGGTAGTGGTAGTGGTAGTGGTAGTGGTAGTCGTAGCAGTAGTAGTAGTAGTACTACTACTACTACTACTACTACTACTACTACCACTACCACTACCACTACCACTACCACTACCACTACCACTACCACCACCACCACTACCACTACCACTACCACTACCACTACCACTACCACTACCACTACCACTACCACTACCACTACCACTACCACTACTACTACTACTACTACTACTACTACCACTACCACTACTACTACTACTACTACTACTACTACTACTACTACTACTACTACTACTACTACCACTACCACTACTACCACTACCACTACTACTACTACTACTACTACTACTACTACTACTACTACTACTACTACTACTACTACTACTCCTACTCCTACTACTCCTACTACTCCTACTACCCCTACTACTCCTACTACTCCTACTACTCCTACTACTCCTACTACTACCACTACTACTGCTACTACTACTCCTACTCCTACTCCTACTCCTACTCCCACTCCTACTCCTACTCCTACTCCTACTCCTACTCCTACTACTACTACTACTACTACTACTACTACTACGACTACGACTACGACTACGACTACGACTACGACTACGACTAAGAGTACGAGTACGAGTACGAGCACGAGTACGAGTACGACGACGACGAATACCGGCTGAAGTGCATGTCATGTGTCAGGAAAGGCTTTGCCTGCCACACCCGCGCAGGTAGGTGCCTGATCTTTTCCTGAGTTACCTGCTCCATCCAGAGTCTCGATCCATCGAACTTGAGAGGCAGCACCAAGCTAGGCATTCCGAAGTCACTACGCGTGTCATTTACAAACGAGAAAATCTCCACCCCGACGGACACCATGCAGTTTCTGCCTCGTTCGGATTTTGCTTCGCAGCCGCAGAAACGGTGCCGGAGGCGCCGCAAAGCGTGGCCTGTTCGAGTTCGTTCAAACATGCTCAACACTTCGGCCCAGGCATTATTGCTCAGCGAGCGAGTGTGCGGACGTTCATGCATGCATGCGTGGTGCCTGTAGGGGGTGGGTGCGTGGGTGGGTGGTCGGGCGGGCAGACCGGTGAGTGGCTCTGACCAAGCAGAGACTCTTCCAGATCGAGATGGTGAGGCGAGCCGGAGCACAAGGGCGGGCCAGGGCGGTGGGGAAGGGTGGGGCAGGGCAGGCGTACAGTATACAGTATGCACCTTCTTGAAGTGAAGGGAAAGCACATTGAAATTCAAGGGAAACTACCCTAAAGGGATTTCGGGAAGCATCTGTACCTGCCTTGTCTGGCAGCCCAGACATGGCTGACAGCATGCACGACCATGACTGGAAGATGACAGCCGACAACAGAAAATCCAGTTTGACCGAAGATTATGCGGCGACCTTCAACCGGCCAGTACATTCCATCGTTGACGAGCAATCGGTTGCTCTTACATTCTACTTTCAGTGGCTCTGCCTTTGGGGGTCAAGGCCCGCAGACCTTGAAGTTACAATGGGCGTAATCATGGAGATCCTGCAATATCACGCAGTGGACTTGAGTGGTTGCGGATGTAACTCGGCTTGGCAGACAGCAAAATAGTCCACGTCTGGTTCGGGGCTCTGCCCTTCAAGTGATCTGGGTTGATATGCCAAAGCCTGTCTCTCACAAGTCCTTTTTCAGACAGGGCATGCAGAAGTAGCGGTCTCGGCAACTCAACGAGACCCACATACCTTGCTCGTGGAATCGAGCCACCCAGAAAATGGGTCCTCAAAGCTCGAACTTCAGCAAGGCATCCATCCTTGAGACAGCATGACGATGACATGACGGCGTCGGCATGAGGACATATCTCCGGTGTGGTATGGCCGGTGAGACTTGAACTTAGCTTGGATGGCAAACCGTGATGCCGTGCCCACAGCCATTGGCTGCGCCGTTGTTGCACAACTTGCTGCAATGTCGACCATGCGAAACAGGGAGTATCATTGGAGGGGCTTCCCAACCCAGGCAGGACGGCCCAAAGCATCTGCTTGGCCACCAAGCACATGTCGAGACATTCAGCCCTCTGAGGCAATCAAGCATCGACCAGGTGCTGTGCGCAAGAAAGCACGAGCAAGCGCCAGGCTAGGCTTCAGGTTCATGGCCGAGCTGCTAGTTCCTGTGCGAAATTACTGTTGTCTAAATTACGGAATATGCAAACAGTGCAAGCTTAACCAGAGCCAGAGCGCACTCGTGCTGGGCGAAAAATGGCATCGCGAGCCTCTTGCCTCTTCGTGAGACGCAACAAGGCTTCTGCCAGCTAAAGCGGGCAAAACAGGAGGAAGCTGCCAACCCACCGCTTTTGCCGGCATCAGAATGCATAAGCCAAATGTGCATTCCCCATGCGAAAACGCAGAGTGCTGTCTTCTAACCTTCTTCCCCGCTCCAGAAAGCGTTGAACATAAGCACTGAAGCCAAGTCACCAAGCGAAGAAACAATGCTACTCGCAGCTCGTAAACCCCAATTATTTGTGGGCGCTAACGTGGCCAGCAAGCACCACAAGAAACAGCAGCAATAGTGACAGCCACGTCGTCTCCAGCAGATCACACTGCAATAAGCGGCAGTGTCCTTTACGACCCTTTCTATGGCAAGCGTGGTTCGCAGCTTGCAGACGTCCTGCCGTCTGAAAGCTCCTAGACATTACTGCTTCTGAGCAGTCGAAGGAGGCTTGCCGGATGACTCATGCTGGCAACGCACACAGCAACGTCGTGAATTGAAGGTCAGTGCATGGGGAGGGTCATTGCTTCTTTAGAGCCTCCTGGCAGACCTTCATTCGGGGCCGGCGCGACATGCATATCAGCAATGGCAGACCCTAACAACAGGAGAAACGCTTCAGGGGATCTGTCGTGCAAGCGCATTCACAGGCCTCAAGGCACGCAAACCTTCCGAAAAGGAATTTGCAAGGCTACCCAGCCTTTGACAACCTTCGACCTGGTTTCCTGTGTGAAGCCTGGAAATCTTGCGAGCACCACAAATCCGCATTAACCAGAAGGATATAGCTTTCCGGTCTCTCTACCGTCGACATATGTTGAACAGACGACACTTGCACTTTGTCAGTCCAGGCTATAGGCCACCCTGGAGCACAACATATGAGCTGTTTGATGAAACCCTCGACGGCAGCAACCGATTTCGGATGATTTCAGTCCGAACTGATTGCACATGACGTCCCATTCGGACCGGACTGCATCCACGTTTAGACGAAGAGAATGCCAATGGCATTATTGGATGAGGGCTGTGTACAACTGTGAGAGGTGTGCGTAGTGCATCACATGAAGCAAGTCTTGCATGGAGCAGCCTCACTGGTCATACGCGGTTGCAGAACTTCTTGAGTAGCAGTTGATGGCTCAGCATACCAGCATCTGTCCTGAACCCTTCTGCAACTCAAAGCTAGACTGCAATACGACTGCTATCAAACCCATATTCTCATGTTTAACAAAGTGCAAAAAATGCGCCAATGTTCTATGCAAAGTGCGCTCATCTCGGAATTCCAAAACGACCCCCTGCTGGACCCTTGCGCAATTAACACGCAAGAAGCAGTCTTCAGTCAACGCGCTTATTCAGCAGGGCCACCGTCCCCGGCTGCCAAACAACAAATGTGCTAAACAAATACTTTTGGAAGGTCTAGTCTGTGCCTGTAACGCTTCATCTGACGCTCAAAAACACTCTGCTTGACTTGACGCTCTGACGCACTGTGGTTCGCCTGTCGCTATGGAAAACTCTGCTTGACCTGATGCTCTGATGCGTTGTGCTCGGCACTCTAGCTGCTCTAGCTCACTGCAACTTACGTGGTGCGCCGTGCGCTTAACCTCGTGCTGTGATGCACTGTGCTTCGACTTTCAATCTGGCACACGTCCGACGATGCTTCCTGCAAATTCTGCTTCTCTGAATTCCTCTTTAGCTGCCTGCCGTGGCAGGCTGAAGTTGCTTCGAGCATGTTCTGGAGTTTCATCTCATGTTTTTGAAACGCAATGGACAGATTCTTCTGGATGCTGGCCCGTCAAGTTCTGTTCAAAGACTGGGCCACAACTAACGAGGAAGACCTTGCAAGAGTCTTGGCTGCCAAAAAATTAGCGCAAGTAGATCCACAGACAGTGTGTCACATCAGTGGCCTGGGACATGAATCTCTGACATTACTTGACTATTGGCATCATCAGGCCGCTTGCAGATCCTCTCACTGCATATTATCTGGAAGCACGTGGGGCCTCCGCCCGACATCCGAACACTAATCATAGATTCCAGTAGATGGAAATCACGGTGCAACAGAGGCCCCTTAACGAGCCGAGATCTAAGGTGCTAAACACCTTCCATCAGCTCGATCCACACAGACTTAACACGGACGTGCAACATCTTGCCGCTCTGAGAGAGGCTTCCCGTTTTCTGGCATCATTATCTCCCAGACTCAGCTGTCTAAACAGACAAGTCACGACTATGTCATACCGAACACATGTGTAAAGTAAAACTATACCCCAAATTTGTAACAACCCCAAGATCTACACCCCGGTTCTTCGCCTCGAAACAACAGTCCGGCTTGCCGCCCGATGTACCCAAAGCGTTGTCAATACATGCAGATTTAGTGTTATCTGTTGATGGTAGCATGTCTCTTCGACGCTTTACACCCGTCAATGTCCAGACTCGGATCCGGTCGAGGAAGAGACAACGAACGAACTCAATACGGAGGACGATGTATCCGATGGGAAAGGAGCAGCTCGGATGGATGAACAGGAGGGGTTGCATCTAGCAAACAAACGCTTGAAAACATGACAGCAAACAGCCTCACCACCCCGAACTTAGCGATCTCTCCCGAATTTGAGCTTCAGTATCCTTCAACGCGCTGAAAAGTCTGTAAATCCTAAGCCACA
Source organism: Symbiodinium sp. CCMP2592 (assembly GCA_905221615.1). Taxonomy (NCBI): domain Eukaryota; class Dinophyceae; order Suessiales; family Symbiodiniaceae; genus Symbiodinium; species Symbiodinium sp. CCMP2592. Next base: position 278,756 of record CAJNDT010006231.1, read on the forward strand.
ACACTTTTCAGGCTTCAACGCTCTAAAGTGCTTGCCTCCTGCCTTTGGAGTTAAAGTGGCTGCAGCTCCTGACATGCTGTTTTGTCCCAACAAACTGTACTCAAATCTGGAACGGCGAGGGAGCTGTACTGACCCTAAACTTTTGTGTCCCAAGAGCCATCTGCAGAACTTTAACTCACGCTCGAGATTCTTGAACCCTGAAGTGGGCGAGGTCTCCAAATTTTGGCCAATTGGTCGAAGCATCATCTTCCTGACAGCTGACCCCCTGAAGGTTGCAGTGTACATGACACCTTGACGCTGCGAAAAGAGTCCTAGGGCCCTGACTCCGGCACATCTCTCTCAGAGCAATCTGGCTATCAACCTTCTGTCTCCAGTCCCCTTTGAGAACCAGCACAGAGCCAAGGCAGACATGCGTCCAGGCTTTGACTGGCATAACGGTGACTCAAGCGCCGGGCTTCCAACCACAAGCTGCCGGCAAATTATAAATCAGTTCTCCAAGAAAAGCTTCGACTCTGGAGAAGCGTCCATAGCACAGTGTACCTCAAGAACATCGGCGACGATGGCCCATGGCTTGGTACTGAGACTGGACATGAGGGTTTCAGGACGTCAAACTCATAAGAACAGCACTGAGGAGTGGCGCATGCTGAATTTTAGTGGAGCTGACGCTGACGCAGGGCTTCATTGGGCTATGCACCGCTCTGCCGGCGAGTGGACTGAGGACCAGACTCTGGTTTTGACCTCTCAGAGGTCAAAGATGAAGCGAGTAACCGCCTGGCGATCTTCAGCTAAAGAGTTGTTGGCAAAAGATTTGGCTTGTTTGGCACAACCGTTTCGTGGTGATCCCAAGAACCAGAAGCGAGCAAAGGCTAAGGGCATGTCCACGACACTGCATGGCTGTAGCTATATACAGTAGAAACCTATTCGACACCTTCAGCCCCAAGAAAAGTAGAAACGGAGAGCCTGCGCACCGGCAGTCGAAGTGGTCTCCACCTAAGCAGGCACATTTATCAACGGCTGATGGCGCGCCGCTTGGCACAGGACAGGCGGTGCCTTAGGAAAGCTCCTCCGAGCTGTTGTTGCCCGAGTATACCCTCCATCCGAGACGGCGGACTCCAGAGACCGAGCAACATGGCGGCAAAAACCATGAAACACTTCGTCCAGTCAACTTAAGCGGACCGAAAACTCACAGTTTATATGACCCACCCACCCATCACGTAATACCCACACCCACAGAGAGACAGACAGACAGACAGACAGACAGACAGACACGCGTACACACACACACACACACACAGAGACGCACACGCACCCACACACCCACACACCCACCTACCTACCTGCACCTGCCTACCTGCGCCCTACCTACACCTACCTGGCTACACCTAACTGCACCTACCTACCTACACCAACCTGCGCACACCTGCCTGCTTATACTTACCTGCCAACACCTGCATACCTACACCTGCCTAGCTTCACGCGCCTACCTGCCTACCTGCCTACCTGCCTGCCTACACCTACCCCCGTACCTATGCCTGTCTGCCTGCCCGCCCATCCACCCACCTACCTACATAAATACATGCATACTTGCATGCATGTGCATGCATGCATATATACGCATGCATATACATAAATACATACATACATACCCACCTACCTGCGTACGTACATACATACATAATCAGACTACATTGCGCTGTAATGCATTGCGCAACATTATATTACATCACATTTTTGATTCCATTTCACAACATAACATAACACACCAACAGGCCTGCCCCGACCTTCCCGTCTACCTACCTACATTCCTTCCCGCCTTTCTACCTACCTACCTGCATACATACATGCACACATACACACATACATATGCATGCGCGCACACACACACACAGGGACACGCAAAAAGCTTTGCACGAAAACCCCTGGCCAAGAAATCGCCTTACCTGCTTGCATGTCTCAACTCACATGGGAATGCTATCGATCGACACATAGCTTCAACAGAATTGAAAACAAGGTTGAGTAGAGTGGGCAAGAATGTGGAGGCCAGTCCGTGGAGCGGAGTCGGCCTTCTGCTCGAAGATTTCAAAGGCAAGGGGTGCTTCTGGGGACCCGCAAAGCTGTCTTGTGTCAGATCCAACTCCCTAAAAATTTTTCCCTTTGCCGACCCAAGTTCAAATCACTTCTTTTCAAGCGCAAAAGGGCTTCGGTACTCGCGTCTCCGGTGTGTACAAAAGGCAGGGAATTATGTCTTGCACCCCGCCTCTGCTTTGCACGACTCCTTTCTTCATCGTGCTCAGCAGAAAACTCAAAACTTCACTGGCATCTGTCATCCCAGGCACGCCAAACAAGGAGTAAACCTCTGAACCCTATTAGAATGTCGAATGTTTCCGCACCCTGGGAGATGATACCTTTCCCCTCTCGAGGTCGCCACACAAATCTCGGGCGGATGCCTCTCGAGTGTGAGGGTCTGCACACGCTCCCTAAGGTTGCGGTTTTTGCGGTGGAGCTCGCCAATTGCGTTCTCCATCTCCCTGATCTCACGGCATCTCTGGCTCAGTAGCTGCTCCAGGTCTGTGCAGCGGTCCACGTACTCCTGGGCGAACTTCTCGTGCGCCCTGATCTCCTTGGCGTGCTGCTCTCTGCGGGCCCTCTCCGGGACCTCAACTGGCTTTGGCAAGGGAGGCCGGTCCGTCTGTGTCTCCCTGTGGAATTGCTCCTTCCTCGTGGTCCCCAAGAGCCAACTGCAGAACTTCAGCACAGCCAGAGGGATGCCCAGGAAGACAGCCAACGTTACAACCCCGATTCCCGCAGCCGCCACCAAGCCGTAGACTGCATCGCTGTCACCAAGTGCCAGCCAAGCTCAAGCCCTCAACGTTCATGGCCTGGCACAGCAAGACAACCAAAGGGAGAAGCGTTTTGAAGTTCTTGGCCGGTGCCCCATTGGTTGCCACCCTGCAGTTCTTCATCATTTGCGTCATGTTCCGCTTGGCAACGGCGAGGTCGTAGTCCTCCTTCCCGTAGGGCTCGAGGTCCTCGGTGTAGGTGTTCATGGCTCGCATGCGTGATCCCCCGAGAGGCTTGGTCCCGAGGTCGCTCGGGTTTTCGTTTCCACTGATGGGCCTGACCATCAGCTTCTGAGCTTTGACCTCCTGCTGTATCCAAAGGAGCCCCGCCTCCAAGTGCCTGCCACAGCCGAGCCGACCGGCCACTCCTCGAGCAGCCGCGCTGTCCGTTCTCGACGCGACCTTCACCTTGAAGTTGCTCGCGGGGCCGAGCAGGAACTCGAGGATCTCCCCCAGGTACAGGCCCTCAGCGGCGCCGCCCACAAGGGCGATGAACTCCGACTCCCCCGACGATAAAGCCACTGAGCGCTGGGTGCGCACCATTGACCCAACGAGGCCTCCGGAGACATAGAGGTGGATGGCCGACCTGCTCCGGCGGGTCTGCTTGCAGCCACCCCAGTCGGCGTCGGTTATCACCTCGACAAACACATCGGTCTCCTCGCTCAGCTGGTTGCCGCCGTTGTGCTTGAAGCAGGCCTTCCCCGCCAGCGGCTTTATGAGCGTCCCCAGAGAAGGGACCCTCAGGAGGTACCCGACGACTCTCTGAACCCATCGCCATGCGGTTTGGGTTGGCTTTGCCATCTTGCCGCTCAGGATGCACACGCTGAACTGGATGTCGGGCCGGGAATGGCTCAGGTAGAGGAGCTTGCCGACGGCTTCTTTGTAAAGTGCCGCCTTGTCGGGCGGAAGATCAGCCGAAGTGTCCGGCTCCAGGAACTCCTTGTCGGCCGGAGAGTCGCACCAGTGGTGATGGAGTCGTTGGCGGCCTGTCAAGCAAAAGCCGCGGCCTCTTCGGAACTGGGTTGTGCTCCGGCTCTGCCAAGGTCCTCGTCAAAGCTGGTGGGGGTTCGGCTGTGTCCATGCTGGCTGCCCCGCCTGCGCCATCGCCGCTAGACCCCGGCCTTGCTTCACTTCCAGGTTCTGCTCGGGCTTCTTGTGCCGGGGTTGGCGCGGAACTTGAGGTCGCGGAAGACACTGGGCTGTCGGAGCCAGCCTCGTCACCAGGCGGCTTTGGAGTAGCAGCCGCAATTGCCTCCGCAGCGGCTGTCCCAGCAGCCTTTGCCAATTCCTCCAAGGAAGCAGTGTCGGGAAGGAGCGGCACACGTGCCGAAGTGTACAGAGGCCTTTTCCTCCGCTTGGTCCCGCCATAGTCCCAGGGCAGCCCTTTGTTGTTCACGATAGGGTTGGCTTGCCACTGGTCCTCGGCAGGCAACCTCCTTATGCTCCGGCTCCTTGGCACAGTCGGGAGTCAGGACAATGTGGGCTCCAGTCCGCTCGTTGAGGCCCACCCAAGTTCCCCTTTGCCACTGTAGGTCTCCTTTGTGGCGCGACGGTGCATGGAAGATGCATTGCTCGCCGAAGGGGAGAAGGTTGGCGCGAAAGCGCTTCCCAAACATGATCTCGTAGGCCGGTGCGCCGCGGACCCCCACATGGAATCTGTTGAAGAGGAAGGCCGCGTGCCGCATCAGCCAGGAATATATGTGGTGGTGCCCTTCAAGAACAACCTTAGCTCTCTCTTCCACATGGGCCTTCAGGGTCAGGGCGTTGGTCCGGACGGTGTTCACATTCTTCTCGGCCAGACCGTTTGAGGCGTGGCTGCCCCTGTGTACCAGGCGGCTCTCGGTCTTCAAAGCCAGTTTGGCCCTGCACGCGACCACGCTGTTGATGATCTGCTTGATCGCTGGCTCCGGGTCCCCTTGAAAAGCCACCTCGCCCGCAGCCGTCACCTGCATGCTGGTCCGAACAAGTTGCTCAGTGACGCGCTTGAGGGAGCCGGCGCCCTTTTGTAGGACGGGCACCGCAATCACCCAGCCAGTCGTTGACTCTCCTCCCACAAGCGCCAGCCCGAACTGGTCCCGGTAGTCCTCCGCTCCAGCCGAACGAAAACGGCCAGCGAAGCCCAATCATCTGTTTCCGAAACTGTTCCACGGCCACCTCCGTTGCCTTGTGGCCCACGAGCAGCGGAAGGCCGCTCCCCATTATGTGCCAGCCCGGTTGGCCCATGACGTCCTCGGCCTCCGGCGGCAAAGGGCCCATGTCCTCAAAGGCCCCAACAGCACGAACACCATCAGCTGCAGGGGGGCTCGCCGCCGAGGAGGCGATCACCGACACCATGGTCATCATCGTGAGGGTGTTCCTGCGCAGCCGAATTGGCACGACCAGCCCCTCACGCTCTATGGTGGGCCCGTTCCCGGTGTGGCCCAGGCGCCAGCCAGCTCTGATCAGCCGGCCCAGTGACATGATGAAACTCCCCACGCGGGCCACGGCGAACTTCTCCCTGATGTTCACCGCCTCGCCCGTTAGCGTCTTCACCTCCACATCCATGATCCGGCTTTGCACCTCGGGGATACGGCGGCCCTGGGCGTCGCACATAGTAACATGAGACAGCTCGGTGGGCTGCCCGCAGCCAGCAAAGGCGAGAGGAGCAACTGAAACGTCAGCCCCCGAGTCCACCACGACCTCCACTTGGCTGGGCTGAACCGTCACTGCCCTCACGCAGGCCACTGGCAGCTCTTCTCGCGTATTGGGCTCGTACCAAGGGACTGTCCACTCACCGTCTCCATCTGTGGCATCTAGTCTATACCTCAGGGGGCCACCGTCTCCGTTCTCGATTTGCTCCAAGTAGCCGGGCAACATGTACTCGAAAGCTTCCTGGGACCTGTTATAGTCAGCCTGGCAATCGAGCTCAAAGAAGCCTCCGTCTCCGTCCTCGATTTGCTTCAAGTAGCCGGGCAGCATGTAATCGAAGACTTCCTCGGGATAGGGCTCGAGGACGGTAATGGTCATCACGTCGCCGGCCTCGAGGGAAAAGTCGCCAAGCTCCTGGTCGAGCTCGCTCATATCGAAGACGTGTGTCGTTCTGCAGCCTGGCGGCGTCCCCATGGTGATCATGTTCACATTGTTGGCCCTGCTGCTCTGCTGGTGGAGGGCGGAAGCTGAAGAAGGCACCGTTGTGGCTGAGGCCGAAGAGGGAGCCACGGAAGGGGCATAGGTGCTCGAAGCGGCACTGGCGTCAATCTGGTTGACCCCCTTGCCTTTGCCCTTCATCGGGCACTCCCACTTCCAGTGGCCGGTCTGGCCGCACGTGTGGCACTTGCCCTGCTTGCCGGCACCCTTCTTGCCGGTGTCGCCTTTCTGTGGCTTCCAGCTTGCCCATTGGCCCTGTTGCTGGGAGCCTTGCTGCCAGCCACCATGGCCCTGCCAACCACCTTTGCCGCCTTGGTGCTGCCACGTCTTGCCGCCCTTTCCTTTTCCTTCTTTTCCCTTTCCGTCCTTGCCTTTCGGCGTGCCTTTATCTTTGCCGAACTTCCCCTTCTTGCCCTTGATCTGGTCGATCTCCATCGGCGCAAGCCCTCCTGGATCTCCACCCTTGCCGCCCAGCGTCGCACTCCACGGGGCGTTCAAGCTTTCGTACTGGAGGATCCAGGAGCGCACCTCAGCATAAGTGGTTTTCGGCTGGATTCTCATCTGGATCTGCGACCTCAGGGGCTCCTTCAAGCCAGTGATCACCGTAGCTAACACCAGCTCGTCGGGGAAGGCGGTGCCACCACTGCTGACTTCATACATTCTCAGGGCTTCTTCGTACTTCACAAGTTGCTCGTGGAGCCCGGCCTTGTCATCGAAGCGCCAGGCCGCCAACTGGCGAACCAACGCTAAAGACCGGGCCTTCTCGCGAGGCTCCATCTCACGCCTCAGGAGGCGCCAGGCTTCCAAGCCGCCCTTCTCAGCAGCGGCCTGCTTCACAAGAAGCAGCGGCCGGCCCTTCACCAAGTTGCACAGCACACCGAAAAGGCGATGGGAGCGAGCCACGGCAGCGTCGCTCAGCAAGGCGCGGCTCACTTCCACATCCAGGTCCAGCTCGTCGAGGTCCTTTTCGTAGCCACTGTCGTTGGCCACCAGCCAGTTCACAAACTGGAAGGCCCATTCCTTCCATGTGCGAAGCTCCTCCTCACGCGTCTGGGGCTTCCACACATCCACTTTCATAGAGCGGACCATTCCCTCAAACCTGTTGCTCGTGGCATTTGCCTCTGCAGCTTGGGCCGCTCGCTCGGTCGTATCCACCAAGCGCCGGAACACACCGTGGAATGCTTGCTCCAGCCTCTGCCTCACCATTCTGTCAATGTCATCGGCCCCAAGGCCCTGAACAGCAGCTTGCTGCGGCATGGCCCCTTGCTGAGGCCCCGCCTGCTGGCCATTGGAAGGCTGGCCGTCCATCCTTCTAGCAGCTTGCGCGGCTGCAAGTTAAAACCTGCCAAGCCGAGCTGCCGCCAGAAAACTCCAGTTCTCCTCTCCACTTGCTCCACCGCTTGCACCACACCAAGAAAACCACCTCACGCACTGACCCAGCGGCCTCCTCAATCGCAGGCACTGACTGGGCCACTCTGCCCTTGAAAAACCTCCACCCAAGTGCGGGCACGCCCCGTCAAGGGGACTTACAGCAAGGATTGGCGGTGGGCACCCGAAAGTGCAGCCTCCGCAGCCGGCGACCAGCAAAAGGAAGAATATGGCTCTTATGCGGTGAAACAAGTCTTTGGAGCCCGCAGGCTAAGGGCTTCGGTACTCGCGTCTCCGGTGTGTACAAAGGGCAGGGACTTATGTCTTGCACAAGTGATAGAAAATCAAGGACAGCCGCCACAAGTTCATGAAGAACCAGTTTTCAAGAAATGCCGTGCACAAGGCCCGGAAGGCTTTCGCCTGAAGCAGAGACGAACTCAGTAGGACAGCAAAAACCTTTCCGTTCAAACTCACTGCCTCCTTGTACTATCAAAGTTGAAGAGTGGAAGTCCAAGTCGCCCGAACTCTTGGCTGAAAAGGGGTTTGGCTTGGCTGCCTGGCAGCGACTTCTGGTGCAGGAGTGTTTCAGCACCGGCACTTTTGCTACTGGTCGAGCTGTAGCAGCCGATAATGGCCTGCTTCAAGGCATGTATAGCGATTTGCGACTAGCATTATTCAACCCCCTTCCCGCTCCTTTGAATTTGAGCTCCTGAACTCAGCGAAATCAGGTCTTCGCCCTGAAGAACAAACCCGAGAGAGTCATGCCACGCCTTACTGCAGCCGCCGCTGGTGCAACTCCCATCTCATATTCCTGTCTCTGCTTGAATCGCAAGCATTAAAGTCTTCTTGCATACAACATACGGACTTGCGAGTTCGCTCATTTGTGATTCTCGCAGATGGCTGATGAGTGATTTGCAGGGCTTGCACTGAGATCTGCGATAAACCCAAGGTCTGCATGAACATGCACGGTCCTGAGGCATACTGTGGCAGCTACCTTTGCCCGGCACATACATCGTGGCCGGTGGTGGGATCCTTGTCTGACGTTGGTGCTTGCCATGCCGATGGGTTTGGAAATGGTTCAGCTGCCGACCGCCGTACACCTAGATCATCATCGTCATCCTTTCCCTGATCAGATGGTGTTTACATGGTGGCGAGTATTTCACAGTCAAAAGCAGTGACCACCCAGTCCGTTTGCCAAAGCGCATAGCACCTGGAAAAGCTCACAGGCCTCCTATGCTTCCTCCACTGTCGTCTAGTTTATCTGGGTTTGTCTTGCATGCTCCCGCATGCTCCAACATCCGGCGCAAGTCACGCAGCCCCTGAACCACTTCTACATCCTGGCCAGGTGGCGTCAAAAGCCCTGCTTCTGTCGAGGTCTGCAAGGAGTACTGCGTCCGATCCGGACCATGACTGCCCAGAGCTCCTTTCAAAACCGGCGCAGGAAGCCCGTCAGTGGTGAGTTCTGGGGCCTCAAAGCCTCCAATGCCCCATCCTTTTCTGGGAACCAGATCTGTCCCGGTTCCAATTGAAGCAGAGTGCTGGAGACTTGGAGAGTCCACAACCCTGTACGAACCATCCATAAGAGTAGCAAGAAGTGCAAGCCAGCACCACTGTCGGAATCGGAGCCCGCATTGCCCCTGGAGCCAACATGCCAATCTGCTCTGCCTGCGACACCGCGCGAGCTAGAGGAAGGAGGCTGCACCCAGTCCACCTTGGCGATACACGATCGAACCCTGCTCTTTGCTCACCCAAGTGCAGCCACTGCTGCCAGCCGTTTCTTGCTAGATACACTCAATGCTGTCGTTCCCATCCAATACCATTCCGAAGAGTGCAAGAGGAGTATCTTGTTCCCGTCTCCCGCACCTACACGGATAGGTGGGCCCAAACGCTTCAAGCGCAACTTCCCGAGTGCGCCACTCTTTCTCGAGGTAAGGCTGAAAGTGCGAGGGCTGCCAGGTGTCCTCCGTTCAGCGCCGCGGTTGGCTTCACAGAGTTTCTGGACCACAACAGGCATTCGGCCATCCACAGTGCCACTTGCCTAATGACTTTGGGGGCAATGTTCTGGTCCCGACTGCACGGAAAGCCCCTGCCTTGTTTAGCACAGTCTGTGTCTGAAATGACTTGACCAGGACACGTTGCATGGGTGCTGAATGCATGCACAGTTTCATTTTTTCGGACACCCGAACAACTCGCGCACTCAAAGTCGTCACGGCCGTTCTTATGTTCCGTCGATCCTTCATTCCTTCGTTTGCTCCTCCGTTCGTTCCTTCCTCCGTTCGCTCCTTCCTTCGCTCCTTCTTTGCTTCCTTCCGTCCTTCCTTCCTTCGTTCCTTAAATGTGTCGTTCGTTCCTTCGCTCGCCTCTTCGTTCGCTGGTTACTTGGTTGGCCAGGTCAGTCGTGAGATACTTGGTGGTTGAGTTGAACAGCTGCCGGGGACAGGAGGCAGGGGGAAGGAGGGAGAGAGATGGAGAGATAGGGAGAGATAGGGAGAGAGAACGAAAAATAAAAAATACAGAAAGAGAGCCAAGGACAGACCAAGAGAAAGAGAACAACAGACCAAGAAAATCACACAAGAGATAGAGAGAGAGAGGGAGAAAGATAAAACCGAAAGAGGAAGAGGAAGAGCAAGAGAAAGAGAGAAACAGATAAAGAAAATCAGAGAGAGAGAGAGAGAGAGACAGAGAGAGAGAGAGGTGAAAGAGAGAACTGCTCCCCATGAATTGGCTAGTTTAGGAGTTTATGTAGCTTACCAAGCCTCAGGCCCAAGGAGTTTCTGCCTTTCTGCCCATGGTCCTGCAACCTCGCTCTCCACAACTGCACGAATCGAATCGCGACGTCCACCAAGGAAGACGACCGGGGCATCAAAACCCGTCAGGGCCTGCGCTCAGAGTCTCAGCTGAATCACCAGAAACGACTGACAGGCTAATCAAGAGAAATCGTCTGGGACCAATGGACGATGTATCGATGTCCTACTTTGCGTTCGGCACTTCCCCAGCTTCTATACGTAGCAGCACTTCGGCATCGAGACCTGGACCTTTCCCGACAGGAGTCCCAACGATCAGAACCCAACCATCACACCCTGAATTGCCGTCGAGTTGTGCGCCAATTTCTTTAGCCTCATGGACCGGAAAGAGTTCGACAAGTTCAGAGCGCCTCCGAGCCACGCTTCGTGATGACGGCAGACAGATTCGCACCTCAGCGAGGAGAATGAGTGAAGCTTGCAGCATGGCTTGACCGGAAGCTAATCCTCGAGAACGAACCGATAGAAGCTGTTTACTCGAGGCTTCGTGGTGAGAATGCTGGAGCTTTAACTTGTACGAGTAAGTGGGTTGTCAGCTCAACGAATCAGACAGGAAGCTACAAATAAAACAATTCAAAGCCGAAATCCGCAGCCGTTACCCAGAGAGCCCAAGGCGATGGCTGAGGTCTGCACCACGTCCCTGGATCGCTGCGCGCCCGATAGATCTAACGTGGCACTCCGCAAGCTTCGCCAAGGCAAGGCGCCGAGTAACGGCTGCCATGTACTCCTGCCAAAGGGCCGAGATATGCCCCCCCTTCATGTGAATTGTTTTGGTTCCTTTCCTTTGGGTTCCGTTTGCATGTGGCATCCTGATCCGACACTTCTTCCGAGGCCCGTGCTAGACTTGGGTTTTCGCTTGCGGACCAATGCCATTGAACTTCTCTTCGGGGCCCGCTAGGCGAGAGAAAGATACAGGATCGATACACAAAAATCAAAAGCGTGTTTCAGGCTCCAACGGCTTCACACGCGCCAGACAGTCCCCCAGCGACATCGTGCTTGCTGTGCAGTGTTTCGTGTGGTTCACATGTCCAAAGACTCGTTCTTGGCACAGTGTTCACGCTCTTCCCACCACACACAAACCCGGGACATAGGTATGGCACAGAGTTCACATCAAAAAAACATCGCGCATGCCACTGTTTTGACTCTTCGCGTCTACCGGAGCATCCATGTCCGCAACTTGCCCCCCGAGAATAGGAAAATCCAGCGCCGGAAGTGCGTACACATGTGAAACACAACGCTGCAACGTTGACTGAGCCCGAAATTTCCAGCTGGTTCCTCGTTGATGCATGTGCCTCATGATTTTATTCGACAGCCTGACGGCCGGGGCGGACAATAGTGTCGTGTCACGACCTCCTTTCCTCGCGCACCGGGCTACCAGCTACGGTCGTCTACTCCAACTGCTCGAAACTCCCAAGCAGTCGCTCCACCCACAACCGTATGTGACACCCGCTCACTTTGAGATGCAAGCCCTGCCTGGCATGCCGCTGGAGTCTCAAAATTTGCAAACCTGGGCTCCATAAGCGCAAACAGCTTAAGCTACTAGGGTTGGCTTCTGAACATCCTGATCAAGGGTCACGATGGGACGTGTCTCACTCAGCGAGGCGAGCTTGATCCAGGGCACTCAAACCTGTATACACAAGCTCCACCCTCCACCACCTAAACTTAGCTTCACTATGCACCCCACTGCACCCCACCCATGACCACTGCATCTGGGGGACCCCAGGCCGATGTTGGAAGCCCCGTCGGTGGTCCACGGGACGTAAACGTAGTTGTACCTCTGACGGAAACAACACGAAACAACGTGACTCTGTTATTGGTGTTATTGGGCCCTTTGGGCACCTAGCAATCAGAGCCAAGCATGAATTCATGAAATGAGCGCACGTGCTGTATGACTCTCGGTTGGTCGACGACGAGCAGCTTGTTCTAGAGCGCTACTAACAAGAAACGAAGCTCAAGACTCCATGCCAATATGGTGAGGCTCGAACCCACTGCGCACAAGATGCTCCAAAACACCTGCACACCAAACCCCTGTGCCTGGGAGTTGGCCAGGAAGAAGGCGCAGTTTCATTCCTCGGTCGCTCAGTGATGGTGGGGAGCGGACACAGCGGAACCAGAAAGGTGCCCGGAAAATGCCAGAAACCTCCAAAAGCACAAAGCCGCCAGTGGCCTCTCTGCTTTGCCCTTCGCTTCGCCCGGATGACTTTCCGGTTAATCCAACACGACTCCAAGCTCGCAAGTCTCAAGGGAGGACCCCACGTATTTCAGAGAGGGAACAACAACGTGATCATCATCTCTCTTGTGACTTGCCTGAAGCCACAGGGGAAGACCAAGCGTTCATGCCCAGGGTGCAGCCACCGACAGCTGAACGCACAATCCGGGCTCCACTAAAGCCCTGCTCCCTCCAACGCGAAACACATCGTGAGACCCGGTGCGCCTGTTCATACCTCTGAAGATGATCGTGGTACATTGCCTCGGTGCAGGGCTGCAGAGCTTCATGATTCTGATTCTTGGTACTGGCGGTGAGATCAGCTGTAACAATGCTTGCGCACGAACCACGAACTGCTGCTCAAGTTCCTGAGTCGTTGTCTCTTGTCAGGCAAGTTGCTGATCAATTGGCTCGATCCTCGCATCGCGCTCCATGGAGCGCAAGGGCCATCGAGCGGGAGGCTCGTACCACCCCCGGCGACTGTCCAGTATGACTCGGCGGCTGAAGTTTTTGCTCTGCAGATCCGCGCATGCTCAAATTGCATACAGTTGTTCCTGAATTAGGAATGCGTTACAGATGCGCATGTATTCAGACTAGAGCTGCGGGCTTGGGATAAGATCAGAATGTGCCGGACTTGATGGATGTCGCCGAACATGGGGCGAGCCGTCCACCAGCACCGGAGCTAGCGCAGGTCTCCAGATGAAAAACGCTGCGGCATTGGTGCTTGGAAGACGATTTGAATCAGGCTGAACTTCAAGCCAATGCTGGCACAGAGTGAAGGTGTCTCGTCCAGAGATCTAAGTTAAGCTTGGCTGACCCTCTAGCTGTGAAAGCTCCTCTGTTTCGAGCGTCTTGTTTCAGAGCACGCGCTTCGCAAGGTGCGCTGCCAGGGGGGCGCTACTGCGGGCACAGACAAAAACCGCCCGTGAGGTGGAGGCCCCAAGCCAATGTTTGACTCGTTCCTCCCATCGGGGGTTCGGGTACGGGGTCGGAGCCGAAGCAGGGACATGGACCTCATCGTCTATTTAATCATATGCTGGAAGATACCCTTCTTCGCTCTTGTTCTACATGCACAGCTGCTGTGAAGCAGTGAGACCCTGATGCCGTCGCTGAAGTCAGGAAACGCCATCAACTTCACAAGTGCATCCTGCAACATGCAGGCGCCGTGGAGTCAAAGTGGGAGTGGAGTTGACCGTTATCTCATCCAGAGCTGCTGGCCGACATTTCGGGCCTTCAGGTCGCCCTGCAACGAGCTCTCGCAGGGCAAGTCACGAATTGCCGCCGCGGTGGCCTTGTCGGACGGCTTTGCAGCACTGGGCTTTACAGCACAAGTCAAGTCCCGTCTCTCGGAGTTCTGTAGCTTTCAGACACAACATCGCGGGGGCGCCCCGAGATCGGGGCGGCCCGTCGCAACCTCAACCCCAGTCCATACAAACAACGTCCGATAACCCTCCTGTAGAGCAAGCACACCGATCGTGCGCAGCTTCAACGGTTGCGGATAAATGCGATCAAACCGAACCATACTGATGGCTACACGCAAGCTCGACCTTTTTGCACCGATCGCGTTCCGCAAAAACGTGCTAATCTCTCAAGGACCGTGATGCGCACGTTTTCGGCCTAAGCCTGGTGGGCAAACTTACATAGCGCGTGAGCTCTTGATGCCGATAACGATGACCCGAAACCTTAAATCCCACGTGATGGTGATGATGTTTGAAAAACCTTGCAGGACATCCCGGGCCTCGTCCGAAGGAGGAAATCCGACGGGTAAGTTCGATCTCCTTCCCCTTGTGCCCTCTTCCGACATGCCGCCAGTCGAGCCGTGTATGCGAGCCACGCAAGCCGTCGACTGACATCGGATGTAGATGGGCTGTCAAGACTTTCAAGGCACTCGGGATCGTCTCACTCGAAACTTGCCATTGTTGGCCTTGCATTGCACGGTCGAAGTGCGCCTTGTTGAATTTCGGAGTTTCAGCCTCCTTCTTGCTTTGCTTCGATGTATAAGACGAAATACGACTTTCTCGACTTTGTGACCGGGCCGCAGCAATGCAAACAGCTCACCTGCAGAGGGTGGCAAAGAAGCAGCTTTGTACAATGGCTTCCCACACTCGAAAGGCTTCTGACCGACAATCAAATTGGAGCAGTCTGCACCCAAAATCTTAAGCTCTGCAGGCCCTATACCCCAAGTCCTAAAGCTTAAAACCTTAAACCGTCAAATCCTAAGACACCGCAAAGAAGCGTGAAAGGTCAAACACACGGCAACAATTCGCTTCAGTATTTCCAGTGCCCTCCTCCAAGGCCCGGATGCGGTCCTGCGAGTCACATCCGCAACATGTGCTGATTACCGCGTGTTTGATGCTTTGGTTCTTCCAGCAGAGCACCACCCTTCCAGGATGCACGATCGATTTTGGAGAAGTTTTCCGGAAAACCATGATGGCATATGCTGTTCACGGTCACACTAGAACTTGTACCGACATGCAGACTCCAAACATCTCCCTCCAACCACTGGCGCTTCTGGTGTGTCCTCTGTCTGGCAAGAACTTCCGCATGTCTGTCTTGCAGCCATCTTACAAAAATCCTCGTACTTACTTCGTTTCCACGTTAGCTCAAATGGCGTGACTTTTCCCTCGAACAGGCCTCGACCAGCTGAGGTCGAAAAGCCTCCTGCAGCACGGCATTGGAATCTTAATCAGAGACGCTTCAGGCGATGCAGCGTCCGGACATTGTTGCTGGGATGTGTTACGACCACTTCGCCCTCACCGTCATGATCGTCGGACCCATCCACCAGACTCCTGACGAAAAGAAAGATATGGTGCATAGAATCATAGATGAATCTTGGGGAAGGTTTCCGAAAACAATGATGGCTTATGCTGTTCAGGGTCACACTAGAACTTGTACCGACATGCAAACTCCAGTCATCTCCCTCTAACCACTGGCGCCTCTGGCGAGGTCTGGCACCACGCCTGTCGGCCACACCAAGAACTGGTTCACGGTCTTCCGCAAGTCCCTCTTGCATCCATCCTACAAAAAGCCTCTTACTTTCAGTAAGGTGCACTTTTCCCTTGAGCAGGCCTCCATCACCGTGGTTTCGATAGGAGCCTCTGCAGCAAGCTTGTTCTACCTGACCTGTGGGGCCTGTTCGCGTCTGCGAAACTCTTCACGCGATGTGGCATCTACTGTTGTTTGGGAGCACAGTCGTATAACCCTGTTAGGTTGGGTCATGAGTCATGGGCGTGGAAATTTCAGATCAGAAAACGTCGGAAGTCGCGCAAAGATTGCGAAATTCTGGAACCGCTATATCCTTTGCGGCTTCATCACTTCAACCCTGCAGGGTCTAAATAACGGCGGCTGGGGATGCTTTCAGGGGCCGGAATATGCTATAACGACCCTTGTCAAGGAGCTATCCGCTATCCTCCCTTGCCCTGCAGCGAAGTCATGCGTAACGTTCGTCCACATTTGGCAAATGGACTGGAGATACGAATGTTCGTTTTTCACAACTGATGTTTCTACATGTTTCTATTCTGCTGTTTTACTGCCGAGGGCCGAGGAGAGTGAGCGAGGCAATGTGAAGAGCACAACAACAATCCGAAGAACGGGAATTATTGAATCTGTCCCTTCCACACTTCTAAGTCCCAAATCAGGTAGCCGCAGTCACATGTTACGACCCTCAACGCACAGTAGAGCAACCGTGGCAGGCTCAATCAAAAAAAACATGTGAAGCAGCCAGGCTTATCACTTATCACCGAAGAACACGAAAACCTGCCCGACAGGACTGGACATAAGAACGGGAACGCATTTGTAGACCGCGGCATCAGACGCCACAATCCACCCGAGCCCTGAGCCTATGCTTTTAGCCCTGTTGCAACCACAGGCACGCGAGAGGTGAGCAGGAAGTTCCGTGCCTGCGATTTGCTTTCAGGCTTTAGCGAGTTTGGGGGATAGGACGGATAGGATTCTGCCATTTGTTTTGTGGTTGGAGACGTCTAGGCTCCTGAGCTCACCAATTTGCCACGTCTCTTGCCGCTATGGGAACCAGCTCAGCATCCACAACACTATTTCTAGTGCTTGTTTGACCGACGGTGCCATATTGGCCGAGCCATGGGAAGACTGGACAACACTGTTGGGCAGCTATCCTGCACAGGAAGCATGGCTCCTGCGATGATCGCCGGGGCAGCAGGGAACGCGCCTGCCAGGGAGCTCCTCTGTGAATGAGCAAATACAGTAACAAGAACTACATATACATATACACCGCTGCTGTTTTGGCATTGTAGGCAGCTGTAGGCTGATTCTCTTTCGAGAGGTGTCTCTGTAACTATCAGAGCCTGGCTGCTCCGCGGAAGAGCTCACTTGACGGCTCGCATGGCCCGGGCGGGTCGAAAGGGGCCATGACACCACCAAGTGCCAATCGGATCTAGTCTGGGGTAAAGCTTATGTCCCTTCGGATTTGATGCACTCAACTAGGGCATAACCCTCTGAATTCCACAACAAACCCGATCCGTGCATGCATGCAACATCACCTCGGCAGTCTGAAGCAAGAGCATCTGCCTCTTGGAGATCCACAGGAGCCTGATGTAAATCAACAACATGGATAACGACGATGTCTTACGGCTCTCCAGGTCGATGTAAGGTCCCGGTCCACCTAGAATCAACAGCACTCACTGTGCTACTGCATATTGCTCGAATTGAAACTGAAGCAGACCTGAACCCCGTCTATGGCAGGACATAAAATTGACCTGACACCTCTGAAACCGTGGCGAATGTGGCTTGTAGTAGTGACTGACAGGCTGACATGGCTGCGAATCTGTATCTATCTGTCTATCCATCCATGCATGCACCTGTCAGCTTCTGTACATACATATACATATACATATGCATATACATATGCCTATACCTATACCTATTCCGATACCTATACCTATACCTATACATATACATGAACATGTACATGTTTATATACGTATACATATACGTATACATATGCATATACAGATATACAGATATACAGATATACAGATATACAGATATGCATATATACATATATATTATACATATATACATATCTACATATCTACATATGTACATAAATACATATATACATATACGCATATATATATATATATGTATACCCATTTACATATAAACATCCATGCATATATACATATATACATACATACATACATACATATACATACATACATACATGCTGATATACATACACACATACACACACATACACATACACACCTACACTCCGCACTGCACCATCATTGGACCCCTCCCCCTCCGCCACTTCTTCAGGTGCGAAGTCGCACCACTTCAGCCGATGCGCCTGCATTTTGTGGTAAACATCGCCCGGTGTGGCTTGCGGCAGTTGATGTGGATCCACGCAGTAAAGTCCGTGCTAATGCTGGGCTTTGAATGTCTGCAGAAACAGCATGTTCTTGAATTGAAGTCTGGTGCAACACGGCTTCATGCACTAACAAGTTGCGACCAGAGCATGTAAATGATATGTAAATGAGTCAAGACTAAGGCCATGGACACACAAGTGCATACATGCAAAGAAGAGTTCGGTATAGAAAACACTGACGACCCATGAGAGCACCGAGGGAGCCCCGCCTGCATACGATCTCGGAGGATCATAAGTCCGCAGCGCCGCGCAACGCTCGGAGTCCTGGAGCAGGAGCTCGTACTGCGTAGCCATGGCACTGGGGGTGGCACAACGGAGGCACAAGGGGGTGGAAGGTGCTTGAGCAAAAATTCAATTGCATGTCGAACCTTCTGGAGTTACCCACGAAACGCATCATGGGAGCATCTTGGGCCCCAGACGGCTCAGCAAGAGTATCGGGATGGCCTGAAAAGCGAACGGATTGCCAATTGCACAGGAGTCAGTCGAAAGTCTCAGGCTCGGACACTTTAATTTCGTTTGCGTCATCCTCCACAATCGGCTGCTCGCAGCACCACGGCAGCCAACCACAGGGTGTGTACGGATACCATGCAACTGGTGAAAACCATGCTGCATCGGCCGGACCACTGCTGCAATGCGGAATCAGGAACTCTTTCAGCAACAGGGCTTACAGCGCTAAGTCCGCAGCAGAGTCTTTCACTTCGTCCACCTGCAGCTTCCAACGAGCCAGGTCTTCAAACTGTGCACAGCAGGCAGGTCTGGCCCTTTTCTGCACGTAGCTCTGCAATGCCTTGGCCTGTTTAGACTAGTTCTTTGGGCACAGAATGAAAACATCCCGAAAGCCCAGGTCACGGGCCTTGCCCCGCTTCCTTTCCAGAGCAGCCACTCGGCGCTCCAACTCTTCCCACGTGGCCATGTCGGCAACGGGACTAACTGGAAGCCTTGATCTCTTCGGAGCTAACAGAACGACATCGCAAGCTCATGCAGCCGTTCGTGAGATGAAAGGCTCGCAATTACCAGTAGCCAGTAGCCAACAAGTACCTCCCTGCACCATGGCCCCAAGAGAAAATTTGTTTTTATGTGGGGCGCACGATTCTTCGCGGCGAGCACCCCTACTGGCAGTGGCTGCTAAGCCCACTCCCAGCCGATAGACCTGCATGCACGCGCTCCTTCTGGATCTTGAGTGGTGCATTAGCATCACGCGACGATCGGGGCAAGATGACGGCCAGGATGAGCTGTGCAGATCAGCAAGTCGCATAGAGCTTGCAGTGCCGATCCGAGCCCGCAGTGAAGCGTGAAGACAAGCGAGGCATTGTCGCATCCGGCTGCGGGGCGAAGCTTCCAGAACTCCATCAGATTCAGCTACCTCCATGCTGCAGCACAGCCTTGAGACCTCCATCTGCATGACCCCGAAGAATGAAGCATCCCATCAAACTCCGCAAGACTTGAATAGTGACAAGCAAGCAAAGACATGTTAGCCCTTCAGCAAGATCATCGCCAAGTGCGCCCACACACATCCAGCAGCTCCGGTAGCCCCGACGCCAAGCACAAGCTTTGAGCGACTGGTCCTGGCGAAGACAATGCTGCGTTTAGTTTGTCTCAGCCCTTTTCCCTTATTCAGTTTCTAGGCGAAATAGCAACATGGTAGCAGTTCGTCGACATACGAAGCTGCACCTGAAAGGGCCCTGCTCTTCGGTTCTTGTTGCAGCCTTTCGACCGGAAGTCTCTCGCCTGCTGGTTGTGACACTGGGTCAAATTGCCGGATGTCGGCACAGACAGACTATGACCGGATCTGGGACAGACTGTTTTGCTGGGTGTGCATGTCGAGCAAATGTTGGAGTAGAGCGTGAGTTTCAGGGTTGCAGATTTGTTGAGCGGAAAGTTCACCATGAAACACGCCCAACTCGGCTTTGCCGCGCTTCTGCCGCCAAAGTCATCATTTACCCTCCCAGGTGCTTCGAACGTGCCTATGAAGCTGTAATGCGCTTAGCAATACATAGCAATACAACGCCACAGTAAAGAGTGTATCGCTGCGCCCGTGAACGAATCGCTCGGATCTGTCCTTGCCAAGAGGGCCGACGTGTCAGCACGGCTGGTGGCAACGGATCTGAAGTGCGCAATGCAGGATTGCTAGGGCCGTCGACATGGAGTGGAAGAAGCTCGATCGCATCCCTAACCAGTTTGCTGGCTTGTTCTTTATCCAGGGCACCAGCCACTAGAGCCTGCGAGGATCCAAACGAACGCGAAACACTCGTCCACAAGGCCTCAACCTCGCCGCGAATGTCCGAGATCTCCAAACTCTTGAGGCAGGCAACCAGCTTGTTCATCTCTGCACCACGTGCGGGAACTTCTGCGATGGCAAGGCTTCGCAACGACTCCAAGTTTTCAGACGAAGGGCCCACATGTCCCGCAATGGCACGAACGGCATCAGGCACGAAGGTCACGATGTTGTCACAATATCCTTGGAAGCAAAGCCGCATGCCTGCTTCTGAGGGCTCGGAACCAGTGGTGAAGAATGCTACCTCCCAGCGGCAGCCGGCCAGTGCAGCGCCGTAGAAGGGACTTTCGAATTCGCACTGCAAAGACTTTAGCCAGACACGCCCAGCAGCGCGCTGCTGCAGTGATGCTTCCGCGACACGAGCAGCAGGCAACCAGAGAGTCAATGTCACTAGGGGCTCTTCGCCCAGAGGAACCACCAGTTCGTTGAACTGGCCAGACACATAGATGCAGCCGGGAACGTCCCACACAAATTTGGGAGTCACTTGGGAGACCGGCATCGGAATTTGAGTTGGACGGCAGCTGTCAGACCAGTAAACTCCATTTACTTTCTTGTTTGGCTTGCCCATTGCAGCCTTCCCAGGTGCCAGCAACGAAGACCTTTGAATCTTCTCGGCTTTGGAAAGGTACTGATTGCTTGCGGGCATCTGCCACCAGTCAGGCGGAGTTCCGGAAGCCAGAATCCACTCCTTCTGGTCTGCGTTGGATACACGAAGCTCGCCGTAGTCCAGTCCAAGGTCCGGATCTTGCATGGCTGTGATCGCTTGCGGAGTAGTGCTGAAAACGGTTATTCGCCCGAGCTGAGGGAGAAGGCGATCGAGAATCCTCCTCGCCTCTTCTGACGAAGCCTCTCGAGCAAGTGGAGTGGTGAAGCGAGCAGCCTTCTCCGCCTGGTCTGGGTTTCTCCAAGCGCCTGCACTGGGACCCCACTCCGTGGCGGAGAAGATCCGTCGAGATGCAGAGACGTAGGCCGCCGGGCGTGGCGCAGACCTCATGTCCAACGCGAGTTCCCGGGCGAGCGGCGGACGCGGAGGAAAGCGCCAGGCAACGTCGGCTAGGGCAGAGACCTCGTCTGCCGCCTCACGCAAGACGTCTCTTTCGCCACTTCTCCTCTGGCTGTGGCGCAGCGCTGCCAAAAGGCCGAAGACTGCGACGACCACCTGGCGCCACTGAGCGAGGCCTCTGGGGGAAAGTCGGACCTTGATCTCCCACAGCGCAAACCCAGATTCTGTGATGAAGACCGTTTGGGCGGAAACTTTCGGGCCCAAATTCGCAGAGACCCAGCCCTTCTCTCTCAACCAGGCTGAGAGGGATCCCGGTCCCTGGTGAGCAACGAGATGTGACAAGACGACCTGAGGCTTCGAGGCACGGAAAGACGCGGCCGAGACCGAGGCGTCCGCGAAAGGGATACTCCAGGTGATGCTGACTGCTGGGTTCGAACTCACATCCACGACGAAGCAGGGGGGAATCTCAGAAATTTCCGGCAGGGGATCGGGCACCGCAATGCGATTGAAGCTCTTGACCTTGGTCTGTACGTCCTGAAAGGCAAAAGCCACGGCCTCTTCCAGTTCATCCAAAGGTACAGCTGCAACCACGGCAAGGGTGGATGTTTCAGCGCAGACGTGCCTTTCAAAGAATGCTTGGCAAACCTCGGCCCCGTTAGACTGGAAAAGCAAGGATCCTTTCTGGGCTCCTTTTGGAATAAACTAGGCAACCCAAGGGAGGATCCCCTAACATTGACCAAGAGACTGTGCCCAGCTCGGCCAAGTCCTGCCGTTTTTGACCTCTCGGGAGCAAGGTTTTCAAGCTGCCTGGCCCAAAACGTCGGAAAGGATGACCAGAGACTGCTCGGCGGCGAAGGAGTTGCAAGTTCCGCACTGCTGCGGATGGCCGGCCGTTCAACTCATCATCGACTCTGAGCACTTCACGCTGCACAGCACTAGCCTGGAAGCGAGGATCATCGGGCAGTGCCCGCCTGAAGCAATGGGCGAAGCGGGCAAGCGCAGACTGCCACTCGTTTATGTTTGACGAGACTGTGAACAATGCATTGTCAAAGGCAGTGAAACCGTTGGAATCTCCATCGCGCGACGGCTCTTCCAGCCATGTCTCCAGTGGCTCGGCTCCGTTTGGACCCGGGCTCGAGAGCAGCAGATGCTCCGTGAGATGGGCCACGCCAGAGGTTTCAAGCGGATCATCGAACTGCCCGAAACCAGCAGTGAAGGCGGCCTCGATCTTGCTCGTCTCCATGTCAGACACCAGAAGGACTCGCAGCCCGTTCGTAAGCGTGCATGCTCTGTAGTTGCGTGGCTTATTCCACGGAGAGAATTCGTTCGCACCCGGCACCTCGACTGTCTCGGACCTGATTGGCGAGGATTCGGCAGCTTCCGTCTTCGGCGAAGTGATAGGCAGCCCCAATGCGGAGCCCAGTGTGGCGAAAGAGGTCCACAGGCGCCTGGCTGCTAACTTCCGTTGCCGCGAGCTGACATGCGGATTCAGGATGTTGTTCCCCCCCCCATACTGCACGTGCAATGAGCCCCTGTCGCCACATGCTTTAACATCCAGTCCTCGTGATCTCGGGAGCTGTTGACCATCCGACTCTCGACGTGGGTGTGCGAAGTTCGACCTATCAATGTCAAGTTGCTGTCACGCTTTAACACAGAACGAAGCAACAAATAGGTCTGCATTGGTCCGGCCTGCTTTGGGCTGGCGGGAGGAACAGAAAGCGCCAAGACACAGACCGGAGCGAAGACGAGCAGCCACATCCAGACGACCCTCCGTGCTTAGTGAACTAAGCAGTTGTGCCCATGTCCATGGCAAAGCTTCGGATCTGTCGGTCTGCTTATCGGGAAATCGAAGTGCATAGCCATCATGTCGTGAACTGAAGTAAGCACACGGCTAGTCTCGGCTCGGTCTCGGCACGTTTCTGAGCAAATTTGTGAAGAGTCCCGCGACTGGCTCCCCTTTGAAGCAAAGGTTCTACTGTGACTCGCAAGGCCTCCTGAAGTTTTCTGTGGCTCGCAATGCCTGAAGCTCCTGTGCCTGAGTGATTCGGCGAGACCCCTGCCAACCATCTGTTCATGGACGGCAACTGTACAAAGCACCCACAAGAAAAGCCCTCCGAGCGCGGCCCGACGGCCATGTTTTTCGGATCTAGGTGCGCGAACTGTGCACGATGTCGCACCAGATCACCAAATTAAAGCGATAGCCTGCAGTCAGCAGCCCAGCCTGAACGAGTGCCAACGGCAACAGGCGGCTCCGCTGCAAATTTCACCAATTCCCCTGCCTGGTGTCGAATCTTTCCTTTGTGTAGGAACGCCTGGCCTTTTGCTTGCGGCAAGACGAAGGAAGGCTCCTCCGAGTCATCCTCGAAGAATTTGAGTCCACCGCCCTCCCAGTCTCCGCCAATGTTGACCTGCACGCGTACTTCCCTTTAGGCCCTTTCAAGGCCCTTTAGAGCATCGGAAGCTTGCAGATACAAACTGCGACTTCAGCCGGAAGGCATTGTCACGTCGCTGTCGGTGTGGAGGGACCCTCGCTGCCAGGCAATGGAGACTTCTCAAAGGCGTCGTGCACACGCTGCACCGTGTGTCCGTGCCGGTAGGCGAGCTTGAGGTTGTGATCCCCCTGTGCAGGCGCTGCAATGCGCTGCACATCGCTGCACACTGTGATTTTCAACTCGCCGCAACCCTTCCCTCGTTTGGCGGCCGGTCCTGCAGCTGCCCAAACATGGGCGAAGCAACCTCTTCAACAAGGGCCCGAAGGAAGGGCTCGTAGCCTCGGCATCTCGAGACGGTCTCAGCATCAAGGTGCTTGCAGAAGGCAAACGCCGCCGGAAGCATGGGCCGGAAGGATGTTCGGCTAAGCTGCCCAGCTCGGAAAGCCGCAGCGAGAAGCGGTTGTTGGAATTTGCCCGGGAGGTCTGTCGCCTTAGTGTCGCATGGGCACAGGTCCGCGGCAAGACACTTTTGGAAGATAGTATCTCATTGAAGGTTTGACTACTGCAGACAACGTCGGCAGATTGATCGTCAGGACTCTCTCAAAGATGGCAGTGGAAGTTAACCGCGACAACAACCGCAGAGGATCTCTGCGAGATCCGGCGAGCAAAGCATGTTGCTAGCAGCAACTTGAATAGCAGAAAATGCCGATGGACCCAGCAAGTCGATTACCTTTACATTTGGGTCACATCTTTGATCTACACAGCAAAAGAACCAAAATAAAGCATTGACTCGGCCACCGTTCGGAAATTAATGCAGGTGTGCGATTCATGTGCATTCAATACGGCACTCGCGCAGGACTTCCAAGAAGGCACTTCTTCTGATGAGCAGTAGCGCCGCAGGGGCAGTGAACATGATTCGCTACTTGCAGAGATGCAGCCGTCGCAAATTGCTCGCAGAATTACTGCATTGCACTCTTTGTCACAGGAAGCATGACGACACGCCCGAAAGAGCAACTCAGGGCCGGCACCCGGCGCGATGAAACTGGATGAGGTCCTCCAGCCTTTCCAAGTGCAACACAGTGGCTCTCTGAGAAGGGACAAAAAGGCCCCGGCACCCGGCGCAAGATGGGGGGGAGATTTCGCAGGGCGCTGTGCGGCGGCGCTCGCTTCGAGGCTCGGCGAGGCTCGGAGGGCCGAAAGGGAAGTTTTTTGCTTTCTGCTGCGTACGTTTTCTGTCTAAGGCAAGCAGCAGGGCGTCGCAGGCCATGTCGCTGAAAAAGGGCAGCGAATAGACCTGACGGAGAAGTCAACAGCCGAACAGTGCCGAAGCGACGCAACAGCCTTGTTTGCTCTTCACGTCTTCGAACGGCGGAAAAGACTGCGGGGCCTTGTCTCGAGACATTCTCCAAACAGTCGTCTTCGCCTGGAGCTCGCTCAGCCCTGCAGGTAGCACGAAATCACGGTCGAAGCCCCGCAGCAGAGGAGATGTAGGCACCCAAGGCTTACCTGGGGCGAAACTCTAAATTGCTCCAATTCTGGCTTGCACCCAGGTCTGACTGCAACCAGAATCATTTGGTTCCCGGTGTGGCAGAAAGCCATGAATCTTCCTGTCAATTTCTACGAGTGGCTGGGGTCCTCGTTCAGCGGGCATGCCAGCGTGGTCGCAGGAAAAATGCTTTCACCATCCGTCTCCCGCAATCGCTGCAGGTACTGTTGGAGCTGGCTGAAGCTCGGGCGATTTCCAGGAAGACGCTCGCAGCACATCTGAGATGTCGCAAGTTCTGGAATGTATGCGTACGTACATGCGGACAGACAGACAGGCAGACAGACAGCTTTCGTCGCTGGATGCCTCAATCAGCTGTCGAAAGCCTGCTGGGAAAGCTGGAGCAGCCCCAAGGTCCGCCCAGGGCAGCGCCCCGGCCCTCTTCCTCGTGTGGCATTTCGCTGTATCTGTAAACTTCGACATGTGCTTCGGGAAGCAAGGCATAGTGTCGGGGCCGAGGGGTAGACAGGCTGCTCGGGTTGAAGAATGGCACTTTGGATCACGATCTGGACACACTTTCAGAAGCCACACCCGGACAGGAATGCACCGGAGCCGTTTCTCGCCAGGCGGCAGGGCGGGAATGCGATCATTCCCCGTGCGTGAGTAGGGTACCATGGTCCCCCGCGTCGCCAACTCGAAAAGGAAGCAGCCGAACGTGTAGATCTCCTTCAAGGCTGGATCTGATCCTGTCCCCTCAGCTCTGAGTTCTGCCTGAGGCAACAAGCCCTGTCCGTCTTGTCGTCGAAATGGAACTCGGCATCAGGCTGGCTTTCAGGTGCCATCCACCTCGTTCCCATGGCGTGACCCTTCGGCCACGTGAAGCCTCAAGCAAATATCCCAACTCACATGCAGCACTTGCTTCCAATTCCTCATGTGCAATACTTCTGGCGGAACAAACTTGTTTGACGGACTGCTCTTCCGTCCCAGTGGCGCTCCTGCCCAGAGGTGGCAACCAGGCCGAAATCTGTCAGCTTTACCAGCGGGGGGTCGAGGCTGAAGACCAACACCTAGGCAGCATGGATTCCGCAGCTCAGCATCCTAAATGCTTCTACTCAGGCACAGCCGTTACACCCAGAATGTCACAATCCTAGTGTTTCAAACGTCTAAGATTCAATGTCCTGTGGCAAGGAGCGTTCCTGGCGGCTAGGTCGCGATGGAGCAAACTCGAGTTCCAGAACGCCTCAGAGCATTCTGATCCACCGGTTTTTCTCCCTACAGCGCCAGTGAAGCGGCCTCGGCAGCAGACGCGACTTGGCAAGCAATGACAGCCAGGAGTGACCAAGACAACCTCGGCCGGGGAAGGGTCTGACTCTGCTCGCGGGCAGTACTTGTACATTGTACAGGCACGGCCTGCACGCGTAGGCTCTGAAGGGATACAAGTCGCTGGAAAGTGCCATTGCATCGGTGCATGCGAACATAGCTACATCCATACGTACATTCACGTACATACCAACATGCATATCTTTACAGCTTCACAGCTACATACCTAGGTACATACACACATGCGTACACGCGTACATACATACATGCGATGCGCACATTATGTAGTCTCAGACAAACAGTCCTGAGGCCACGCATTCGTGCTCTCACACTCGCATATACTCGCATACTCCACGTGAAACCTCGCAAGCGAGTCTGGTCTGGTAGCGAGCCGGCCATGGACGTGAAGTGTGTTCCTGAACCATCGTAGTTGGTCCTTAGCTTTCTCCCCGCAACAGGAATGAAGGTTTTTTTGCAAGTGAGGGCAGATCCACTGGCAACTGAGATTGTTGCAGCTCGACGATTCAGGAGTGTGCAGATTCTATGTTCATCAAATTCACGCGTTGGACTGCATCTGTGTGAGACCATTGCCGCAGCTGTCTGAAAACATCTTTCAGACTTGAACAGAAATGATGCGCGATAGCGACTGAGTGCTATGCATCCAACTGAAGCATCCACTGAAGGCTGCAGCTACCGTCGTCTCAAGACTGCTCATGCAGTCAGGGATGGACCCACCATGCATGACGTCTCAACAAGAGACGCCCAGGTTCCGGCTTGTCCAAATGCCATGCCAAGGATCATGGACCCGAGAGGAGCCCACTCGTTAACGATCTGACCATCGTCGGTCTCTCCCAGGATCCTGACTTCACGCATCAGGTGGCAATGGCTGAGATCAGGCACCGTGTTCATTCCTGGTCATGGACAGTTCCTTCGGCGGACGGCGTCTGGTCTGTGCGAACAACATGTCATGCCACCGGTCGGCCCAGGTGCTGGACCACATGCGGATGAGTTCCCAGTGGTGTTTCAACCATTAGCTGCTGCAGCTCCCTCTCGAACTGGCCTAAGGGCTTTCTTCCGGACAAAAATGTGACCTACATAATTGGCCTACAACCTCTGTTCTCGTGAAATAGTTGGCCTTACCAAAAGAAGGAGGCACTGAGGAACTGGCGGGAGCTGCCCCGGACGTCTAGTACCGCCACCGTCTGTCCTCGACAAAGAGAGACACGACGAGATTCCAGTGCACAAGTGCACAGCAGTTCTTTCCCCGCCGGCAGCCTTTCCAGCTGGCCCTGTGAATTAGCTTCTCCGTTCCAGAGGCGACTTGACGCTCCAAAACTGTCAGATCACCAGAAGGAATGATCGCATAGCTTGCCATCGCTCGTAAACGAAACTGAGGCCAGCAAGCGGCTGAGGTGGCTTGTTCGGCTTGAACTGCGGGTTGTTTGGGAGCGTATGGGGATGACAAAACGAAAATGTCGTTACCATGGAGAGCTGAGCAGATAACGCGACACTGTGGCTCCAAACCAAGGACCTCGACGCTGGTGAAACTGGACTTCGCTCGTTCAACTGCATTCCCAAGCTGCAGGCTCTGTTTCCGATGCTTGCGACGGCATCTCTCCAGCACACTTCTGTGATGCTGGTCGATCTGAAATGATGGAACTCGGTGAGAGTTCAGGGGAACCAGCTTCCTGGTCAAGGGTTGGTGCCAAGCCCAGTGATCTGCCCCACAAGTCGTCACGACCGATTGGGTCAATCTGTCGAGACACGGAATGTGCGGCACCAGAACGTTCGGTCTGCACAAAATCTTGAAACATGATGATGGTCCACCTCAAACATGCGCGATTCTTCCACGATGGCGGTGCGATCTGCTGAGTCTACGGGGATCAAAGAGCAGGATCGCAGACTAGCGTGACTAGCGCGTGGCTCTTAGTAAACCTATCCCCTGCTCCGCTGGAAAAGATATGCGGACGTGCAATAGCGTCACAAGACCCGCAAAAATCCATCGCCTTAAAAACTCGCATGTCGCATTTCTGGGAACCTGTTCATCTGGTCTTTGCCCAGTCGGGAACCCCTAGCAGGGCTCACAGGTCCCTGGTCCCTGCCCTGGCACTACAAATCATAAAAGGACAGGGACGGGAAGAGCTTGCGTCAAAATTCTCTCATTGCTGATGGGATCGGCTTCTTCAGCCTCGGAGTGAGAGGCAGCCAATCATGTCGCGACTATGTGCACAACTCACCGGCCTCTGCCCGGGGCGGCCTTGGCGTCGGCCTGCGACCGCACAGGAGGCCAAGTTCAGTCTCGGGGCATCCGATGGCATCCGGCACCTGCCTTGCTAGCCTCCTTGTCAGCTGCCTCTCGCTTGATTGCGGCATCCTTGACAGCCTTCTTGGCTGCTGCCTCTTTAGCGGCTGCATCTCTTGCAGCTTCCTTGGCAGCTACCTCCTTCTCAGAAGCATCCTTTGCAGCTTTCTTGGCAGCCGCGTCCTTTGCAGCCGCCTCTTTGGCTGCTTCTTTGGCAAGCGCATCCTTGGTCGCAGCTTCTTTGGCAGCTTCCTTCGCAGCTGCCTCCTTGACAGCCGCAGTCTGAGCTGCTTCCTTGGCGGCTGCCTCCTTGGCCGCGGCATTCTCTGCCGCTTCCTTGGCGATGGTCTCTTTGTCCTTGCCGACCGCCTGCTTCCTCGCCGCCATCTCCTGACAGCGGAGAAGAGAAGAGATCTCAACTGAGAGACAGGAGGAGAGGACGGGAGAGAGAGAGGAGAAGGCTTGGGAGGAGCAGGAGGAGGAGGAGGAGGAGGAGGAGGCTCCGTCTCGACAGCGACAGCTCCCTGCCCTGCAGAGCCTCGTTCACGGGGCGCCTGGCCGGCTCGATCTCCCAGATCACCTCCAAAGATCATCAAGACACACGAGACTAAAGAAGAGAGAAGAGAGAGAGAGATCAGAGGGGGACTGAATTACGGAAGGACAAAGCATCGCATCGCATGCGAGCATCGAAAGCTGGCCTTGGAGTACTCTCGCATGGTTCGATCGGTGGAGAATTGCCTCCAAGGCAAACGAGACTCTGAAAACTGCAATGCGCCCATGTTATGCCTGTACTTTTTGCTTTCGCCAAGTCACGCCATGGATGCGGCTGCTTGGATGCTCAGCTTGCACCATTGGTGCCTGTTCTTGTAGGTTTCATCCACCCTCGCCTGAAGCTTGGACAATCAGGTGGAGTCATGCCGAATGTGCTTCCAGGTGCTTCGGCAGCGGGCGCAGACACAACCCCAACAAAGGAAGTGCCTGCGCATCGATGAACGAAGGGAAGTCGTGGATCACCAAATACCTCAGCAGTGAATGGCATTTTCGTTCGTGCAGCCAAAACAACATAGCTCCGGCCAAGTCGCCTGTCTCCATCCCAAGTTCCTCCGATAGGAGTCAATTGCAGTTGCAAAGCCTTCAAAGAAAAAGACGTGCAAAAAAGAAAAAAAAGAGGTCCTGCCGCGCGAGTGTTGCACATGCGGTTGATCAGCGATTCGAACTCACCCTGCGCCTCGGGCTCGGCCTCTGAGCAACACCAAAAAAGAACACTGGCAGGTGGGAGGCTGGGTGGAGTGGGCAGCAGCTCTGATGGCTCGCGCCTGGCCAGCGAACTTACCGCTGCGAATCTCGTCAAAGACGGCCTGCAGCTCCAGGCTTCCAGGGATGCGCGGGGGCGCAAACAAACGTCGCGCTGTCCACGTGCTTTTGATTCTCGGCCTGCAGGCGCCCATCGATCGGGTAATGGCCTTCCTGCGCCCGGGCAGCAATGCCTGCCACCTGCCACGCTCGCTTTACTCGCTCTTGCTCTGCCCTGTGCTCTCTTTGCACTATCACAGCAAAAGTCGGCCTCATTCTCCTGGCATCCGAAGATGAACATCGTGTCATGGCCTGGTGTCCAACAGACACGCCAGCGCATTCGGTGCGACGGATAGCTTGCAGGCAGGATGCCGCATTCCTCCCTGATCTCGATGTTCGCACCATCCATCGTTCCAACAATCAGGCCACCATTCATGACGAACCTTCAGAAGACCGCAAAGAAATCTCGTGCCCAAGACAGATGACAAGGAAAAGCAGTGACTGTGAGAAGGCCCAAGCGAGCCTCTGCTGAAACCCCACTAAGTTCGGTTAGTGGGTTTACTCGCACCAGACCTCGAGCCTGCTGTGCCAGAAGGGTGCCAACAAATCTATTCTGAATAGGGTTTGGACTCTGGACAACGTACCACGATCACCTGCATAAGAATCATGGGCCGAAGTCTGTCCATGCTTCAGCCACTGCCGTCTGCGCATTAGATTCACAGTGGATGCAACGGAACGATGAGTCTCTGTGGATAAACTCTCCAGGTAGCTTCATGTTGGATGTGCCAGAGGCTTCCTTGGCAGATGATGCACTCAGAGTTCCAGGCCACGAAAGAACTTCCGTAACTCCTGGCCACGTGCAGCAAGCTTCTGTTCCAGCCGTGGAAATGTGCTCCGAGATGTCCGATGCGGGGATCATCACCTGTGCCGCGGAGACACAGTAGTTCGGCACGAAGGCGCACCTTCCAGGGACATCATCACGACAATGAGAATGATCCCTCTTCAGAATTCCGATGCTGTTCAACCGATGAGGTAACTCTCGAGGCACTTGAGATACTGCTGCGTCTCGGGGTCGTTGTTGATCACCTGTCAAATCGGTCAACGCTACGTCTCTTTTCGGCAGCTCTTCCATCGAGGTTGGTTTCCTTTCTATCTGTCGTCTTTCTTCTCTTCTCTGGGCCCCCTGTCCTTGAAGAACTCATGTCGTAGCGCCGCTCTGTGGAACCTTGAGGTTGAAGATGGTTGAATTCTCGGCGAAAGACATGCCCCGGAATGGTGGCAAAAACCGTGGAGGCAAGGCTTGTTGCGAAACTGGCAGCGAAAATCCGGGGGTGGTGAACCATGCCGAATTCAAGACTAACTTCCGGTGTTTAGTCCCGTCACTCAAGACTGTCAACACAGCGATTCAAGCTTTGCCTGCACAAGACAGGTTCCTTCTCTCTGTCTGTCTGTCTCTCGCTTTCCCCTCTCTCTCTCCCTCTCGCTCTCTTCCTCTCTCTCCTCCCAAACCGATACCTTCGGTGTGAACCCGCAGTGTTTGACTTCCTGTGCGACCTGTGACTTCCAGTCCCATCACGGCCGCCAACAGCGCCATTGCAGCCACTGGAGCTACCTTTACGTCTTCTGGGCTGCTTTCCAAAAACACGTGAAGGACACTCCTAGGACCAGTACAGTACAGGAATTGTCCCTCCTCCCTCTCCCTCTCCCTCCCTCTCATTCTCCCTCTCCCTCCTCCACCTCCTTCCACCATTAGTCGCACTTACGGTGGGAAGCTTCGGTGGCCAGCCTTTGCCACGTTGTTGATGAGCTTGATAATGATCTTCGCATTGACGTATGCCGAAGCGGCCTACAGTGAAGAGGAGGGACCGGGAAAGTTGAATGAGCAAGCATGCGGTTTGGTCGTTTCACCAGCAAAAGCGTGCCTTCCCACCAATCAGGACCACACGCTTTTGGGCGGCGGCACGTTCACCTGGAGACTTCTTCTTCAGGTCCAGGTAGCGGTGGATGACGAAACTGCAGGGCAAGATAGCATGAGTTCGGCATCATGGACAACAAGGACCTAAGGATGACATCGTCCAGACCTTATGCCGTTCACAGTGCTGCCAAGAAGCAGGATGTTCATCAGTTGCCTCTTGTACTCGTGAATTCGCTTGATCCTTAGCTTCCACGCTGGCCCTGCTGAAACGCAGAACTGAATCCGGCTAGATGAGCATTGAAGCTCAAGGATGCCAAGAGTCTGGATGTCGATCAAAGCATCTTGGTCGATCTCCAGATCCATCGTTGATTTCAGCCAATCAGCCAACTTGGCTTTGCAGCCACTCTTCATGGCCATCCACCTCAGGCCGCTCTTGGAGCACCAACACGGCTGAGACCAGCTTATGAAATGTGCGTAAGTCGTCCGCTCATCGTGCAACTTGCTGTCGTCTTTGTAATCCAGCATGCCCTTTGCAGGTGCGGTTCCACTGGCTCAGAGTCGATGCATTGATATCCAACCTTCAGCTTCGTCATGTCGGTAAGCCACTCCTGTGAGCCTCAGCACAAGCCGTGTAAGGCAGGAGGGAGACACTCGTTCCTGTTGTCTGTGTGGTCGTCTCTTTCGAGAGCAGATCCGCTTAATCGCACCGAGCTGCCGAGGTATCTGGTGAAGATCTCGCTAAGTGCTGGGTTTGCACAGTGGATCCAGCGCCGCGGCGTCACGCCGTTAGTCATGTTCACCTTTCATATCATGCACAATCGATTTTGCCGGCCGACCACAGCAAGCCGAGAAGCAATCTTGTCATGCTCTCCGTTGTCGCAACACCACTTGTAGAACTCAGGGAAGGTTTCCTGAAAGGCAGCCTGCCCCTACGAATCTGCTCGGACGAGCTGTGCAGAAAACGGACTCCTTCTTGATGATCTCGGTGTGGAGAGCCGCGACTCCGTTGATCTTGTTTGAGCCGATGATGGCCAGGTGGCCCATGCGGATCTTCTTAACGTCACCTTCCTCCACGATGCTCAAAGCCGCGATGATAGGCCCGTCACCCCACCTGCAAAGCAGTGCGGTTTCTTGATGCCCACAACCAAACCAAAAAGAGCAGCTTCCACGTGCTACCAGCCTTTGCAGCAGCTTCTGGATCCAGATGCCGTTGATGTGATAGATGATTTGCAGGTGCCGCGGAAGCATCCGCTCCATCATCTCAACTGGCCATTTCTCCAAAGCCTCGGTCGCAAAGTCAAGTGAACTACGCAGCGCTGTCAATTCAAGCGAGATTTCATCGGCTGCGGGCCTCCGGCATGACAGTGTGGTTGGTATAGTTCAAGCACTTCCTGCTGACAGGACTGCGCACTTCAGATGCTGCATACCAGGCCTCAGAACACTTCATGTTCCAGTGAACCTGCAGCAGCAAACACTAAGCGAGTTCCTGGTCAATTCCCATGCTCTGTCCCAATCCAGCTGTTGCACATCCACCTTGGGCGTTCGTTAGTCGAAAGCTGGCACTAGCTTGCTTCTTGAGACGGCCATAGATGCTTTCTGGATTGCTTGAGTTCCGACTGTGTCGCGAGCAAGCGGCCAAAAGGCGCATGAACTCTGCAACCGCAATGGTAGGATGCGTGTCGTTCATCTGCACGGCAACCTGCAGCCCGGTTTTGAACAACGCTGAAGGAAGCAACGACATACAAATCGTGCGAAAGTATGGAGCATCGCCAATGGGTGCAGGGCCTTTTGCGGGAGGTCTTCCCACTGATAATTTGGTCGCTTGATGAATTCGCGCAACAAATCCTGACAAATTGTAGTGTTGAGCCGCAGACCACAGTGCGGCAACATTCCGGAGGTATGAGGAGCGGTCTTGCAGAGACGCGCTGACGAAGAAGTACTGCTGGCGAAGGCGAAGCTCCCTTCCAGCGTACGTTGCATCCTCGGAGGACAGGAGGCAAAAAGCATAGTGCAGATGCATCACTGCTTTTCAGAACCTCAACGGCCACAGGAATCCAAAGGCTGCCAAAAGCTGCTCTGGCACGTTCGGGTAGAGCACCGCAGACAGATCTTCGGCTTTGCGCCGCTGTGTGATCGCATCTTGAAACTGCGCGCTGCTGAAGGCATCCAAGTCGAACTCCTTCACTGCTGCGCCGCTGTGTGATCGCTTTCTCAGTTTCGTTGGGTGAGAGGGAGCGGGAACTGGCGGACCTGCACCAGGCCTGAGGGCGAACCTCCGTTGGATGCCCGTCTGTTGAAGGGCTGCATGGTCTTACATCACTAGGCTATCACTTGACACTCGTTGATCCTCTCTCTTTCAACATCTCCTCTGTTTCTGGCCATCGAGTCTTGGCTTCACGTGTGCTACCGGCCCATATCATTCAGCTCGTGACTGTCCCCACCATGTCGGAAGGCTGTCCTCGCTGGGACAAGCTCGCCAAAGTCGCAGATTGTTTGTGTTGTAGGTGTCCTTGGCATCGGAAACAGTCTGTGCACAGCCACACTGAGACCAGTCTTTCAACTCTCTTCCTGCAACTGCGAGCATCAAAGCCGGGAATGGGATTGTCATACGCCATTGCTTGTACGATCTCGCCCCCGACCCACCTACCACACAGCCAGCATGTCGCGATGTGAGATTGCTCTGAAAGGCCTCACTTCAGGGTGAACGGAGACTTCTGAGCCGCATGGGCCTTGACACGCTCCTGCCGTTCTCGTAAACCTCTTCCACTCTGCCATAGAAGCGCACAGGGTATGTGACATCCGGACGAGGGATCTCAAAGGGGCAGCCGTCACCTCAGGAGCCATGCAGCCGCTTCTGATGCGCACGGAAGGATCAGAAACATGGGCAAAGTACTCTGGGCTTCCCTGCCGATCCAGAAATCGGGCTCTTCAATTTGCCGGCCATCCCTGGAAGGAGCAGCGAACACAGGCACCCCGGAATCTTCCCAGACAGAAGTCCGAAAGCACCACATCCGAGGCACTTGATGCCCTGCTTGAACATTCCGTAGCTGTAGCGGATGCCATAGCCCCAGCATGGGAGCGACCTCGATCAGTCGAAGAGCCGGAGATTTGCACAGCATCCGACTAGCGACTGTGGCGGGTACTAATTAATACTCTGCAAACCCTGACGTGTTGCAACTGTTGACTTTCAGTTGAGCTGCAGGGTCGCCATTGAATCCAGGAAGCAGGCCGCCAAGCGGCCCAGGCCTCCATTTCCCAGTGCAGGATCGGCTTCTTCGCTGAACAACTCCTGCCAAGAGCATGGGCTCTTCGCTGAACACAGCCAACTCTGTGGCGCAGCCGCGCCTCGAGCTTCATGCCCAAGTCTTCAAAGGCAGCCTGCAGGAGGGCTGCTGAACCCGAGGATTTAGGAGTGTGGGGTGAGGTTTCCCCCTGTGCTCTGTGCTCACCATCCTTGAACGGCTGCTCCAAGTCCAGATTGGCAATTGCGTTCTGCATGTGACGACCAATCAAGTACTCGGCCGACAAGTAATACCCCCTGCAGCAAGGAAGATGGCGATTTCTAAAGTGTGTAAACAAAGCTGGCATGCCTTTTCACATCCTGCTCCCGGTAATAGGTGTTGGTGTCATTCAAGGACTCGAGCAAGCGATCACGAAGAACAAGACCAGCTGCACGGTAGGCATCCTGCAAATCAGCTCATTCACGACGTTCAGATTACGGCAATGCTCTGTCTGCAAGATCTCTTCAATTCCGTCTCGCCGTCCCCCTCACATACTGACAACTCGAAGGCCTGCATGGTGAAGTTGAACCGTGTGCACGCGAGAGAATACTCCAGATGCCGGGCAAATGATTTTTGGATCGACTCGGGGTCGTTCGGCTCCTTGGATTGGTCACTGTGGTTGCGGGTCGAAGTGAATAAGGCTGCAGCGTGGGAAAATGTATATATTCAAGCATGGAATCCACTATCTGAGGCGTCTGCGGACAAAAACACGAATCCGAACAAACTGCTTGTTGAAATTGGTAAAGCCCAAGCATGCCGAAACGACGAACATTATCTGCGATCCCTTGGCCACTTGTTTGCGACAACAGCCTGTTACAACATGGAACCCAGATAAGGACCAGGAATCGTAATAAGCCATGAGCTGCTGAAGCTTCTCCATACGTCCACCATCATCCTTATCTGAAGCATGATCAAGTGGGAAGAAGCTTCACTCCTGTGACCGAAGAAACAACACGGGAAGCCGACTGCCCACAGCGTCTTTCAACTCAGCGTCTTGTCCTTCCACATGAGGAGCTGGACGATGCGCGGTATCATCGAGCAATGAGAAGGATGACTTGCGCTTCATTTCGAAGCCTAGCCAAGCTTTGCAGACAAACCTGTGTTGTTCCAACTCGTCACAGTCGAGATGCAAAACCACCGCGTTTGTACCTGATTTCATGAACACAAAACGCCCAGGACCAGCCTGCTTTGTCTGCAGACCATACACCCGTGGTCGTCATGGCAAGATTTGTCGGCAAAACAGAAGCAGTGATGGCACGTGCACAGAGCTGAGCCGGAAAATGGGCTGCTTCGCACGTGTGACATGTAGAAGTTTTGGCGGGTTGCTCCTGCAAATTTCGAAATTAACGAGTCGATCTTCACACACTCTTAACACCAGCGGTGTACTGTGTTACTATGCTTGGCGCAACGACAGTCAGAAGAGAGTGCCCACCCACACTGCAGTGACATCACAGCTGTCATTGAACTACGCCCACCCCAGGGTGGGCGACGGGTGAGCCGCCGGGCGGAACACTTTCCAGGCCGCCGCCCACACCGCCAGCGCAGAGCTGACCAACATTTTCCAGGCCAGTTTCTGCTGCGTAGTGGCACTCCCATGGCTCTATCTGCCAGATTTATGATTTCTTGCCCGAACCCTTCCTGGTTGAAGGTGTCAGCTTCTCCTTTTAAAGGCTTCGTGAACTGGCATGGATCCAACATATACGACGGACCCAAGAGTTGTTACTTTCAGGAGAAACTAATAATATTCCACTGCAGAAATTATTTATTTGCGAGAAGCTAACTACGTAACCCCGGTTCCGGAGTAAGAACTAACTCCACACGGGTGGGTTTCTTTCCGCACGGAACAAGTATCTCCACCCAGCAAGGTTCCGGAGCGAGAAACTAACACAGGGGGGGTTTGTTTCTGACAACTGAGTCTGCCCAGAAAAGGTAGTTTCGGCGCGAGAAGCTAACTCCACCGGGGGTGGGTTTAATTTATTTCCGTGCGAGAGACAGTTCCGTGGCACCAGGTTCGTTTCCGGCGGCAGAAACTAGCTCCGTCAAGAAAGGTTACTTTCGGAGTGAGAAACTAACTAACTCCACCAGGATGGGGTTGCTTCCGGCAGGAAAAACCAGCTAAAAGGTTCGAGTCGGAGCGAGGAACTACCTTCACAGGAGTGGCTATTTTGTTTCCGAACCCAAAAGATTAGTTTCGGAGCGGAGAAACTGACTCCACCCCCAAAAGTTACATTCAAAGCTACTAACTCTACCCAGACAAATTAGTTTCGGAGCGAAATACTATCTCCACAGGAGTGGATCTGTT
The DNA here is from genome assembly GCA_905221615.1 of Symbiodinium sp. CCMP2592. Lineage (NCBI taxonomy): Eukaryota > Dinophyceae > Suessiales > Symbiodiniaceae > Symbiodinium > Symbiodinium sp. CCMP2592. Next base: position 316,107 of record CAJNDT010006231.1, read on the forward strand.
TTAGCGCGAAAACCGAGCTCCGTAGCAGTGGGTTCTCCCCCAAAAATGGTTAATTTCGCACCCCCCGTTTGTAAGTTTCGATTGCTTTCTCAAACTTTAACAATGTCTTCAATGAATGCACGTCGTTTGTTAATCTTATGCTTTTGGAGCGAACACGTGTGGCTTCCTCTTTGTTGCTTCTCGGAAAAGACATTCGCTTGAACTTTAACTTCAATTATCAGTTTTTTGTCGGAAAATACGTTCGGTTGAAGTTTAACGTGTGTTTAGTTTCGATTGCCTTTCTTAAACTGTAGCCACGTTTTCAACTTTCGAATCTTCTTACTGCTTACCAGGAACTTACAACCTTTGAAGCGACAGCATGTGGTTTCATTGGTTTTGTTTGTCGGAGAAGACGATGGATTGAACATTAACCTATGTTTTCAATCATTGCTTCACTTTACTTTGTTTGCGGCTTCTTTACCCCTTAAAGTGAACACGTGTGTTTTCCTCCTGGTTGTTTGTAATGTAAGAAAAGACATTCGCTTGAACTTTTAACCTATGCTTTCAGTGTTTGTTCACTTTGTTTGTGTTCGTTTCTACTCCCCGTAAAGCGACAACGTGTGGCTTTTTTTTGTTTGTTGAAGAACATGCTTCGATTGCTGTCTCAAATTTTAACCTTCTGCGCAGCAGCTGACAACTCACTTTTATGCCATACGCAAAGGTTTAACAAATCAGGCGGGCCAAGGCATCATGTGGCGGGCTCCTGTGCACACCTTTCGTGGAACGCCGGCGGCCACTGCTCACGTGAATGCACATGCTCAGACCAACTCATGCTGTAGCCACGGGGATGGCTTCACACCCATTTTGGTTTTTTCTTGGTCTGAGCCGCTGAGATCCTCGATCTCCTTTGCTTCTGCAGCCACTTTCTGTCGTCAGTCGTCGCTTCTGCTCCTCGTCCTTCTTGGTGGCCCGCTGACGCTGTCGGTCAGCCTGTTTCTTCTCCTTCATCGATTGGTTGGCTTCCGTCTGCACCAGCGATATCATTCCGGCGCGCAGGCAGGAACTCCAAGAGCCCCGACTTATCACGACTTATCCGCACCAGGCTTGCTGAGGACATGCGCGCGGGGGGAGTCGTCCTGGAAAAGGTCCTTGAGATCAGCTGTAAGCTGGAGCGAGGCCGGCATTACCTCAAAGGGGGCATCATAGAGACTGACATAACTGGCAGTACGGGGATCCTCCCCTCGTTTGAGCATCAACCTGGCTTCCTGAAGCGCTTCGCCAGCAAGGTGGTCGGCGACACCGTTGGCGCTGCGCGGAACATGCTCCCACATCGTGTGGGTATGCAACCGCCCCAGCCGGTCCGACGCCTGCTGGAACCTCCTGGCCAGTGCTGGGCGGCGAACCCGACCGTAGCCTGCAAAGTAGGCGACTATGGCCAGATTATCCCCTTGGAAGTGAATGGCCGTAATGGGCGCTCCCTGTGCACGAACGGCAAGGGAGAAGGTATACGCATCCTCAACTGCGAGGACAGAGGCTTCAGCTTCGGCATCATACGCGCCCGGGCAGGGCCGGCCCGACGGGGCTGCCCTGCCAGAGAGCGGCACCAGCCCCCCCAACCTGAAGATGGCGATCACAACCCCCATCAAACTGCACGTGGATCGTGGTTCGTGGGGAGTCCCTACCAGAGGCAGTTATGAAAACCTCCTACAAGAATGTGCGACAGTGCAACTACATAGGTGTGCAGTTGTCCACAACCACAAGGCCGGAACTCAAAGCGCACATTCGCTTGAAGTCCTTCATGTGGAAGGTATAGATATCCAACCTCAGGGCACCGCGGGTCGAGAATGGCAATGGTTTGCTTCTGCTGGAATGCTCCAGTCGTTTTCAAGGTGGACTGCCCCCAGCTGGTTCTGTGCCTCCCAGTGGTAAAGACTGACGCGGGGTCCAGCTGGAATCCTCGATGGTCCAAACACCCTCCCATATGTGCGCGTTCAACACCCGGCCCTGGCGGTCCATAAATCGCACGGAACCTAGGAGTGGCCTTCCAGTAGGTGGCGGACGCAATACTGACTGCATGGCCCAGAGGACTGACATGCGCTGGCGGCTCTGGCAGTCGCCAGCCCGGGCACCACATGGCGCAAGCTCCCTCAGGTAACGTCTAGTTTGTGCGAGCAACTCAACCGAGGCCGCCGCCCACTTGTGCACCTTTCCAGGCAGAGAGTTGGGGCCGTCTAGGCCCAGCAAGCGCGAAGCCGCAATGACAACCGGGCATCCTCCCAGCCAGTGCCTGACCGAATTATCGGCATTATGTCATTATGGCAAAGTACACAAGTCGCCTGAAGATAGTCAACGACATCAGCGGTGGGCGGGCCGCTCTTGCGAGGAGTCAGAGCAGCGGCCGGGAGGTCTACTGCGACCCAGGTCTCATTTTCAGTGAAGAGGTGCGGCTCCAGCGTGGGCGTGGGGCAGCATTTCCATCTCATGTCCACATGGATCCCGAGGCGTTGGAGGCAGACAGCACATAAGGAAGCATCCACATGTCTACCCAACTTAATAAGCAGCTCCTTCGTCACTGGCGCCTGGCAGCCTCCACAATATGTGGGCCGGCTGAAGTTAACCCTAAACACGAAGTCCGTGTCAGCCTCCTGTGATACCAGCCAACGTAATGCATATGCCCGAGATACGGCGGCGGTCGCCGAGGAGGGGCAATGCACAAAGTGTGGGAACCACTTCATGATGGAGCTGCTGTAAATGGTGCACTGAAAACGGCTAATTAGATACTCCAAGCAAGGACCCTTTCTCCTGCCGATCACGCAGGATCTGCTTATACATAGGCAGAAGCTGCTTGGCGGCCTCACAGGGGGGGGCTCGTCTAGCCAGCATCTCGTTGGCTTGATCTCGGATGGCCCAGAGGGCGCTTGTGTTGTGCCTGCGCAACCACGCCGCCCAAAGCCATAAGCGCGAGCCTGGGCTCATAGCGCAAAAGGAAACCTAAACTTCGCTGGCGCATCGAAAAACCACGAGCCAGGCTGAGGTAGCCGGAAGATCCGAAAGACACCTTCAAGGTGTTTCGACTGGAGCCAAGCGCGGTGTCCCAAGACGAACTTGGCATTGGATACTAAGATGTGCTTGTGGGTGAAGGTGATCGGCGGTATAACTTGCTGTGTATAATGCAAGCAGCTAGACAAATAGGCTGTACAGCACAGCGAGTGCTCTGGTAGCGACTGCCTGAGCGGGCTCAAAGAGCCGTCGTTTGCGAGTGACTACCCGTAAGCTGTCGCTGCTGAAATGGGAGCACAGATGCAGCCATCTCCTCCCCAACGGCCATCGGGGCTCCCAACAAAGAAAACCTACACAGACGCACGGTCAGTGCAGAGCTTAGGAGGGCGAAGCGCAAAACAGGAGCGAAGACCCACTTACACTTGCAAGAGGCGGACAGAAGGAGGCAGAAACAATCTCAGAGTTCTCAAAATTTGCTGGAGGAATCTATAACATGCCAGAGCACAAGCGCCGCAACCGAATGAAGAACAGAAATACCACTCAACGGGAGACCATGCGAGATGGAGTCCATTGAAAGCTGGAGACCCAAACATTGACACTGTGGTCCAAGTTCCAAGTGCTTTGTCCAACTTCATCTTCACTCATGAGGTGGGATTCCCATTGTAGCATTAACCCTCTTGTACAGCACGCTTATACTCTCCATCCTGAAAGCATATATGTTGCAAGACATGGAAACCTGCGTCCCTTAAGAGCAATGAAAGTGTTCTGCACCTGTCTTACCCAATCAACACTGCACCCTCCGTTGAGTTGTCATCCATACATGCCGGAAACTTTTTTGCGGCGTCAAAGACAGCAATTGCTGCACTCGGTCCCAATAAAAACTACATTTTTTGTCAACTACAAAAAACAACTATACAAAGAAGACTTCGCAAAACAAGAAGAGACGGGCTGTACCGTGACAGCAGACTCAGACGGCAGACGTCGTTTCACTGCATCGAGCAAACCACCGCAGATGCCTCGCTTCCCAGTTGGACTGAGTTGCACAATGGCACACAAATTGTCCAGCATCTAAAAGTCGACAACACACTCATCTCCGCCGTTTTTCACTCCATACATGCAGGAGACGAACTCGGGAATTCGATGGAGGTCCATGGTAATACAAAAGAAAATCGTTGGCGAAGTTGGACTGGAAGTTTCTGTAGATGCACAGCTACGATAGCATGCGCTGCGCGACTGACCTCTCTTACGGAATCGGCGGACATGATGGCTGCCATTACAACATCTATTCTCTGTGGACGGAGCTAGCCGAATGTCTTGCGTTAAAACCCAAACGCGCCTTGAGGCACACTTCTAGGTTTAGTAAACTTAAGAGGTGCAAGCCGACTGACTGACTACGTCACGCAAGGCTACAGCAGTGAAAGCTAACAGCACTTTTACACCTTTCGTCGCAACCAACTGTTCACCACGCGCTTGTCACGCAGTGCAAGTCTTGAGCCAAAGTGAAACGGGGCGCAGACAGAGACTTCAGCACACTCACTTCCGCGGTAAGTCCTAAGGACTCCTAACGGCTTCTCTGCACTGGTAACTCTGTTCTATGGCCCAGGTGCTCCCCGGACTTCGTCTAGAAGTCCGTTCTCACAGCAAACAAACTGAAAACACTCTGATGTTCATCATGCTTCAGGGAAACACCGTTGTTCGTGAAAACTCGTGAGGAAAACTCCGGTTGGACACGCTTCTGGTAATGATCACTTTCACCGCAAGGTGAGATAGGAAGCGTGAGCGCAGCGACCGACAGACAGACAACTTTTCCCTACTCCTACCGTTCACAACTACACCTAAGGTTCTCTAAAACTCACAAAGGAGAAAACAGAAAGTGTTCCTGACCTTGGCGAGACACAGGGGCACCATTATAGGATTGAAAATCAACTCCCCCTCATGAACCTGTCGTCGAGAAAAGGTATCGGTCCACTGGCTGCTGTTGCGTATTGGGCTCGTAGATCTTCTCACGGTCCACGATAGTTTTATGGCTCTTCCAAAAACGGCTGCGGCTGTACAAAGAGGCGTCAGCACCTACCAAGCACTCAAAGCCCTAAGAGCTGTGTGAGCAAAAGCTTCGGGGTAGTGCTGGGTGTTCTTCAGAACGAACATCTTACTATGCTCGTGGTTTCCAGGGCACTTTAATTTATCCATGCAGTGAATGAGAACATGACTGTTCGAGCACAACCTCCAAACCTTCTTCACTGGAAGTGCGTCCATTCCAACCATGCCGCAAGCACAACCATGCACAAGAGCGGTCTCATGCGGATTGATCTTAAGGAATGACTTCGTAGCGGACCATCCCCAGTAAGCACAACTTTGCGGCCACTCAATGACCCAAGTTGCCGAATCAGATGTGTTGACTAGCTTCAAGAAGCTCTTCCAGAGCTTTCGGTGGACTGTGAAAAGTCCTTTCATCCTTTCATCATAGTGATCTGCAGATCGGGCTTGGTGATACCGCTGCCAAGGCGAACCACCGGTACAGGGCGTCGAAGCCCACACAACAACATGCATGTTCCGACGGTGCGCCGAACGAAGCGCATGCTCAATGAGCTCGATGGTCTCCGGAAGAGTCCCATCCGTTTCTTCCGTCACGGGAATAGCATGGATGCCATAGTGGCTAGCAAGCTTAGTCAACCAGGCTTCTCCAGAGGTGCAGAACTCGACCATCACAATGTAATGCGGTGTCTGCAACCGACAACGACCAACCAACACACTCCAAGGATCATCGACGCTTGCAGAAAACAGACCTTTGAACGCGGCAAACACAAGGCAACGGACCGGGGGCGCATCACCTCGAAGATAGTCACTACGGGTGAGACGTTCCTCAAGACACAACTGTCCTATATGATACCAAGTTTGCGCGACACTCAAGTTCTTTGTTTGCAAGTCGGCGACGTTATCCGTTCCTGGGACGTGTGTAACCAGGATCTCGCCGTTCTCAACCTTATCCTGCAAGTAGCAAAGACGAAGGTCCACATGACGCATCCTTCTCAGGAAGCCGGACATCATACTGACTTGGCGAGCGGAAGAGCTGTCCGTAGGCAGGTATAGGGGTTGCGCAACGCTTTCGAAAAGGTGGCCCAAAAGCTGCCCCAATCCTACAAGCTCGCGCGCCATCTCAACCATAGCGAAAAGCTCAGACTCCGCACTGGAGAGTGCTACGATAGGCTGGAGCCTCGAGTAAGTCTTGATACAATTCCCATTCAGGTAAATCACTCCTCCGCTGGTGCTCTTCCGTCCAGTAGAGCGCTCAGAGGCCCAATTTGCGTCGCTGAATCCAACGAGGGTTGCAGTCCCAGGTTGAGCTTTGGAATCCTTCTGAAAGACCTGAACAAGATCGGGAACCTCCAAAAGCCAACGGAGCACTTTACGCATACAATCCTCATGCACAGCGCGCGGACAGGCTTGACCTCTAGACAGCATGGAGTGAAAATAACACAAATCCCCCCTGGTTTGCACAAGCCAGCCTAGTTTCCCTAGGGTGCTTCTAAAGCGGCTCGCGGCTTCAGGGGAGAGCTCTTCGGAGGGCTTCTCGGGGTCTTCCTTGTCAAGGATCGATCGGAGGTCTGGTGGTGCAGTGCAGGGCTTCATCTTCCTGCGGTTCTCCTGGCTCCACCCAAAAGCCTCGAAGATCGAATCGACGTATTCTTTCTTCACAGCCAACAAGATCTCATGGCCACGCTTGATTATCTCACGGCCTAGGAATCCGATCCTGCCGTCCTCATCCAAGCGTCCAGTCAACTTGACCTTAAGACGGCCCATGAGGAAGTCTAGAAGCTGTTGGTTTGCCTCTTTCGTTCTTGTGGCTAGCAAGATGTCGTCGACGTACACAAGACAAAGCACAAGGATGTCTCCCCAATACCCTTTGTACAACGTAGGTTCAATAAGAGAAGGAAACAATCCCAACTCAGCAAGAAGTCCAGCAAGATGCTTCTGCCACGAAAGGCCTGCCGATCTCAAGCCATATATGGCTTTCTCCAGGATGACGTAAACCTTAGAGCCATCAAGGTTCTGAAAGCATCCCGGCAACTCAAGCACGGTATCAAGAACCAACTTGGCATACAAGAAGGCAGTCGAAACGTCAAGTCCCCAAAGGACAAGCGTATCCTGGACAACACGACAGATGAAAGCCTTGAAGGCCTCCACAGAAGCAGTCTGGCTCGCAATGCCCAAGTCAAGCGCCGAAGGTTGATTGAAAGCAAAGTCTTTTGCAACAAGGCGCGCACGCACAATGTGCTGATCGTCAACATCAACCTTGTCAGTGAAGACAAAACGCGACTTAATGATCTTGGCACCTGTCTCCTGGCAGTGGGTCTTAATCTCATCATAGGTGCGGGCGTTGCCGACACCCAAGTTGTGCATAGCAGACACCTCTTTCTGCATGCCAACCCACGTTTTCTCAGGATCCAAAGGCAAGCCACTGACATCATCAACCACAGAAGTGGGCTTGATGACCCACACCTCCCGATCACCGAAAGGCATGGCTACCCCCTCATCGGGGTTACTGTGCTGAGCGGGTGCTTTTCTCTTAAGCTGAGCAGCAAACAAGCCGACCTCACCGTAATCAACAGGACTCAGGTGATGCTTCTGGTCCGGAATCACTGAGAACATGAACTGAGGCATGCTCGTACTGTCAAGGACATCCGGGACCTGAGCAACATCCATGGGCACAGTGTAGTCGTCCATATCAACCTGATCCATCTCAACGTCCCCACCAGGGAGATACTCCTGAGGGAGCTCAGAGTCTTGGGCTGCTTGTGAGGGTTCGGGCACCAGGTGCTGCAGATCCTCAGGAACAGGAGACCCAGGAAGACTGGGCTCGTAGTCCAAGCTCTCTTCTTCAAACTCCACAACTTCAGGGTTCGGGTTGATTTTTACTTGAGGCTTGTCAGGGGCTTGTTGCTGTTCAGGATTGTCAAGATCACCGAGCGTATCCCTGATGTAATCACGAAAGCGAACTTTGCAACGCCTAGAGTGGAAGCGCGATCTACCTAAGCATCCCGGACAACGTGCCGTTTTGTTGTTTTCAAGCCATTCAGGCGCCGGTTGCGGCAACGGGATTGCTTTCCTCGGTAGGGCCACCCCTGGTAGGCTTTCATAATCAGGCTCATCAGGATTAGCCTCGGCGATAGTGGGTAACAAGTTCGACGAGAACGTCACTGGGTAGGCCATCTTGAGAGCCCGGGCGACGCATCTTTTCATAGACCCATTTGAGAGTCTGATCATGCAGTGATGCCCTTGCCCACCAATCACGGGGCCGAGATAGGCACCAATGTCGTATCGACCATCAACTTGTGATGCAAGGTGTTCTGGGGGCTGAATGTACATGATGCAAGCGAAAGGAAACAACAAGTGAGGCGTGTGACTCTCACCCAAAGCTCGCTGCAAAGGACTCAACAGTTGACCTTGTGACGTTCCAAACCGGTTGTGTGAAGCAGCCGCATGGCTGTGAAGCAATTCCATCGCTTCCTCATTTGCCAACAGTTTCAAACCACTCACACCCTTAGCATGAAGCTCGTTGGCCAAAGCGGTTTCTTTAAGCGTGCGGATTGCTCTCTCAGCTACCGGGGCGTGCCTGCTAGGAGAGGTTTTGGTAGAAACCGAACTCCCACCTGTAACCTCAACAACCTCGGCTGCTATGGCTGCTAAAAGCGGTTCCCCGTCATGTACAACATGAACTTCTTTGAGACCGAATGATTTGAGGAATTTGACTAGCTTCCCCACGGTGACTTTTCGGTAATCTCCTGCATAGGTAGCAGCTGTGCCTACACAATACGTCGGTACGTGTACCACAGCGATCAAACGGATGCCTCGATACCAGTATTGATCCATCTGCACCTCAAGTGGGTCGACACTTTTGCGTGTTCGGGCGGGTGAGAGCCCTTTAGATCTTACACAGCTAGGACAGCCACCCCAGTAGGGGGTATGACCCTGACGTTGGTGGCGCAATCTAGCTTCGGCACCGATGTTTTCGGGGAGAGCTTCTTCAGGGTCTACCGGGGGTTTGGTGTTGTTCGGGGTGGTTCTCTCTAACCCTTCACGGTCATCACCATCATCATCAAGAAGCTGCTCTAGCTCTTCAACACCAATGGCACCACCCACATCACCTGAATCAAGCAATGGGCGACCGACCGACATGCACGCTGAACTACCTACTGGCACGCAGGCTGCACGACCTACCTGCAAGCAAGCTAGACTACCTACCGGAACACAAGCTGGGCAACCTACCTGCACGCAAGCTAGACTACCTACCGGAACACAAGCTGGGCAACCTACCTGCACGCAAGCTGGACTACCTAGCTGAACACACGCTGGGCAACCTACCGGCAGCACTTCTCTGACAGCGGCACTCTGCAAGAGAACCTCACGAGCTCTCTCTTTTGGCTGCTGCTCAAAGGCGGCTAAAGTTACAGGTCGCTGTCGCTGCTGATTGCCTCGACCTCTTCGAGGTCTACAAGCGGAGGAACCAAAGGTGCCGGTTTCGCTGCCGTTGCCAAACTGGTCGGCGGTGGCACAAATCGTTCCTCTTCCGTGGGCATCTCGATGGTGTAGTGAACGCCCACCACCGCCCGGGGTTTCGGCACATGCTTGGATACCGGCATCAGCTTCTTTGTTGTAGGCCTTGGTGTGGCTGCCGGCGGCATGAACGACGGCCTTGATGTTGGAAATGGCGCCCGGAGAGAAGGCGCTGCTGTGGGCGTTGGCATCGGCGCTGAACTCGGCGCCACTGGTACTGTACTCGGCCTCGGTGCTGTGGTCGGTCGGGCCGGATAGGGCCTGTAGCGGTAATCCATGGGGATCTGCGGGGGCACGTGCATCTGCATGGGTACCGGAATCTGCATAGGAACCTGCATCTGCATGGGAAAATGTATGGGCACCTGCATCTGCATTGTTGCTGGCACCGACCTTTGAGCTGGAACTCGAGGAGGTTCCGGCGTATTCTCCACCTTGGGCGCAGGAGGAGGGCTCGGCATCCTTGTCGAAGCGGCCTTTGCTTGAGCACTGGCCTTTGCTCGAGCCGCGGCCTGTGCAAAGTCCGTCACTTCTCTCTGGCCCAAGAACCCCATCCGGGCACCTTCCATGGCCGAGAAGGGCATATGCCTCGTCGGCACCATAGGATCCACCGTCGCCACCGGAGGTGTTGTTGTTGACACCGGCTTTGCCACAGGGGCCGGCGATGTCAAAGGAGCCGGGGTTGTCACAGGAGCCGGCGATGTAACAGGAGCCGGCGTTGCCACAGGAGCCGGCGTTGTTATAGTTGCGCCCTTCGGCGGCTTTGGAATCGCTGCCTTCGGACCCTTCGGCGGCTTTGGAACCGCTGCTTTTGGAACCTTTGGAGCGGCAGCCTTCGGAGCGGCCCTCGGTGGAGGTGGTGCTGTCCAGATGTTGGGCGGCGCTGGCGCGGCCTTTGGCGGACTCTTTGGCGGTGCGGACTCTTTGGCGGTGTGGTTGGCCCCTTTGGTGGTGTAATCGGAGACTTCGGTGGTGTGGCTGGCCCCTTTGGGGGCGTACTTGGCACCATAGCTGTTGAGCCTGGGGTCTTCGGTGGAGTCACAGGCTGCTGTGCCCCACGTATCGCGGACAACACCCCCTGCCTCCTTTCGCTGGCTCGCTGCCTGAACTGGGCTAGATCCGCAATTTTCTCCTGCATAACGGCGCCCTGGGAGCTGGCTGCGGGCGCACCCGAGCCAGGAGCAATGTTGGAGGCTGTGGTGCTCGACGTTGGTCTCCAGTTGCCCCAACACTCGTCCTCGTCCGTCTCCTCCTCCTGTGCTTCCACGCTCATAGGGACCGTGTTCGGCTCCGGCACGGGAGGCATAGGAGTTGTATCCGGCTCTGGCATGGGTGGCTTGAGAGGAGCCACTTTCCCACGCCATGCGTACACAGGAGTAGTCACGACCGGGCTGTCTGGAGAGTCTTGCCTGGCCAGTGCCTTGGCGCCAGCCTTCGTAAGAGCGCCGCGGGGAGAAGTCTCCGATCCTGGCAGAATCAACGGACTTGGCGGCTCCACCGGGCTGCTTTCGAAAAGGCTCGCAAAACTCATCGGCGGACTCTCTTCCACCTCTGCTGTCGGCAAGTCCGGCTCTGTGAGGTGAGGAGACAATTCCGGGGAAGAGACCGGAGTCGGCAGCGCCACGTCGTTGGAGAGCTCCGTCTGCTCCGCCGGCAACCTTTGAACCCGGAAGGTCGAGTTCTCCATGTCCTGGTCCTCCATCTCTTGGTCCGGATTCGAACCAGACATCACGCCTTACACACCCTATTTGGCCTTCCGAGCATGAGCGGCTTTGGGCTTCGGGGTATTCACTGCCGGGACCTAAAAGGTGAGAAGACGCAACCGACCGACCGACGCACAAGCTACCTACACTCCTAGATCCTACTTCTCCTAAGGGGTGAGACGAGGCAACCGACGAAACTGCACTGCCTACGCTTCCCTTCTCTTCACTTTGCAAAACAAGCATAGAAGGATCTGGCTCTACATAGGTGCAAGCTTTCAACCACGACGTGTTGGCGTACAATTCTGTCTCAAAGCGCAGACCACCCGGAGGATAGGCTACGTGTAACTGAGGATCATAGTCATAATGAAAGATCCTAAAGCCTAAGGACTGCAAGATGCCTGAGCTAAGGATGCTTATCGAATTGGGAGCAATATACGCTTCCAGCTGCACTCGAATCTCTCTGTAAGTTTGGGTTCCAGAGGGCCCCTCTTCGAAACAAGGGAACCAAAGCTCTAGCAACCCATACCTAGTTATCTCCATAGTCTGGTCGTTGGCGACACTTACAAAGAGAGGCTCAACCTCAAGCTCTCGGATCAGCTTCGCAGTCACTCCAAGCATGTCTTGCGAAACAAGGTGAACACTCCCACCGCTATCAATCAAGAGATACGAGAGGTCGTCCCTAGTGACTGCAGGAAGTGCCAAAGTTGGAAAAGCCAGGCACTCTGAAGACCGATCCCGAAGCTGAGGCTGCGGCGCGGAAGCAAGGCTCAAAGCAATCACTGCTACGGCTACGCAAGCATACGTGAAACATGACTGCCGTGGGCTACTCAAGCATGCAACCAACCGACAAATCAAGCATCCTACCATGCAAAACATGAAAAACGTGAAAATCAAGGCAGTCATGGTGAAAAACTGTCCCCTCTCGGCATTGCTTCAAAAATCTGCCCTGCTGCGGGCAACAGTGACGACATAAGGAGGGCCGCTTTGCCAATCTTCCCGGCACCCTTTAGAGCAGTGGAGCTGGCGCCGCAGTCCAGGAAGGTGCAGAAGGAGCCACCTTAAGGAGCGGCACTCTCTGTTGCCGCCGCTGCGGTCGCAGCAGCCTTCTTATCGGCACTCCTCTTCCTGCACTCGTTGGCCCAATGGGCTTGTGGCAGCAATTGCAAGTGCCCGGCTTCTTCTTTCCAGAAGCCGACGTTGCAGATCGTGGCCTTCCGCCCTTCTTGCCACCTTGCCTTTGTCCTTTCCCTTTCCTCCTTTGTCTTTGGCTTTGCCTTTATCACCATGCTTGCCTTGGCCTTTTCCATGATCTTTTCCTTTGGGCTCGCCACCCTTAGGCTCACCCTTTTCAGAACGGTCACCACCAAAAGCTGAGCCCTTGGCGTTCGAGGCTTTCTTGTGAAAGTTCAAAACACGAAGCTCATCATAGAAAACCAAACCGCGCTCAAGCTGCTCCAAGGTTGTCAAAGACCCATGCAACAAAAGGTACTTCTTGCAATCATCATAAAGGTGCTTTAAGATGCAGCTGATAACATCAGCCTGCTGCAGTTCAAGGTCTGGATACTTGTTGGCAACGAGCGTGCGGTAGCGAGCAAAATCAGAAATCATATGGCAAAATATCTAATGGCCGTCTTAAATGCTTTGGTGGCGCGATCAAGAGAGCCTGCTCTCTGAGCGCCTGTCCCTCCACACGAGACCTAACAGACAGTTCTTTGTTCAACTTACGCCAGAGGTCGCAGCCTGCAGCGGCACCACCTTGACTCAACTCGACAAGCTTGGCTATGTCAACTCCTTGCTGAAAACCAGCGAGAGCCTGCTTCAAGAGGTGCCACAGCTTAGTGGAACGAGCGGCCTTCCCCTTTGAGAGGCTGATCTGCACCTGAGTCGTCTAAAACACACAGCCAGAAGGTCAGTTCTTCGCGGTAAAGCGGTCCACGTGGAGATTTCCTCACGGCGCGATCTCATCTTGTCTGCTGCCAACTTTGGCAGGGACGGAATGTAGTTTTCCGCCCTGTCGCTGCGCAACATAGGTTTTTGGGGGGGTGTTCGAACCCAAGGTTTGGAACTTAGAGTTCCGAACCTAGGGTTCTGGAACTCCGAACTAAGAGTTCGGAGCCTCGAACCCAGGGTTCGAACATCGAAGTTCCCTCCGAACTCTGGGTTCGAACTTTGAGTTGAACTCCAAGTTGAACTCAACTCCGAACTTCTTGAACTGGAGTTGAACCTGGAGTTGAACTCTGAAAGGCGAAGAGTTTGAACCCCGGGTTTGAACATAGAGTTTCCGAACCCAGAGTTCGAACTCTGGCGGTCCTCAAGAGTTGAGTCCCCAGGTTTCGAACATTGAGTTTCCGAACCCAGAGTTCGAACATGGAGTTTCCGAACCCAGAGTTCGAACTCTTGTCTCATTGCTTCTTGTTCTCTCATTTTATTTTTTTTTGCAAAAACCCGATTAGCGATTTCGTGTGTCTTCTTCTCTTTTGCTTGTGCTTAAGGGTTGAGTTTGTGGTTTCTCATTGTAGTGTGCTCTCAGTAATTTTATTCGCAAAACCCCCCACAAAGCGATTCTATGTGGCTTCTTTTCCTTTTGTTTGGTGATTGTTGGTGTTCTGTTCGAACCCCGTTCGAACTCTGGGGGGAGTCTAGAACCTGGGGTTGGGCGGTTCATTTGTTCGCGCCTTTACTGTAGGGGGCTGGAGGGTTGTGGTTACGTTTTGCTGCTAAGTAGACCCCCTGAACCTCGACGCCCAGATTCGTCTGTTTTGGTAGTGAAAAAACCCCTGAATCTGGGAACTCTTAATAGGACCTCGACGCCCTCAATTAGCATCCTTCTCCTTGTAGGACCTCGACGCCCAGATTCGCATGCTCAAGGCAAGGAAGCTGGACGCCAAAAAGGCCTGCAGAGAGCACCAGAAGGCTTTGCGCGCTGTGCAGAAGCGCAAGGCGAAACTTGTAAAGAAGACGAAGGCTCTCTCAGTGAGAGACTTGGAAATCATCCTAGCGGCCCGCCAAGCGGCCCCCTAAGATCGTTTGCAGATCTGCAGCGGCCCGTCTAGCGGCCCCGTAAGATCATTTGCAGGGGAAGCATATCCCTGCGTGTGGTCTGAAGTTCTCCAAGCTCGAAGTACTCTCGAACTGACAGAAAAAGTCCGATCCATGCTCCAGATGTGTGTATTCAGATAAGAAAAAGGCAAGTGTAGAGGTGCTGCGGCTTTTGCCTGCGAGCCTTTTACTGCCAGTTAGAAAGTGCCAGGACCAAGGCAGATGTAGAGGTGCTGCGGCTTTCGCCTGCGATCCTCTACACTGCCAGTTAAAAAAGTGCAAGGGCCAAGGCAGATGTAGAGGTGCTGCGGCCTTTGCCTGCGATCCTCTACACTGTGCAACGGCCAAGGCCAAGGCAGATGTAGAGGTGCTGCGGCTTTTGCCTGCGATCCTCTACACTGGGCAACGGCCAAGGCAGATGTAGAGGTGCTGCGGCTTTCGCCTGCGATCTTCTACACTGCCAGTTAAAAAGTGCAGCTAAAGCAGATGTAAAGGCGAGGTTGTGGGTCTTCATGACCAAATTTGTTTCTGCAAGCAGCAAAATTGGCCGGCATGCAGTTTTGCAAGCGTCCAATACCGAATCCCTGTGAGGTGCTGCTAGGAGTGCATTTACAGATCCCGAAACAATTTTGGGTGCTGCAGTTTTCGGCCGCAGGCCGCCAGCCTGCCAAGGACTCAGAGAACGAACGCTCCACTTGCCCATTCGACTGCACTTTGCTTCTACACCAGGTATGGAAGATGGAAGTGGGCATTCTTGATGCCCTTCGAAAGGCGCGCCAGCTCTGAGAGTTAAGCTTGGAGACTGCCGTACTTCGTGCCCAACTGTGAGCGTTGAGAGTGCAGAAGAACACAAGTAGGTCAGGCCATTCGACTGCACTTCGCTTCTACACCAGGTATGGACCGGTATGGAAGATGGAAGTGGGCATCCTGGATGCCCTTCCAAAGGCGCGCCAGCTTAGAGTTAAGCGGGTTCAAGATTCAGGGACAGACGCTGTTCCTACGGTTGATGGACAAAATCCTGCATTATCCAGTATAAGAAATCTACCATATAATTCCCATAGTTTAGGGTCCTTAGGGTCATGCAGGATTTTGTCCATCAACAGTAGTACCAGCGGCAGTGCGCTCGTAAAAAAAAATAGGTTATCACGTGTTCTATCTATTTGGCGCTGTTTTGCGGGCTTGGTTGATTTGGGTAGCGTTTTCCAATGCAAATCGCAAAGCTTCAAAGCCTGTCGGCTTGTCAGACCTAAAGTATCAAACCCTAAACCTTCAAAACCTTAAAGTAGGGCTCAACAAACCTGCACGAAATCGGCCCTTCCCAAGGTCTGTCGTGCTCACGGTGTAAAGCAGGCTGGGGCCCCACGCTCGAAGCATGCTTGAGCGATTACGACGTGGGTTAAAGTGCAGGGTTCAAGATTCAGGGACAGACGCTGTTCCTACGGTTGATGGACAAAATCCTGCATTATCCAGTATAAGGAATCTACCATATAATTCCCATAGTTTAGGGTCCTTAGGGTCATGCAGGATTTTGTCCATCAACAGTAGTACCAGCGGCAGTGCGCTCGTAAAAAAAAATAGGTTATCACGTGTTCTATCTATTTGGCGCTGTTTTGCGGGCTTGGTTGATTTGGGTAGCGTTTTCCAATGCAAATCGCAAAGCTTCAAAGCCTGTCGGCTTGTCAGACCTAAAGTATCAAACCCTAAACCTTCAAAACCTTAAAGTAGGGCTCAACAAACCTGCACGAAATCGGCCCTTCCCAAGGTCTGTCGTGCTCACGGTGTAAAGCAGGCTGGGGCCCCACGCTCGAAGCATGCTTGAGCGATTACGACGTGGGTTAAAGTGCAGGGTTCAAGATTCAGGGACAGACGCTGTTCCTACGGTTGATGGACAAAATCCTGCATTATCCAGTATAAGGAATCTACCATATAATTCCCATAGTTTAGGGTCCTTAGGGTCATGCAGGATTTTGTCCATCAACAGTAGTACCCTCCCCTTGCCCCACCGCAACAAAGATGTACTTCGCGGGCGTGCTTCCGCAATTCGCAAGTATCAAAGATTCAGACCTTGCCTCTGTTGCTCTTAAGCTTTGTTTCGGCATCATTGTTTGAGGGGGTGAGGGGGAGGGTGGTTCCTCCTGTGGATCGTTTGGAGCAGACTGCACCACTAGGCTTTAGGGTGTAGCACCACGGTCTTGCACCTGGGTCCTGGGGACAGCTGGTGGAGTCCGCAGTCTGCCATGGGCCTTTGGCAGCTTGGAGACTTGAAGTAGGTGTGAGCTGAAAGGTCATGCACCTGGGCCTTGCTGGCAGCTGGTGGTGACCACAGTCTGCCATGGGCCTCTGGCAGCTTGGAGACTGTAGTAGGTTTGTAGGTTTTTCACTGGCCGTTGGCCGCGAAGCTCGTTCGCTCCGGTGGTTTCTTTTGTCAGGAGCAAAGGCGTGACACGACCTTCTACTTGTGTTGCTCCCGTCAGGTTTTGTTGACATGCCCGCGCCCAATGCAAGCCGGATTCCTCAGAGTGATATCAGTGTCAGCTTAATGTTTCTGCTGGTCGGCAATGTAAACAGAAGCAGTGTTGCACGCAAGAACTTGTCAGGTGCTTCTGTCAGTGCGGGAAGTGCGCAGTACTTGCAAGTCTTAGCAAGTTGCAAGTTTGCGCCTGTGAGGTTGTGGATAACATGCCCCATGCGGAGCGCGAAATGCGGGATGCCTCAGAGCTGCAGGGTCTCAGGGTTTCCGGTTTTGAGATTGTTAAGCGTGGGTCCAGGTCTGCGAGGCTGCGCTGTCAGAAAAATTTGCTTGTTGTAGCTGGCACTAGATGCTTGCTTTCCGCCGGGACGGGGTTTAGGAGGATTTGCAAGGGAGGGTTTAGGGGACGATC
Source organism: Symbiodinium sp. CCMP2592 (assembly GCA_905221615.1). Lineage (NCBI taxonomy): Eukaryota > Dinophyceae > Suessiales > Symbiodiniaceae > Symbiodinium > Symbiodinium sp. CCMP2592. The sequence goes on from CAJNDT010006231.1 coordinate 333,262, forward strand.
TGCAGCGAGGAAGTTGAGGGAGGGATCTGCGAGGGAGGGTTTAGGGTAGCATCTGCAGCGAGGGAGTTGAGGGAGAGGTCTGCAAGGGAGGGTTTAGGGCAGGATCTGCAAGGGGGTCTGCGAAGAAATTGCAAGGTGGGTTTAGGGAGGGATCTACAAGAGGGTTTAGGGGAGGATCTGCAGGGGAGGGCCTGCAAGGTGGGTTTAGGGAAGGATTTGCAAACGAAGGCTTAGGACAGGGTTGAAGGAGGGGTCTGCAGGGGTGGGTTTAGGGAAGCCATTGCGAAAACGGACGAGAGCAAGCGAGCAAACTTCTGGTGGTAATCTAAAGTAATTGGTAATCAGAGTTCGTCTTGGTTTTTGAAGTTTGCTCAATTGCTCGCCGCATCTGGCCAAAGGCAAAAGCCTGCAGGGGTCAGAACAGCGAGCGTTGTGCTGTAGAGCCTCTCTGCCTGGCCCGAACAGGAGTGTAGGTGGGCCTCTAAACCCCTAATCCCGCTTAGAAGCGTGTAGAAGCTTTTTCTGCCCCGAAAGCCCTAAGAACGCCAGGTTGCATTGCGACAGGTGCGTAAGACCCACCTTTCTCCTGTTCGGTTCGTCCGGCAAGGTGCGGGGGCCTGCCTTTTTACGTGGGTGCCTACGGCGCCCTCTCCACACAATGTGCGGCGCCTCCAGAGCGTTTAGGGCTGAGGAAACAGATTCTTTCTCGGTTAGCTCACTTGTCCTGCGTGGGTCGGCTTGGGGTGTAGGTAGGCCTCCAGCCAGGTACCGTAGCACCCATGCAATCTCGAGGCAAGGGCTGTGCTCTCAGTGCAATTGCAGCATGTGGTCTTTGTTGAGCGAATGTTTGTACCCGCAGCCGTTTTGGTGCACTGTGAACGAGTAAGGAGGGCGCGAGACCGACCTGAGACCATGGCGAGCCATGGTGCCGAGGCAAGCAACGAGGGCGCCGCTCCAGCTCCAGCTCCAGCTGCTCCGGCTCCGGCTCCAGCTAACCCTCCACCACAGGACTGGGGACCACTTGAGGGGGGCCTGAGACAGGCCAGCTTCGTGCTACAGGCGTATGACCCCCCAGAGTTCCACCTTGCGCGCTCCAAGTCCTAGTGGTACTTCGCAAACCCGAAGCAATCAATCTGTGTTCAGTTTTGTAAGGGGTATCTGGTGGGTCATTTTATGCAGACAGACAAAGAGCGCTGTTGCTATTTTTGCTGTTGTGTTAGGCACTTCTGTTTTTGGTTTGCTCGCGTCTAGGAGCAGTTGAAACAACTGAAGCGTGAGCTCAAAGCTGCAAACATGGCAAAGTACAGAGCACGCTGTGATGGTGAACGCGGTGGACTGACACAGTTCCAGTTGAACGTTCTGCTCTGTGTCTTTGTTTTGTCGGGGCATGTGACAGATGTTGCTGTGGCATACCTAAGCGCAGCGCATGCACAGCGGCGCCGCCAACAAACAGAAGTTCTGGACCCAAGGCTATTTGTCGAGGAGCGGTATTTGGAAGCCAAGATTGACTGGTTGGTGGCGTTAGAAAGCCCGTCCGATGAAGCATGTCCCAAGATCCAGCGGATTCGTAGTGTGGCGCAGAAATTTGTAAGTGAGCATCAGGCTGCTGCTTTTGTGGCCAGATCAAATTTGAAAGGGGCGGCACCCAGCTCCCGACAGGTATGTGCTGGTTTCTGTGCTGGCTTGGATGAAGTAGGCGGCAGTGATCTGCTATCTGGCTTGAGGCGATCTGCGTACAACAGCGTGATTCAGAAACAGCATGGGCGCTGGTTTCGGCGATGGTGTGCTGGTTTTCGAAGACGCTGGGGCATAAAAATCGGGTTCCTTCGCGCTAAGCCTAAACTGAGCGTGGAAGAGGAGGCTGCAAAAGAACCTTGTTTTGATTGAGCAAACATTTCGTTTCTATGTTGGCGTCCTGCTGTGATGTACAGCCCCTGAACTCTTTAGGGTGTCAAAACTTGAAGAAGAGAATATGTCGACTTGGGCTTGGGGTCAAGTCTTGGGGGAGCCAATGGGGAGGACTTGGGGCTCCATTGTTGGGTTCCTGTTTGGGGTACCAGTTTGGGGGTCCAGTTTCGGGGCTGGAATCCGCTGGAAAAGGCCGGCAGATCGGGTGGGTCTTTTTCGGGGGTCCTTATTGGAGTCCCAAATGGGTCCCGCTTTTCGAGCCAAAAAAAACGCCCTTTTCGGAGAGTTCTCCATCCACTAGGCCACAGCATTTCGTCGCCATGTGGCATGGCTTCGTGCTCAAGTGCCCGCTCACAAGAAGCCCTTACTGGTTAACTTTGACGAGACGTCGATGAAATACGGGTTTGAAGCTTATGGCAACGTCGTGCAAAGTTCAAGCTGTCATGGCCCTTGCACCAAGCAGGATAAGAGGTTGTGTGTCACACAAGTGCTTGCTGCTTGTGACCAAACGGAAGTGCAGCCGCATTTACCGCAGTTCACCATAACCAACTGTCGTACTGTGACGGCAAAACAGTTCAAAGCAGTTCGTGCCAAAAAGCCCCGCGGGTCCAGCTTGTTCCGTGAGAAATCAGCATGGACCAACAGTCGTTTGACGTGTCTTTTCCTGAAGCGTTTGAGAGCTGCAACTGTGGCATTCAAATCCTACCAAGTCATTGTTTTGATGGACACGGCAAGTCCACATTTGGCACGTGAAGTTCTGAGAACAGCTGCCAGCGCGGACATTTGGGTGTGCCCTGTTCCTCCAGGCACCACTGGTACTTGTCAACCCTTGGACGTTGGCATTTTGGGACGGTACAAGCGTCATGTGCTGGATTTGTGTCAGACGTGCATGACGAAGGATGGTGAAGGTTTGTCACGTTTTGCTTGGTTGGAAATCCTAAGCAAGGCAGGTCCAAGTTTTTTACGGCAGTATGCTTGGAAACCAGTGTTTGATCGAATTGGTTTGTACAGACCAAGCGACGGCTGCCTGAACGAAGCAGACTTTCAACTCTTGTTGCCTCGCAAGCGCAAGATTAATCGCATGGATTGGCTGTGTAAGCCGCTGCAGGGCAAGCCGCTGCGGATTTCGTAGTCGTAGCCTCACTAGCTCCCAAGTTTGTGCTGTCTTGAGTAGCGCTTTCTGTTCCTACTGGTGTTGCCACAGACTCTCCCTCTGACATACGTCAGTCGGCTTAATCGTCAGTGCCAGGCTCTACTGTAGGGGGCTGGAGGGTTGTGGTTACGTTTTGCTGCTAAGTAGACCCCCTGAACCTCGACGCCCAGATTCGTCTGTTTTGGTAGTGAAAAAACCCCTGAATCTGGGAACTCTTAATAGGACCTCGACGCCCTCAATTAGCATCCTTCTCCTTGTAGGACCTCGACGCCCAGATTCGCATGCTCAAGGCAAGGAAGCTGGACGCCAAAAAGGCCTGCAGAGAGCACCAGAAGGCTTTGCGCGCTGTGCAGAAGCGCAAGGCGAAACTTGTAAAGAAGACGAAGGCTCTCTCAGTGAGAGACTTGGAAATCATCCTAGCGGCCCGCCAAGCGGCCCCCTAAGATCGTTTGCAGATCTGCAGCGGCCCGTCTAGCGGCCCCGTAAGATCATTTGCAGGGGAAGCATATCCCTGCGTGTGGTCTGAAGTTCTCCAAGCTCGAAGTACTCTCGAACTGACAGAAAAAGTCCGATCCATGCTCCAGATGTGTGTATTCAGATAAGAAAAAGGCAAGTGTAGAGGTGCTGCGGCTTTTGCCTGCGAGCCTTTTACTGCCAGTTAGAAAGTGCCAGGACCAAGGCAGATGTAGAGGTGCTGCGGCTTTCGCCTGCGATCCTCTACACTGCCAGTTAAAAAAGTGCAAGGGCCAAGGCAGATGTAGAGGTGCTGCGGCCTTTGCCTGCGATCCTCTACACTGTGCAACGGCCAAGGCCAAGGCAGATGTAGAGGTGCTGCGGCTTTTGCCTGCGATCCTCTACACTGGGCAACGGCCAAGGCAGATGTAGAGGTGCTGCGGCTTTCGCCTGCGATCTTCTACACTGCCAGTTAAAAAGTGCAGCTAAAGCAGATGTAAAGGCGAGGTTGTGGGTCTTCATGACCAAATTTGTTTCTGCAAGCAGCAAAATTGGCCGGCATGCAGTTTTGCAAGCGTCCAATACCGAATCCCTGTGAGGTGCTGCTAGGAGTGCATTTACAGATCCCGAAACAATTTTGGGTGCTGCAGTTTTCGGCCGCAGGCCGCCAGCCTGCCAAGGACTCAGAGAACGAACGCTCCACTTGCCCATTCGACTGCACTTTGCTTCTACACCAGGTATGGAAGATGGAAGTGGGCATTCTTGATGCCCTTCGAAAGGCGCGCCAGCTCTGAGAGTTAAGCTTGGAGACTGCCGTACTTCGTGCCCAACTGTGAGCGTTGAGAGTGCAGAAGAACACAAGTAGGTCAGGCCATTCGACTGCACTTCGCTTCTACACCAGGTATGGACCGGTATGGAAGATGGAAGTGGGCATCCTGGATGCCCTTCCAAAGGCGCGCCAGCTTAGAGTTAAGCGGGTTCAAGATTCAGGGACAGACGCTGTTCCTACGGTTGATGGACAAAATCCTGCATTATCCAGTATAAGAAATCTACCATATAATTCCCATAGTTTAGGGTCCTTAGGGTCATGCAGGATTTTGTCCATCAACAGTAGTACCAGCGGCAGTGCGCTCGTAAAAAAAAATAGGTTATCACGTGTTCTATCTATTTGGCGCTGTTTTGCGGGCTTGGTTGATTTGGGTAGCGTTTTCCAATGCAAATCGCAAAGCTTCAAAGCCTGTCGGCTTGTCAGACCTAAAGTATCAAACCCTAAACCTTCAAAACCTTAAAGTAGGGCTCAACAAACCTGCACGAAATCGGCCCTTCCCAAGGTCTGTCGTGCTCACGGTGTAAAGCAGGCTGGGGCCCCACGCTCGAAGCATGCTTGAGCGATTACGACGTGGGTTAAAGTGCAGGGTTCAAGATTCAGGGACAGACGCTGTTCCTACGGCTGATGGACAAAATCCTGCATTATCCAGTATAAGGAATCTACCATATAATTCCCATAGTTTAGGGTCCTTAGGGTCATGCAGGATTTTGTCCATCAACAGTAGTACCAGCGGCAGTGCGCTCGTAAAAAAAAATAGGTTATCACGTGTTCTATCTATTTGGCGCTGTTTTGCGGGCTTGGTTGATTTGGGCAGCGTTTTCCAATGCAAATCGCAAAGCTTCAAAGCCTGTCGGCTTGTCAGACCTAAAGTATCAAACCCTAAACCTTCAAAACCTTAAAGTAGGGCTCAACAAACCTGCACGAAATCGGCCCTTCCCAAGGTCTGTCGTGCTCACGGTGTAAAGCAGGCTGGGGCCCCACGCTCGAAGCATGCTTGAGCGATTACGACGTGGGTTAAAGTGCAGGGTTCAAGATTCAGGGACAGACGCTGTTCCTACGGTTGATGGACAAAATCCTGCATTATCCAGTATAAGGAATCTACCATATAATTCCCATAGTTTAGGGTCCTTAGGGTCATGCAGGATTTTGTCCATCAACAGTAGTACCCTCCCCTTGCCCCACCGCAACAAAGATGTACTTCGCGGGCGTGCTTCCGCAATTCGCAAGTATCAAAGATTCAGACCTTGCCTCTGTTGCTCTTAAGCTTTGTTTCGGCATCATTGTTTGAGGGGGTGAGGGGGAGGGTGGTTCCTCCTGTGGATCGTTTGGAGCAGACTGCACCACTAGGCTTTAGGGTGTAGCACCACGGTCTTGCACCTGGGTCCTGGGGACAGCTGGTGGAGTCCGCAGTCTGCCATGGGCCTTTGGCAGCTTGGAGACTTGAAGTAGGTGTGAGCTGAAAGGTCATGCACCTGGGCCTTGCTGGCAGCTGGTGGTGACCACAGTCTGCCATGGGCCTCTGGCAGCTTGGAGACTGTAGTAGGTTTGTAGGTTTTTCACTGGCCGTTGGCCGCGAAGCTCGTTCGCTCCGGTGGTTTCTTTTGTCAGGAGCAAAGGCGTGACACGACCTTCTACTTGTGTTGCTCCCGTCAGGTTTTGTTGACATGCCCGCGCCCAATGCAAGCCGGATTCCTCAGAGTGATATCAGTGTCAGCTTAATGTTTCTGCTGGTCGGCAATGTAAACAGAAGCAGTGTTGCACGCAAGAACTTGTCAGGTGCTTCTGTCAGTGCGGGAAGTGCGCAGTACTTGCAAGTCTTAGCAAGTTGCAAGTTTGCGCCTGTGAGGTTGTGGATAACATGCCCCATGCGGAGCGCGAAATGCGGGATGCCTCAGAGCTGCAGGGTCTCAGGGTTTCCGGTTTTGAGATTGTTAAGCGTGGGTCCAGGTCTGCGAGGCTGCGCTGTCAGAAAAATTTGCTTGTTGTAGCTGGCACTAGATGCTTGCTTTCCGCCGGGACGGGGTTTAGGAGGATTTGCAAGGGAGGGTTTAGGGGACGATCTGCAGCGAGGAAGTTGAGGGAGGGATCTGCGAGGGAGGGTTTAGGGTAGCATCTGCAGCGAGGGAGTTGAGGGAGAGGTCTGCAAGGGAGGGTTTAGGGCAGGATCTGCAAGGGGGTCTGCGAAGAAATTGCAAGGTGGGTTTAGGGAGGGATCTACAAGAGGGTTTAGGGGAGGATCTGCAGGGGAGGGCCTGCAAGGTGGGTTTAGGGAAGGATTTGCAAACGAAGGCTTAGGACAGGGTTGAAGGAGGGGTCTGCAGGGGTGGGTTTAGGGAAGCCATTGCGAAAACGGACGAGAGCAAGCGAGCAAACTTCTGGTGGTAATCTAAAGTAATTGGTAATCAGAGTTCGTCTTGGTTTTTGAAGTTTGCTCAATTGCTCGCCGCATCTGGCCAAAGGCAAAAGCCTGCAGGGGTCAGAACAGCGAGCGTTGTGCTGTAGAGCCTCTCTGCCTGGCCCGAACAGGAGTGTAGGTGGGCCTCTAAACCCCTAATCCCGCTTAGAAGCGTGTAGAAGCTTTTTCTGCCCCGAAAGCCCTAAGAACGCCAGGTTGCATTGCGACAGGTGCGTAAGACCCACCTTTCTCCTGTTCGGTTCGTCCGGCAAGGTGCGGGGGCCTGCCTTTTTACGTGGGTGCCTACGGCGCCCTCTCCACACAATGTGCGGCGCCTCCAGAGCGTTTAGGGCTGAGGAAACAGATTCTTTCTCGGTTAGCTCACTTGTCCTGCGTGGGTCGGCTTGGGGTGTAGGTAGGCCTCCAGCCAGGTACCGTAGCACCCATGCAATCTCGAGGCAAGGGCTGTGCTCTCAGTGCAATTGCAGCATGTGGTCTTTGTTGAGCGAATGTTTGTACCCGCAGCCGTTTTGGTGCACTGTGAACGAGTAAGGAGGGCGCGAGACCGACCTGAGACCATGGCGAGCCATGGTGCCGAGGCAAGCAACGAGGGCGCCGCTCCAGCTCCAGCTCCAGCTGCTCCGGCTCCGGCTCCAGCTAACCCTCCACCACAGGACTGGGGACCACTTGAGGGGGGCCTGAGACAGGCCAGCTTCGTGCTACAGGCGTATGACCCCCCAGAGTAGCATTCTCGTAGGAGACTTCATGTCCTTCTGAAGCCCCCTTGAGAAGAAAGACTCCTCGTCATTGACAATCTTTTTCTTTGTTTTGTCTTTCTTTTATTTCTTCGCCAAAACCCCCGATAAAGTGGTTTCGTGTGGCTTCTTCTTTTTTTGTGGCAGGGACTGGTCATTGGTAGTCTTTTTCTTTGTTTTCGGCAAGCTTCTAAAAACAGCGGGGGGGTTGGGGGGGGGCGCAGCCCCCCCCCAAACGTGGAGTTCCCGAACTCGCCAGGGGGGGGACGAATTCCAGAACCCGAGGTTCCAACACAGAGTTCCCCAAACACCGGGTTCCAACATAGAGTTCCTGAACCCAGGGTTCGAACTCCCTGGGGGACGAAAAAAGATTCCGGAACCCGGGGTTCCGGTATAGAGTTCCCCAAACCCCAGGTTCGGGCATGGAGTTCCGAACCCAGGGTTCGGACTCTCCGGGAAGGGGGAGGAGTTCCCGAACCCGGGGTTCGAACGTGGAGTTCTCCAAACCCCGGGTTCGAACATAGAGTTCCCGAACCCAGGGTTCGAACATAGAGTTCCCGAACCCCGGGTTCGAACATAGAGTTCCCGAACCCAGGGTTTGAACATAGAGTTCAAACTCCAGGTTCAACCTGGGTTCGAGAAGTTCGAACCCAGGGTTCAACCCTGAGTTCCGGAGTTATATGTTCTCCCCCCCCCCCCGGGCCCCCCGGGAGTTCGAACCCTGGGTTCCGGAACACTCCAAAAACCTATGCTCGTCGCTGCGCAAGTCTGTGTCCACATCCATCTTCACAACACCATCAGAGTCAACTCTAATGGCACCCAGGCTTCAGCGGGCGTCCCTTGGGACGAACTTGCAGCAACCGGAGCTGCACTTGCGGTCGAACTTGCAGCGTTTGCACTCGCAACGGCGAGCGTCTTCACCATCTTAGTGAGTGCGAAATCTGGCCCTGCTGAGCTGGGATCTGTTCATTCTGGGCTTGGAACATGTGCCTAGATGCCTGCTGAGGATTCCCTCCTCCGTGAAGGAAAGTCGGTTGCGTTCCAAACTGAGGCTGCTGCTGCTGCTGAAAACCCTGCTGCATCGGAATGTGTTGAGGTACCTGTGGAAAAGGCACCTGAGGCACTTGACCTGCACTCACCAGAGGTCTGGGTCGACTCACAGCCGGAACTCTTAAGGGGTTCAAGGGAAAGCCAGAAGAAACTCCACTGGCACTTCGCCCTGAACTCCGTCCTCTTGGAGAACGGTCGCGACTAGGCTCGGCTCATGGTCCATGGCTCTAAGGAGCAACCTTATAGTTCTGTCTGCCCCGTAGATGTTTGAACTTGCTCTGGCCAAAACAGTGGCACGGCAGCTTTCTGAATCGCTTCGCAGTCGCCTCTCTGGTGTTGAACTGTTGCCCCAGCAGCGATTATCTGTTTGAGCAGTAGCTGAGCTCAGCTTTTTAGTACGTGAGTCAGTGATGAGTGACCTTAGCTGCGACGAACAGCTGGCTTTGAGCCTGGCACTAAAAGCGATGACTCTGCGGAGTGGGGTTTGCCATCTGGCAATGAGGTCTGCCATCTGAGCCAGTGAATGTATGAGCATTGCCCAAACTGTTGCCTGAGCAGCTGGTAAACTTTCTGGCAAGTCAGTGACGAAGCCTTGCTTTGACGCAATCCCAGCCTTCTTTTTCTGAAGGCCACAAAACGTGGTTGCGTTGCGGTGTAGGGTGTAGGGTTCAGGATGAGTAAGTGAGCCTTGCTGTAGTCCATGTGGGCAGCCAAAACTCTTTGTTGACATCTAGCAGGTTTTTCCGAATGCACGAATGTGAGCCCGTCATATCATGCTCATTTGCTTCTGAAATGTTGAGCCTGTTGCAAGGTCGAAGCTGAGCGCCGTAGTCTTTTACGTAGAGCAACGCGCAGCATGGGAAATCTGGATCCGAAATTGTCCGCTTGCAGAAAGCTAGGACAGGCAGACTCTATTGATCCGCCGCAGTTTGATTCGAGATTGTATGCTGCAGGGTGTGAGGATACAGACGAGGGAACCTGAACGAGCTCAGAGGTGGCGGGCAAATGATTTCACCCTTAGGACAAAGCCGGTGGTATAATACTCAGCTGCCAACTGAGTTTGATTGACTCCGGCATGTCTGGGACCTTCCACCGTTCTAATAGTGTTATACTACCCAAAGGGTGTGTAAGTGGGTTCCCTTGGTTTTTGCAGCAGATGGGGTGGGTTCCCTGTGGGTTCCCTTGTTTTTTGCAGCACTTCAGGTGGGCTACATATGGGTTCCCTTGTTTTTTGCAGCATTTCGGGTGGGTCTGTGTATGTTCTTCATTGAGCTTTCTTGTAGATTCCCATGGTTTTTGCAGCATGGACGGTGGGTTCCCTGTGGGTTCCCTAGTTTTTGCAGCATTTTTAAATGGGTTCCCATGGTTTTTAACAATATCGACGGTGGATTCTTTGTGGGTTCCCTTGTTTTTTGCAACACTTCAGGTGGGCAACATATGGGTTCCCTTGTTTTTTGCAGCATTTCGGGTGGTCTGTGTATGTTCTTCACTTAGCTGTCTTGTAGATTCCCATGGTTTTTGCAGCATGGACGGTGGGTTCCCTGTGGGTTCCCTAGTTTTTGCAGCATTTTTAAGTGGGCTCCCATGGTTTTTCACCGTCGATACGGTGGGTTCTCTGTTTGGTTCCCGGGTTTTTGCAGCATTTGAAGTGGGTTCCCATGGTTTTCCAATAGGCTCTTTTGGCTTTTGCAGCATGTCAGCTGGGTTCCCTGTGGGTTTCCTAGTTTTTTGCAGCAGTTTAAATGGGTTCCCATGGTTTAACAGCATCGACGGTGGATTCCCTGTGGGTTCCTTGCTTTTTGCAGCATTGCAAGTGGGTTCCCATGGTTTTCCCAGCATATATTGCGCAAAGGTCTGGGTGGGCTCCCTTGGCTCTTGCAGTGTGTCAGCTCGGTTCCCTGTGGGGTACATGTGGGTTCCCATGGTTTCTCCAGCTCGCGCATTATGTTTCAGAGAAGAGTGGAACTGAAGAAGATGTTCAGGACAGTGGCTGCAGGTGTTGCCCAGTTCCATCGCACATCTTGCGCTGCATTTGGATTTGCTGCTTTGAAGTAAGGCTGCAAAAAGCACGTCTGCTATCTGCAGTTTGGGTCGAGACCAAAGACGTTAAACAGGCTCACCTCTAATGCACATGAGGCTCGCCGCCCTCCTGTGGTAATGCTCTTGATAAGTTTGCTGCAGCTAAATGCTGGCACGCTGATGCGAGGATTTTGCGGCATCTACTGGTAGATGTTAATCTCATCTTGTAGCTTCAACTGTTTCGATTGCTTGCTGTACGTGGGCTGTTTTTGCGCTGGGAAGCTCCACTTGCAGGAGCTCTTTTTTCCTACAGAATCGTAGGAAGCCTCGAAGGGCCTCCCCTGTGCGGGAAAGATCTTGTACTAACAAGAACAGAAGCACTTGTCTTGAAACGGCAGCCGATGGCAAGTTTGGCAAATTTTCCAAAAGTATCTCACATTTCACAGCATGTTGGCTTTCTTGGACGTTGATCCAAACAGCATGCGGAAGGAATTTTGTTTTTGGTTTTCCAGCTGAGACGGGTTCCAAAAAGCAGCTCTAGTCCGGGCACCGAAACGGGGCTCCCGATTTTGGCTTTCTTCTTTGGACATACAAGCTCACGCAATTCGAGGCCCCAGATTCGAGCTCAGATGTGGGAGCCATTTCTGGGGCCCAGTTATGCCGTTTTTTCGTCGAGCAGATGCCACATCTGCGTGCACAGCTGGCCGTTGCGTGCAACAGTATATAAACCTCGCCAGCTCTGTTTTGCATTTTGCCGGTGTTCCTTCAAAATTCGAAATAACAAGGGGAGCGCTCGGAAACATGTGAACCTTGCAAACAAAACTTTCTCACACAGTGTGGGAAAGATCTTGTACGAACAAGAACAGAAGCATTTGTCTTGAAATGGCAGCCGATGGCAAGTTTGCCAGAAATAATTCACATTTCACAGCATGTTGGCTTTCTTGGACGTTGATCCAAACAGCATGCGGAAGGAATTTTGTTTTTCGTTTTCCAGCTGAGACGGGTTCCAAAAAGCAGCTCTAGTCCGGGCACCGAAACGGGGCTCCCGATTTTGGCTTTCTTCGTTGGAGATACAAGCTCACGCAATTCGGGGCCCCAGATTAGAGCTCAGATTTGGGAGCCATTTCTGGGGCCCAGTTATGCCGTTTTTTCGTCGAGCAGATGCCACATCTGCGTGCACAGCTGGCCGTTGCGTGCAACAGTATATAAAACTCGCCAGCTCTGTTTTGCATTTTGCCAGTGTTCCTTCAAAACTCAAATAACAAGTGGAACGCTCGCAAACATGTGAACCTTGCAAGCAGAACTTTCTCACACTGTGCGGGAAAGATCTTGTACGAACAAGAACAGAAGCACTTGTCTTGAAACGGCAGCCGATGGCAAGTTTGGCAAATTTTCCAAAAGTATCTCACATTTCACAGCATGTTGGCTTTCTTGGACGTTGATCTAAACAGCACGTGGAAGGAGTTTTGTTTTTTCCGTGCAGTTTTCCAGCTGAAACGGGTTTCAAAAAGCAGCTCTAGCCCGGGCACCGAAACGGGCCCCAGATTTCGGCTTTCTTCGTTGGACATACAAGCTCACGCAATTCGGGGCCCCAAATTAGAGCTCAGATTTGGGAGCCATTTCTGGGGCCCAGTCATACCGTTTTTCGTCTATCAGATGCCACCTCTGCGTACACAGCTGGCCGTTGCGTGCAGCAGATATAAAACTCGCCACTCGGTTTTGCATTTTGCTGTGTTTCCTTCAAAACTCAAATAACAGTGGAACGCCTCGCAAACATGTGAAACCTTGCAAACAGAACTTTCTCACACAGAGGAGGCCCTTCCAAGCATCCTAGAGAACAGCTTCCTGAATTGGCTCCGTAATTCGAGCGTTCTTTTGGCCCATGTGTTGCAACGATGTCCGACGTGGAAGCACCTCCTGTTCCTCCCCCTCAAAGAGTGGAGTTGCCGCAGGAGTGTAGAACGTCCTTCGTAAATACATGGTCCTTCCTGTGCCGTTGGCTAGGCGACTTTGTCCGCCCGTCGACGCCTGCGACAGGAGCGTCAGGATGCAAAGGTGTGGTATTGTCTGCGGTCTAAAGATGTCTTGATTGTCTTTCGTCCAAAGCAGGTAGAAGCGCGCAGAGTCGCTAAGATCCTGAAAGCAGAGCAAAAACGACTTCGCAAGGCGTGGTTCTGTCTGCTGCCCCGTCGAATGTAGATGTTTGAACTTGCCCAGGCCAAAACAGTAGCACGGCAGCTTTCTGAATCGCAGTAATTAACCCTTGTCGTTTCTCGCACGATGGCGCGAATGTTTTAACGCGCATTGAGCCCGGCACTGAGAGTGATCAGCGGTAAGTGAGCTTCGCTGTCGCCTCTCTGGTGTTGAACTGTTGCCCCAGCAGCGAGTATCTGTTGAGCAGTGGCTGAGCTCTGCCAGCTTTTAGTACGTGAGTCAGTGAGTGTGAATGAGTGAGCTTAGCTGCGACGAACGGCTGCCTGCAGCGCGTAAATTCTTCTTCGGTGGCGGGTGAGCAGTGACCAAGCTTCGCTCTCTCTTTTCCAAGGGAATGAATGTTTACGGCTTTGAGCCCGGCGCTGAGAGTGGTCAGCGGTGCGAGCCCTGCCGAAGCAGTGGGTGAGAGTGCTTTGCTGTGGCCCGAACTGTTGCGTGGCAGCTAGTAACTTCTTCGTCTTCGGTTGAGCGTGAGCGGTTCAGCAGTGTGCAAGCCTTGTCTGAGGCAGAGCACGAATGTTTTACGGGCTTTGAGCCTGGCACTAAAAGCGATGACTCTGCGGAGTGGGGTTTGCCATCTGGCAATGAGGTCTGCCATCTGAGCCAGTGAATGTATGAGCATTGCCCAAACTGTTGCCTGAGCCGCTGGTAAACTTTCCGGCTAGTCAGTGACGAAGCCTTGCTTTGACGTAATCCCGGCCTTCTTTTTCTGAAGGCCACAAAACGTGGTTGCGTTGCGGTGTAGGGTTTAGGATGAGTAAGTGAGCCTTGCTGTAGTCTATGTGGGCAGCCGAAACTCTTTGTTGACATCTAGCAGGTTTTTCCAATGCACGAATGTGAGCCCGTCATATCATGCTCATTCGCTTCTGAAATGTTGAGCCTGTTGCAAGGTCGAAGCTGAGCGCCGTAGTCTTTTACGTAGAGCAACGCGCAGCATGGGAAATCTGGATCCGAAATTGTCCGCTTGCAGAAAGCTAGGACAGTCAGACTCTATTGATCCGCCGCAGTTTGATTCGAGATTGTATGCTGCAGGGTGTGAGGATACAGACGAGGGAACCTGAACGAGCTCAGAGGTGGCGGGCAAATGATTTCACCCTTAGGACAAAGCCGGTGGTATAATACTCAGCTGCCAACTGAGTTTTATTGACTCCGGCATGTCTGGGACCTTCCACCGTTCTAATAGTGTTATACTACCCAAAGGGTGTGTAAGTGGGTTCCCTTGGTTTTTGCAGCAGATGGGGTGGGTTCCCTGTGGGTTCCCTTGTTTTTTGCAGCACTTCAGGTGGGCTACATGTGGGTTCCCTTGTTTTTGCAGCATTTCGGGTGGGTCTGTGTATGTTCTTCATTTAGCTTTCTTGTAGATTCCCATGGTTTTTACAGCAGGGATGGTGGGTTCCCTGTGGGTTCCTAAGTTTTTGCAGCATTTTTAAGTGGGTTCCCATGGTTTTTTAACAATATCGACGGTGGATTCTCTGTGGGTTCCCTTGTTTTTTGCAACACTTCAGGTGGGCAACATATGGGTTCCTTTGTTTTTTGCAGCATTTCGGGTG